>CM060886.1:79328008-79928008 GCA_030762935.1 Hymenopus coronatus | reverse complement strand
TACCGCGCAGCAATATATCGGGCGAGAGAAACATTTACGAGCTTTCGCAAATGTAAACAAAAGAAAAGCGTCTCAACTGCTACTAAAAAAAACTGCCTCCACATAAAATAGCAAGTCATCTTCATTTTATAAAGAATTATATGAAGTGTTTGTGAGTGCGAATATTCCAGTAGGAAAACTAGGCCATTCTAAATTATGGAACGCCACACTGGTCACTCGTTTCCGGATGATTCCACGTTGCATAAAGGCTAATTAATAAAGTGTTATAACAACACGTTAAACAAAATAGTGAAAGTGTGAACGGGAAAATGATATTCGTATCGATTAATGATACTACTGATGTGCAGGGTCAGTATGTAGCCAATGCAATGTTAGGGACCCTAGAAACAGAAAGTTTTCTTCCAGCCTCAATGGTTTTGGAGGTGACCAATCACACTCGACAAAAGCATCTGTTTACTCTGGCCTAATGGTGTACAACGTGATTACGAGCTCCTTTTTGTAACCACCTTACATAAGAAAGGCAGTCACTTTACAGTAAGACGGTGCATGTAACTTGTCTCGCTCATCTTTACATTAAGTTGCGGAGGAGATACGATTTCCATAAGTAGACAAACTAGCTTCTATAGCAAAGAAAGTCTTTGGAAAGCTCCATCCCGAATTAAATATTTCGCTCCGGTCGTGAATTATTGACAAAACGAAAACACTCATGGTATTACTTATGATAATTTTCGGATAGTGAGTGAAGTGCTGAATAGCTTTCATAGCGGAGATGCTAAGGTAATTAGGAGTGCAAGGACCTGTTTTCGGATCCTCAACTGCAGGTGCTCCATTTCCCTTTAGAACTAGAGAACTATTACTAAATATGCTTTCCACTAAAGGGGAGCTTGAGATATGAAAATGTTCTTGAAAATCTTCTCATGTAACGACTTAAAAGAGACTGGATGAAATATAAAGACCTTATTTATCCAACCTTTCGTTTTAAGCATGCTGTTCAGACACTCTCAAGATGGTGTGAAAGGGTAGTGCTCATTACGACTACTTTCAGTGAAAACTGGATGTTTAAATGCTAATACAGTAACCCCACTAAGTAATATAGGTAAATGCTACGAAATATAATTACTTTGAGATACAAGTTTTAAATCTAATAAAATGGTTTTCAGATGGAGTTCCGTCTATGTGTGTGAAAATCTGATTTAAACTATTCCTACTTTCTATTCAAGTTCATATCATTTAAGAACAAGTTTCGAAGTTGTTCACGAAATGATCTCACTCCAAACAAACCTTTAAATCAAGATTGCCGAGGAGGGGACACGAGCGTTAGCCATTCCGTATTTTGTTTTGTTTGCCTACTGTCCAAGGAGCTAGAATTCTCCTAGCACTTTCGCTATAAAGTCCGACCTCTCAACACACAACATTGGAGGGAGAAAGAAGGAATTTGGCCCAGTGTCGCAAAATGACATGTCTATTCTACCTTCTCGTCCTTTTAATTTTTTTTTTTACCCTTCTCATTTTACAAGAAACAGAAAGAAAGAATGAGCACGCATAATGTTATGTGTCACCTTCAACATCTATGGAGACAGCTGCAGATATTTTATTTCTTGGCAGATATTTAATGTTTACAGTTTGCGTAAATCGTTGGCTACATTGGATGGCTACGCATACCTGCTCATATATCTAAACTCTAAGGAGGGAAATTTATTTATTTTATTTATTTGCTAGCAATTGGTATATAAATTATGAACAAAACAATGTTCTTGCATCGCCCCTGTTTGAGACAATCTCGTGCTCAGGGAGTAAGGGAGATTCCAATCAAGAGTATAATATAGTGCACCAGTGTAAAAAACAAAAAGTAAAGCACTATATTTATTATTTAAGAGCAAAGCAGAAAATATGTGCGTAATGATAATGACAATATGGAATGATTTCTATTTTTAAATTGTAAAAATAAATAGTGTGTTCCTTTAAAAAATCTTAAACACACAGGTTTTGAAAATTAGTACAAGACAAATTATAAACTATAAATGGAATATTCAGAACTAATTTGCATCGTACAAAATCGTTCCTCATAATGCTTTTAATTGTGTGTGTGTTTTTTTTAATTTAAAGCTACTACAGTGCTGCAAAATTTGGATTATATATTATTTAATTTGTTGCATAATCTTGGTCAAGATTGCTACTGTGATAGGAACCTGCTGATTTAAAATATTTTGATTCAAACAAACACAAGTCAGATTATTTAGTTTTATAATTATGGTAATACAAAGGAAATTTACTGTCGTCTTTGTGCGTATGTTTAAGTAGAACGTTTAATAAATTTGGTGGATACTGAATTGTACGTTGAATTCAGAGATAATAAGCTCTGTTGGTTATTGGATAGCTTTTTTCAGACATATTTTAACTATTTTTAAGTGCTTCTTTTAATGATTAAAGAAAAATTCCCACCCTCCAGCCGGGAATTGGCAGAACTCTTGAGCAAACAGGCTCACATAAGAAATGCTTATTTTAATGTATTCCCACATACCAGCAAATGTTTTTCTAGGTTGCTACACATGGAAGGTTTTGGAAATGTGCAGCTCTTAAACATGCGCTGAATGTAACAAACACTAACCTAATATGACGTTTCAAGATCGGTAATACTGAATAAGCTCGCTAGATGGCAGGATTAACGCTTCTGGGTGTCAAGAATGATGAAACTGCAGTAATAAAGCTGCAAATGTGGCGGCTTGTACTGTGCTAGGAGACGAGTATACAGACGCCATCAGGCGGCTTTAATCGAAACTACGTCCTGTCTAGTTAGCTCACTCACTGTCATATATCTGCACATTCTGTTCGTCCACATATTGGGATAATCACTCAGGAACATAAGTTCAAATAAAGAGCTCACAATAACCCGAGTACGGTAATCAAACGAAAACAACGGCAACAATGCATCATAAAAGATTTTGGTTCACAATAGCCATGTAATGAGAGCGGAAATAAATATAAATGAAATAATTGGAGTTTTATTTATGAACGCTTTTTAACTACTGTGGTTCTCAGCGTCCCATTCTATATAGGGCATGAAAGACCGCTTAGTTTTGCTAAGAGGCCTCTTTATCAGGCTTGAGGTCCTTTTGCGTGCCATAAATATACGACACGGGACCAACGGCTTTACTTCCCTTCCGAAGGAAGCCATGCTAAGAATGTTTACGCCCAAAAAAAGCCATCGTCCTCCGCCGGGTTTGAACTCCCGACCTTGGGTATATAGTTAGCATGGTAACCACTATACCACGGAGGGCGACAGGAAATAAATATCGATAACTATATCGATCATTAGATGGAAAGCTAATTTTACTCATTGGCGTGTCATGTTTATTTTCTCTAGCACGAATGTGCAAAGTACATAATAATTGAAACGGTATTGTATTCCGCCCAAAATCTCGATAACAAGATTTCAGCGAAAGTACATATTTTGAGACCACCTGAATAAGAAAAAAGGATTTTTAGGGACATATCCGTGTGTGTGGCTGTGGGCACCATAGCTCAAAAACGAAAATTTCGAAAACGTCGGAACAGCTAGAGAAAAGTATGTGAGTAGAAGACATGAGATTTTTAAGAATAGAGCTTACAAATTATGCATACTTATTTCTTTAACTTATAGTAATCCTGCAATATTTAAATCCTTCTGCTACAAATAGTTTCTAATGTATTAATGCTTAATTAAGAATTTACTGGGTTCATATAAAATGCTCCTTGCAGCTAATTTTCATTTTTCATGTATAATATTTAGTAAGAATGATGCTAACCTACATGCAAATAAGGTTTGATCAGGATTTTTCTGTATAATGAAAGGAATATTTTGAATCTGCAATTTATATTTACCTTTAATAACTATCCACTGTCGCAAAATACTACACTAATTTGGTTTCAAATTTAGTTATAAAGTAAAAATTCAAATGAACTTGCACTCCAAATTCCATAACAAACTATTCGAAATTGCTCCGCAATCTTTTTTCTTCTTCTTTTTCCAAAATTAGTAGAACCAGCTACATTTCATCAGCAAAACTTATTCACCTGCATTCAACTTTTTAATTTCTGCCCCACATACAATATGCATAGTAGGTAAAGAAGGTATTGAATTCGACACAGATTTTGCCGGAAATACTTGTTTTGATGACCCAATTTTGAATCAAACAAAACGCATTTTTATAATGTTCGTGTGTAATACACAAAGAAAAATGCTATTTTGAGAATGGAGCTGAATGTAATGTACTCACCATTAGAAACGCTGTGCACTCTCATATTTAAATGACAACTCAGAATTTAAAATGAGTAAAACAGAGTAAAACAGTAAACCAGCTTAAAATAGGAAAAGAAGCTAACAATCTTTAATAACACAACAAAATGTCATAAATTTGGCCCAAAACATCGGTTTTCAGGTTTAAGGGACCCCGAGATGACAAAAGTGATTTTCTAAAGGATTAAGGCTAGAGCTGTAGTTTATTTGCAAAACCATTATCACAACAACAGAATCATTCATACCAACTTTCATTCTTAAATGTGTTATAATTCTGGATGTATTAATTAACTTATTTGACTTAATTAGCTAAAATCAAAATATATCTTCTTTACAAATATTTACCCATATGAACCATATTTTTAAAATTACACCTCGTAATAGCCATGTAACAAATAATCTGTTTTAAATTTTCCTAAATGAATAGATTTTAAAAATATATATTTCATATCAGAAAATGGAAAAGTCTGCAAAAACAGGGCAACATTATACCAATTATTTTTTAAAACTATTCTATGATCATTATAAAACATCCATGGTATTTTAGTCAATTTATCCTCCCCGTATTTAGGACTGACACCACCCAAGGACTTACAAGCGAATGCCAAAGGGTTAGCAGCTTGTCAGGGAGCCAATGACACGAGGCCACAGAATGGAGAACCTGGAATAGTCAGGCATGCGCTTGAGGAAGTGGATGATATGAAATGCAAGCGAAAGGGATGATAGGAAAGGTGATGAAGGAGCAATTGGTGGAATGAGTGGCGGGGGAAGCCGGAGCACCCGGAGAAAATCTGCCCAGACACCTCTTCGTCCACCACAAATCGCACATGCGAGCGCCTGGGATCGAAATAAAAAATACATCCAGACATTATATTACACCCACTTTGCGGCGGCTTGGGGAACAGTTTAAGACCACCAGCTATAGTTTTGTGGAGGAAAGTAGACTTTGAATTGGGGGGGGGGGGGAATTGAACCTTAGAAAAATGGCTTTAAAGCTTCACATACAGAACCATTAACCTGCGGAACGCTTTAAAATGGCATTCAAAACATGCGTTATATCCGCCTTAGAAGAGTGAAACTTTGGGAAATGTGTGTATACTTTAAAGTATGGTGGAGTTTTGCACCAAGAATCCAACATGTTTTACCAATACCGCTTAAAAAGTACTTCTGTTTCCCCTTGATGAAACAGAAGTTCTATGAACTATAGGCAGAATGAAAAACCAACTAGGGAAATGGGTTACACCTCGTGACCCCTTCAGTGGCGACCTTGTATTAGTCTTCAATTATGAAACCTGTTTGTAGCGTGTCAGGTATAAACAAAACACTCTTGTTCACATTAATCACTGTGTCCAATGTACCGTTTCATTAAATGGTAATGAAGGTAAGGGTACGGACGAAAGGAGTGGCCAGGCACAATCGGGAGACAATCGCAATTAGGCAGCAACCACCTTCTTCCCTAAGATGAAGGGATGAGGGGAGAAATCTGGGTGATAACGGGGGTGAGCATGAATGGGGTCCCTAACGTTTCTATTTTGAACGTATCAGACGCCTTCCGGGTCCACCCACAGTTACTAACCTCCAGCGGTTCCCCTGTTCAGAGCCTACTCGTAGACAGGTCCTAACTCAGCAATCCCAAGCGACGCGAGGGAGAAATTTGTTAAAAGTGAATAAAGAAAGTCATGTGAATGTAACATATTAGATTTTTAGTTTATCTGCCATATACATAAGTAGAAAAGATATTGCAATCCATAAAAAGAATCTGACACTGAGATATCACTGGAAATACATGCTTTGAGGTACCCTGAATAAAATTCATTTTTTTAATAAATGTCTGTGTCCACAAGTTAAGATATGTGAACCGTGAAACTCAAAAACGAAAACAGTTAAATACTAAACTTCATATTTAAAGTCAGCATTAACTAGGGACACAATACAAAGATATTCATGAAAATCCCTCAAAATACACTACGATTTACATGAAGTATTTTTCGAAAATTTTGATTTTCTCAAAATTGGTTCTACTAATTTTAAATAAAATGCCGTATATTTATGACATTTTCATTAGAACTAAAACGCATATCTTGAATTTTTTGGGAATAACCCGTGAATTCCTCCTCACTCTCAATGAGAAACTTGCTGCATAAAACTGTAATCTTGTTAAAATAACAATTTATATCAAATGCACTTTTCGTGGCGTTAACCGAGACATTGTTGGTTTATGTTTTCCAGTATTAAACCTTTCTTAAGGTCATTGTATGTTTTGCTATCTCCTGGTCAAACAACGAGAACGGAATTTCAGTCATCACATAGCGACCTTGACTACCCTTAAGCCTAGTGTAGATAGAATAATACATTTTCAAAGAATAATTTTAAGAATGGGTAGAGGAAGTCATGTTTTAGATAGATGTAATGACTGTCACAATTTGTCATTCATCTTAATAAATTAAGTAAATAATCTGAACTATTCCCAATGATCTGAACAGTTGCTACATAGTACCGTAATGATTCCAAAACTGACGATTTTCTAGCTCAAATTCACGCTAAAATGTCAAGGAATCTCACGCCTATATTGCCTGTATAGCTATGTCCATATTTTCCACAGAAAACTAATGCAAAAGTTGATTTCTTCACTATAAACCATACGAGGATTTCCAAACAACTTAAGCAATGTGTGAATTTTTTACTTTCTCTACACGTACTATATCATAATGTACAGAGAAAGCATTGTATTGCATCCAAAAATTCAATACTGGTATTTCACGTATTTTGAGATCCCCTGAATAAAAAAATCATATGTGTTTCATTCACATAAATTTCTCTACGTCTTTGTAACAAATGATTGTTAATATGATTATTCTACTATCTACTTCATGCTAATCGAGATAAGCCTTAGCAGAAACGGTCGTATTGCTTAGTTTCTTGTAAGTAGAAGGGAAATAAGGGAACACATTAGGCTAAACCAACAGTGAAGTGTTTTAAAATGTGGTTGTTATGGAATTGATTTTTTTTTTTTTTTTTTTTTTTTTTGCGTGGACAGAAGTTGAAAAGTATGAGAAATGTATAAGTATTTTAAAACTGAAAGTAGTAATAAGGGATATCTCGAAAACGGCCAATTCCACGAAATAAATATACATGATATAAATTGCGTATTTTAACGAAATGTGCAATTTTTTTTGCAGTAAGTCTTTTGTCTATCTCTTATAATTTACTAGTTATGAAAAATTCAGCAAAAAAACTTACTACCGAAAAATGTAGATCTCGTTAATATATATATTGTAGAGCTGACCATTTCTAAGATATTTCTTTTTATTGGCTTTAGCTTTAAAATACCCATACGGGAGTTCAACTCCTAGCCATACAAACAAAGGAATATCAATCACATAGAAGCAACCACCTTTTAAAAGATTTGGCCTAGTGTTTTCCCTTATTCTGCTTACAGGAAGCAAGTAATAAGACTATTATTGCTAATTTTATCTGGATTAGCATGAAGAAGATAGAAGAATAAGTTTTTTAACAATAATTTGCGGGGAGATGTAAAGACAACCGTGTAAATGGAACAAATCAGATGTTTTTCCTACTTGTGCCATATTTAGAAAGTATGGCTATTTTCTTAACACCCAGTAACCAACTGATTTCAACCTCTTTTAATACGTGCTAAATAATATTCTAAACACGCATGCCAACATCGTCACAGCAAACTCGTCATAAGCATATACGGGAAGGCAAAAGAGGATTTCAAGGCAATTTTTATTTTCTTTTTCACTTTCTTTACATAGTACAATGTACTTAGAGGAGGCATTGCACTCCACCCAAGGATTGATACCAAGAATTCACGGGAATACACGTTTTAAAGTACCTGAATCCATAAAAATCCTTTTTATAAAAAGGTCCGTGTAGTATGTATGTCCGCGTGTTTGTGTGTTTGTGAACGCAATAATTCAAAAACGAAAAGTCGATAAAATACCAAACTTGGAAAATCCTTCCACCCTAAAGTACCCTCTACATAGAAACATTTCGAAAGTTTTGATTTTCCTAAAAATAGCTCTAAAGATTTTATTAAAATACTGTATATTAAAGATATTTACAACTAAAATATATATTTTGAATGTTCTGTGAATGGCATAGAAGACCTCTTCATTCTGAAGGACTTTTGAATAGCTGGAGACAGGCAAAAACTTACTACACAGAAAATGTGCATCTCGTTGAAACACACAATTTATATCATAACATTTTTTTTCGGGGTTGGCCATTTCCGAGATATTCTTTGTTATTGGTTTCAGTTTTAAAATACTTAAACTGTTCTCATGCAGGAGATTGTGAATGCCTGGTTATCTAAAGAAAATAATTTCAATCCCATAGCAACAGCTTTTAAAAGCTTTTGACTATTGCTTAACCGTGTACGCCCTTCTATTTATTAGGAAGTAAATAATAAGGCAATTTTGTATTCTAACCAAAAATTTGGTGTCGAAATTTTACTGAATAAATATGTTTTTATATCCCCAAATTTAAAAAAAAATATGTATTTTTAGGAAAAGTTCTGTGTGCGAATGTGTGTGTGTGTGTCCAAGTGGACCTCAAAAACGAAAATTCCGTTAAAAATCAAATTTTACATTTAATTTCTCCATTTTCCAAGGATCCGACACGTTGATTTAAAAAAAAAAAAAAAAAAAGCTCCCATACCAAACTACACTTTACATGGATCATTTGTTGAACATTTAGATTTTCTGAAATATGACTTTAACTACTTTGATTAAATACAATGTTTAAGATATTTTCATGAAAAAAGATACATACATACTGACTTTCTCTAACGTTCTGCAATAAATCATTAATACAGAAGCTAATTCTTCTATCTACTCCATGTTAATCAACATAAACATTAACGGAATAGTATTATTACTTATTTATTTATAGATACAAAAGAAATAAGAAGATATTCTAGGTGAAAGCGATAGTAAAACATTTTAAAAGAGGGCCCCGAAGTGATAGCATTGAAATTCCATTCTTTTTGTACGGTCAGGAATTGAGAAGAAAACGAATAATCACTTCCCATTTGAGAAAACTATTATGTTAAAAAATTGAAGCCAATAAAAGTGAATATCTCGGAAATGGTTAACTCTACAAAAAGAATGTATATGACATAAATTGTTTGTTTTAACGAGATCTATGCTTTTTGTTTAGTAAGTTTTTGTCTATCTCTTACGGTTTACCAGTTTTGTAATGAAAATATATAAAATATTTGATATTTTAATTAAAATCATTAGAGCCATATTCTTTGTAAAGGGTAGTTTTGAGGCGATTTTCTTGAGAATCTTCGTGTTGCATCCTTGGATATTTAACCAATATACAATAAGTTTTATGTTTAACCAACTTTTCGTTTTTAAGCTGTTCTGTTCATAGATAACCACATCGTACTTTTTCTAAAAATTCGTTTTATTTTATTCAATACATGTATTTCCGGTAGAGTTTTGGATGAAATACAATTTCCTCTCTACCCACATTGACATATGACTGGAGAAGATCAAAATGTGTTTTTTCAGCGAACCTCGAAGTATATTTCCGTGAAAACTTGACATCAAAGTTTCTGGTAGAATACAATACAACACATTTTCTACATACCATGTGCATAGTATGTGTGGAGAAAGTAAAAAGTCTCATATGTTGCTTTCATACAAATTCTTCTACCTATGACAAATTTACCTGTATCCATTATTTGGTACAGTATTCATACCAGAAATCATTTTCTGTTACCTTATTCACGATCTATTTTTATCTAAGGACAATTTCAAATTAGGCAAAGAAGCGATTAATTGCATTATAAAAGTGTTTATTTGTGGTTCTTGCGATGAAAAGAAGAACAGCAACGGAGGGGGTGGGGGAGAAGCAGAATGGAAAATGGTAACTATGTGGCTGTTAGTTAAAGTTTACGAAAGGTTTGAACTGGCAGTATGGAATATTTCGAAAACGCAAACACTATGAGTAAATACTCTACATTTTTATTGAATTATGTTTTATTTTTTCTTAATGTTTCCCTGTTATAGAATATTATACAAAATCCAATCAAAAAATGAGGGATTTCCCCGGATATTCATAGGAAATTAAGATGCAAATTGTATTACACGTGTAAATATTTTACAAGTATGTTATTTTAACAAGACTTTTCGACATTTTAGAAAATAAAAAAATGAACATTTTTCATTGTATTTTCTTGAAAATCTTCGCGTAGTATCTTCAGAACATAATACAAATTAAATACTAGTTTCATAGTTATTCTTTTCGTTTTTGAGTTAAGTATGTTAGTCACAGAGGCCTACATGTGTGTACGGAACATTTTCTACAAATTATTTGCTAGGTATGCTTACTATAGATATTAGAAGGTAATAAAATAAATGTTAATGAAACTGAAGTTCTCTGCTCCCGAGAGACTACACTAGAAGATATGTCCACTATCTACTTAGCAAGCGCATCAATACAGAAGTAAATGAACTATTTGCCGTGCATATTATATTCTCTACAGTTTCTCGTAAAATAACTAATATTTCTTTCTTTAGTTCCTCTCAACTACGAAATGTATATCTTCAATACTCGGTGTAAATGTCTTTGTTCAACATATCCAAATATAGAATGTTTTTACCATGACCTTCACCATATTGCTGCGCATTTGTTAAGAGCGAGTTTGCCATAATTATATTCGGTAAATAGAAAAAATTACTGATACCGCGAATGTAGGGCTAGAAGCATGTTGGACGTTACTGGCAGGCACAGAAAACATGGACGAGCTAGGTAAATTTATACTTAAGGCAAGACAGCTGAGATCTGAGGAGGCTGTCAATAGAGAAGGGGGGGAGGAATAAGATCAACTGAACAAAAGTGACTACGAAGTTCTACATACATATATATTATGTCATACTTAGGCCACTGTTGTGCTATGGTTTTATATATTGTGTATATATTATGTGTATATATTTTTCTAAGTGCAATTATCTATTATAAGAGGGTGCATTTATGAAGGTGTACTTTGTGCTGTAAATTTAAATTGCTATATTTTAATATCTTTGTATTTTTATTTTCGGGTTCACTCTTTATTCTTTATTGTTGTTTTAATATTGCTTTTGATTGTGTATTGCCTTTGCCTTTTTATTTTCGTGTATACTATTTTAATTCTTTGTTGTTGTTGTTGTTGTTGTTGTTTTAATCTTGTGTTAATGTGTGGACCCGTGCGATTTTGAAATTCTATGTATGATATTATTATGTCAATAAATACACTTATTCATTTATTCATATATATTGAAAGGAACACTGGGGTCACAGTTAGTATATTAATATATATACTAAAACTGATATCATGTTATATATTTACAAAGTCATTCATTCATTTTCCTATTTGGTAGCTTGTCTATTGCCATAAGTGAATGTTGACCCTTTAACAGCAGAGCAATTTAAAATATAAGTTAAACAGATGTTGAAAAATTGTGGACTCTGGCCACTTACTGAAGTGACAAATTAAAAAAAATAGTACATTCCATCTTAATAATTTGGTGATTCCAAACATTCCCTTCTATGTTTTTTAAATAATTTCTTCAGTTCTCATGCTTCTCTGCACTTACTACTAATAAGTTTGCTTAAATGAATAACAATCATTGCCTACTTAACATTTATTATTGTTATCGTTATCGCCATCGTTGTTTATTATTATTATTATTATTATTATTATTATTATTATTAGGCCTAATCTTGCCGTACACAATCTTCTCCATGTTTCTCTGCGTGCTATATCGCTGTCTTCTAATTCTTTCTGTCACGTTTCTTTGATGATTTTTCTATCCAAGTATTATGCGCACACCTTTTTGGCCCGCTACCTAGTCTTTATTCGGTACGTTTCTGCGCAAGTTTGGAAGTAGAGAGACATGAACACTATGCACCTTGAAATCTAGTGGCTTCAATATTAAGATGTCATTCTGTCTGTAGATCTTTCAAGCAATTGCTCGTGCGCTGTGTTTCGTTTAATAATTCAGTTACTTCGTAGTAAATTAGATAACCTATTTATCACAATGGCTGTGGGTCTCAAAGAAAGTAACTTTTTTGATTTTCAACATTGCGGAAAGACACTCTCTTCTTCCCCCCCGGCTCCCGCTTTTCCGTAAAATTAGCACCCAAGTAAAGGTGCGCGATTAGTAATACGTTTTCTTGACTGTTTCCAAAATTCGCCAAAATTCTCATCCTACCACCGCCGAACATGTCCATGCTGTTATTTGCTGACAATTGATAAAACAGTTATTCAATTTTGATCGTCAATTTTTCTGCTAATTTCTTCATTTTTAAATGTACATAATTTTTAATATCGAAAAGATCAGAGAAATCCATTTCTGTAGATTGCAATTGAATGCCTTCAGGCTGAAACGAAAAATCTAACTTGTGTGGGCATTATATTGGATCATCTTGAGTAAAGAAATACATGACAAACGCCATCCTAGAGTACAAATGCCTAGCTGAGAGGATGTACAAGCTCTTGGGATCATTGAGGAAGGATAACTTCCTGAAAATAAAACTAATTAAATTCCTGGTCCAAATAAATAGGACGGTATTTTACTTTCTTTACTATGTATATTAAAAAGAGTAAGTATTGCATTCTACCTAAAATGTAGACTTTGAATAAGAAACGCATTTTTAGAAAAAGGTCTGTGTGTGTCAGTGAACAGCGTAAGTTCATAACGAAAAATAAATTAAATATCAAACTTGGTATTCAAGTTCAGTATCTCTCAAAGATGTGACACAAAGGCTTTAAACAAAATCCCTCAAGATTTTTCGAAATTATTGATTTTCTCAATAATAGCTGTAACAATGTTTATTAAAATACATGAAAACGCAATGTACGTATAAGTTCGTTTGCCTGGGATAAACTGTGAAGTCCTCTTCATTCGGAAAGAATGCGTAATCTTTGTTTAATTGTTAAATGTTAGGCCATAGACGAAGATACCTCACAAGAAAATGTAGATATGTTTAAAGCACACAGTTTATGCCAAATAAGTTTTACGCCTTTTATCATTTCCTATATATTCGTAATACGGTTAGAATTATTCAACACCTTGTCATTCTTAAACTCCTTTCAATTTTCAGTTTTTCCTAGCGATTGCAGGGAAACCACTATATGCTTTTAAGGCAACATACAGTGCCCAGTTTTTAAACATTTCAGTAACGCAATTCCCTTTGTATCTATAGTGAAAAGTGTAAAGAAGTTATATCTGCAAAGGTTTATATCAATAAAAATAGACTAGATGAAAAAAATATACTTTCAGGATATAGTCTGTATATTCACTAATGAAAGAGAAAAAGTAGAGACAGTCATGTGAATGTAATACATCCGATTTTTATACTAGAGTTCAGATTATATGTAATGCAGCAATCAAACGATTTAATGTTAGATCTCAATTAAGCCATTTCGTATTCATTTTAGTCCAATCCAATATAATATATGCCTTAGGATTACTACAAATCTCGCACAGCGAAATAAAGTACTTTTTCTCCAGAGGCGTAATAAACAACATTTATTAACAAATATATACCACGGTGTAGACAAAGATTTAAAGTTGCAAAGTTGATTATATTCGAAAAATGTTTTGAAAAGGCGAATTTTACAAGTGTATAGCTTTTGTTAGTTAAATAACACAATCAAAAGATTGACTGGAAATGTTATTAAAGGTGTATGGTATATTTATTGTATCGTATATGTTATTATGTGCGATTTCAGTGTTTTGTACTACTTTTTTTAAACAGATTATGACACTGTGAAACTTAAGCTACCAGTGTTACTAGGTCAGAAATTGAGGTTATGGACTGTTCCAGCAACATTCTTAGATTGAGCAAGCGTAAATTGCAAGGAAAGAAAAAGTCGATAGCCACTGACCTATTGGTTCATTTTGTTTATAAATCAATTTTGTTTCGAAGACTTCTCTCCTCCTAGATGTTTTCTATCCACATGCCCTTCTCTACCTATTCTGCAAAAAACTGTTCTTGCAAAGGTTTATTCTTCTATCTACTTCATATTGGGATAATCGTTAACATAAATGGTCTTATTACTTATTTACAAATGGGTAGAAGGGAAACAAGGGAACACTCTAGGCCAAAGTGATAGTTACATCTTATAAGAACTGCTCGCTATATGATGTTGAAATTTAGTTTCTTTGAATGCCAGCAGTTCTAAAAGAAAAAAACAAAAACAAATGACAACTTCACATTTGAGAAACATACAAGTATTGACATGGTTAACTCCACAACAACAACAACAACAACCAGTTGGAAGGAAACGTATTACATTCCTTCATAGAAGCATTACAAACAAAAAAGTCCAATTTTGTTCTTTGATCAGCCGATTTCAAAAAAATAAATGGCTTTTGTTCCAAATTGAATACATAATTCCACAAGAATGTACGAAGATAATAGTTTGTTACTTTTAAGATGCGTGGAGTAACGTATTTCTTACATTAGTTTCGGTAGGAATTATGGGACATCACACAGGGTTTCGAAATAGTTAATCACTTAAAAGAATTAAAGGAATATTCCGAGCAGCTTTGTCAGACGTGAAGTAACTCAACAGCATTGTGTTGAGGTTGGTCAGGGATTTGAATCGGCTTCTGGGTGTAAACACGTCGGTCACTTGCAAACACGACGCAGTACCGTAATGTTTAGGGAAACGAGTGCAACTTGCATTCTGATTGACCTACATTGCTGCAGTAGCAGCAGTGAGACGTATTTGTTTATGTACTGACCTAGTGCAAATAGCACCCACACAACCTGCAGCGTTGCCAACTTGTCTGTACCTTGTTTTCGACGAAACTAAAATATCTCCGTAGGAAATTGTCAGAGACACATACATAAGATATAAAATGTGTTCCAAATATCGAGATCTATCGCTGGTTTAAATTAATGTAATGACTTCCCTTCTATCAGGTATATCATAAACTATATGCTTTATAATATTTACATTTTTACTTTCTCTACACGCACTATGTACATAGTGTATAGAGAAGGTATTGTAATGCATCCAAAAATTCGATACCGAGATTTCACCGGAAATACATGTTTTGGGCTCCCCTGAATCCAGAAAACGCATTTTTGGAAAAAGGTCCGTGTGTGTATGTGTGTATGTCAGGTATGTGTGTGTGTGTGTGGACAGCATATTTCAAAAACGAAAAGACCGTTAATTACCAGACTTGGTATTTAAGTTTGGTATCTTCCAAAGATGCAACGAGAAGATTTTCAAGAAAATCCCCCCACCCCATCTACCCTTTACATGAACTTTTTTCGAAAATGTTGAGTTTCTCAAAAATGGCTTTAACGATTTTGATTAAAATAGCGCATATTAAATATATTTACCTGAAAAATGAAATGCATATCTTGCACTTTCTGGGAATAGCCTCAGAAGGTTACTTTATTCTGGATGAATTTTACGGAATTTTGCATAACTGCTAAACCGTAAGAGATGGACAAAAACTTACCAAACAAAGAATGTAGAACACGTTAGAACACACAATTTATGTTATATACATTTTTAGTAGAGTTTATGGTTTTTGAGATATTCCTTGTTATTGGTTTCAGCTTTAAAAACATACTTTTCTCATACAGGAATTTGTCAGCTCCTGTCCATACAAACAAAGGAATTTCAGTCACATAGCAACCAGCTTTTGACTAACACTTTAACCTATGATACTCCATTATTTCAGTTCTACTTGCAAGGAAGCAAACAATAACTCTACTTCTGCTCATTTTTTCTCGATTAGAATGAAGTAAATAGAAGCATAAGCCTTTTAACAATAATTTGTTGCAGAGATGTAGAGAAGGTCATGTGAATGGAACACATACGTTTTTAATAACATTTTATCTCTCTCTCTTAGGGTTTATCAGTTAAATATGAGTACTGTAGAGACTGTTTCCATAAATTTAAAGGTATATATTTTATTTTACATAAAATATATAAACATGAGCTTATAATCAAAATTGTTAGAGCCATTATAGAAAAAAAATAAATTTTTGACAAATTTTCCATGTAAAGAGCAGTTTGGGTGCATATTTTCTTGAAATCTTCTATTTGTATCCTTGGAAATTGCTGAACTTAAGTAAAAGTTCTATATTAATGAACGTTTCGTTTTTGGGTAACCCTATTCACAGATACACACACACATACAGAAATATATTTAAAATATTTTTTATTCATAGAACCTCAAAATATGCATCTCTGTACCGAATTTTTTGTTGAAATAATTTGCTTACTATATTTAATAGAGAAAATAATTAAATAATTAAATTCACTTGGCAACTGTTTTTAGAAATACAATTGTTTTATAAATATTTATTTACTATAATAATTAAAAAACCATACACCTTATGTAAAAGGTGTCACAATGTTGTATGCTGTATTTGTCAGTGCATCTTTAGTGTACAAATAAAGCAACAAATCAGACAATGTAGAATGCTTTAAGTTCTAACTTTACAGGTTTGAAAATATTATTTATCTTGATATGTCGACTTTTTCTGTGTGTCCGTGAGGTTCTTTTGACTCATTGCGCCGATGGTTATAACCATATATTGCTGGTCCCAAGTTCTTCAGAGATGCCACGGAAACCTAGTTCATGTGTTAACAAAATAAATAATTAAAAAATTTAAATTACATCATGTTTGTTCTTAAACACCTAATGCCACTCCTTCTGACTTAAGGCAGGTATATCATTGCCCAAGAGCTGGAACAGAAACCAAAACGGGAAGGTGTAAACGCCATGCACAATCCATCGAGCACGAGAAAGTAAAAGGAATTATAACAGTATCCACAATAAATCGGCAATGGAAGCCACAATGAGAACAGAAATCCAAATATTTGAACGCTGGGGTTTTTAATCCACAAAGAAATCAGAATGTTTGATTAGCTAACTTCCAAAGTAAATTCTGTTGTCACTGTTTAAAGCCACGATTCTTTTTCATCTATGTAGATGCAGGTTAGCTAACTTTTAAATCCAATAAAGTAAAAGGGTACATTAAATTCCACCATGACTGCAGAAATGAAACAATGGATCCTGAGGCCGCATTATATTCGTTAGACGTATTATTGACGAAATCAAGAATATGAATAATTAAATTCAATAATGTACACAGTACTAACTAGCTCATGTTTATACATTCTGGGTATTCATAAAAGTTTAAAAATCGGATAGACTTGGAAACGTGAAATAGCACCGGCCTCATAACAGTTATAATTATAAACAAGTTGATTCAAAATGGAGCAGATCTCGGCAACAAAGAAACGATGACGATGATAATTATGCGTAAGTTGTCTTATGAAAGAAAGGGTAATTTTGTGCAATTTTGTGTGCATGATGCTCATCACTAAGTACAGTGTTCTAAGGTAAGTGTAAAATAATCTGTAAACTGAAGTTGAGAACATGGATAGTCTGAAATATGCGACTCCTTAGTCATATAGTAACCTTGACTTCTGCCAACAGTAAGATTGAATTGTTCTCAAGATATGGAAACAGCGCGGGAGAAAAACTTGGTCCTCGAACACGGCTTCAGCTGTAGGCAATCCGTGGGATTTTGGCCAAAAGGGAATTACGTCATATTAGTCACGTATGCGCAAAATCATCATTAAAACGTGCACAATTCAAGATGTGCTACCGACCTTGATGCCACATTTCATCTGATTTTTAAGCGGAAGATTTATGTGCCGTAGAGCTTAAAGTTACGTTAGCACTAAAATATATCAATAAATGCAAAACGTTCAAAAGCTAGAACGTCCAAGTGTTGTATAGCAGCTGGAGCAGTTATATGTTTAAGCTGGAGTCGAGAAAGAAGTATTTCCAAGATAAGATTTGGCCAGAATCGTATGTTGATCGCTGTCTTGGCCAATAGCTGTTGTTAAAACTCGATGGGGAAAAGTCCCCGTGATTATTGTGTGTTGAAAAACGTGAATTTGAGCGAAAACGATCTGCTGACTGCTGGGATCAGGGCATTCTGGCTAATACTCAAGACGACGTCTCCACGTCAAGGTGAATGAAGAAAGTGTTTGTGTGTTCAACAGATGTGATAAAAATGCGAGTGATTCGAAACGAGTTGTGACTTATTCCTAAGAAGCAGTTGCGTAAGTCGAAATATACCTCAGCGAAATTCAAATAATTAAGCAAGTGCGAGTCCGCAATAATTACCAAAGTGGTAGAGAATAACTAGATACATGAAAACCCAACGTTCCAAAAAATACATTTCCGGTGATAAACCAAATCCTTTGGATAGCTTACTATAATCTAGTAGTATATAAAATAAACGTTTTGAAATTCTTAAGTTTTAAAAGAAAGTTTCTGTTCTTAGATCCAATGAAGTGTTTGTGGATTGTAAGGACACCATTACTGGTTTCTTTAAATTTGTAACACTACACCGTAATGTTCTATGCGGATTTTGGTGTAAATTTGGATAACTTTCTGTTCGATGTAACACCCCCGGTTATCTCTAGTCTTAACAAACAATCTCAGTTATAATCCTAAACTAGCTGACAGAATGAGAACGTTGTGTCATTTTCGGAATAAAGGTTGTTTGAATATTGTTTTTATATAAGTTTATTATATGAATGATTGTAATGGCTTTTAATACTAAAGTGCAGTAAAGCATTTACCAAGAAATGAGTACATTTATTTATGCTATAAACGTTTGAACAGCTATGATAGGAAAAGAAAAAAAAAAAAAGTGCCTCAATTTATGTATATAGCCTTCGCTTCCTCAACCGCTCCAGGAAATACTTTGCCGTCCTTCCTAACCGAGGACATCCTAGAAGGTCCATGTTTTCCACTCGTAACAGCAACACGAGCTGAGCAATTCTATACGTTTATCTCCTGCACCCACCTGTTCCGGCTGGAAGGTTTTCCGTGGGCCAACCTAGGCTGGGCAGTCAAACCAAACCTGCATTATTCAGCAATGAAGATTTAGAGAGTGATGCAGAACTGGGAAACCTGTCTCTCAAACTCTTAGGATATAGATAGTGGTAATAGATACAGGTTAAGCTTTACCATGCCTGACTGCACAATGTGACATTTTAATGCCTAAATTGTTAGATTCAAGGGGACAGCCAAATGAAAATTAAATTGCTTAGTTTTAAAGATAGATCTTTGAAATGTTGTGCATTTATTTCTCTCACTCTCTCTCACAATCTCTCTCTTTCTCTCTCTCTCTCTCTCTCTCTCCCTCTCTCTCCCTACAAAGTGTTGGCAATCTACTTCTATTAGCTTCCATATTATAAGGTGTTTAATTAATAATGCAATAGTTTGATTTTATTTAATGTTACTCAATAATTCAATGATTTGATATAAAATGCTCCTTGCAGGACAAAGTTCATGTTTCATGAATAATTAAAAGAAAAGCAAGTGTGGTCAAATTTTGCTGTATAATGAAAGCAAAATATACAGGATTTGTTGTGTCGGTAATTTTGAATGTTACAATTATTATAGTTCGAATCTACTACCAAATGAATGCTCAACCAATTAACTATCATCAAAGCCCAGGCCAAATTATACAACAAAGGTGCTAAATAACTTATGTCCTACAATTCATAGCAATCGGGACAAAAATTAAATATTTTAGTAATTAAATCGCCTTTCTAAAACTAAAATTACACTCAAATGTATAAAAAAGCAATAAAAATGAATTTAAAATAAAATATATATGAATTTAAATCGGAACCAAGCTTCTTTTTATGGAATAAAAATGTAGTTTAGAGAAACTGAAAAAATAAAGCTCGTCACTAAAAATGCCCTGCGCTCTCATATTTAAATGATCATTCTCGGTTATTTTAAAATGCCATAGATTCAAAAACTATATCACTTAAATAGAAAAGAAACAAGCATTTTTTAGTAATAAAAACAAAACACAAAAATATGTTTTAGTATTTAGTTTACTGTCCCTTTAAGTTTTTTTCTATACTTATACGTTCCAAACTGCTAATAAAATAACAAAACGTCACCACATTGAAACTGTGTTTCATTATTTTAAACATTACGTTGATTATCCCTGTTCCAGAATTTTAAAATAGCTACATATGTTTGAAAAGGCTTTCAGCCTTTCAAATTGACATATACTCTTTAAGCTCTACTATTGTTATATATTTGCACTTACATCTGTTCAAAACATATGCTTTTGACAAGGCACATAAACGACTTCAAGTGACCTTTTAGCACTTCATAGTTATTTACTCGCCTATTTTTTGGCTTTTAATTGTAGTCTTGAAGTTCTTAGCTGCACTCCGCAGTGCAATGGGGAAAGTTGGGATAGATATAGACCACAATTATTATCGTGCGTGTTACCTAAGCAAGCAGGCGTATGCTAAAGTTCGGAGCCTCCACCAGACGACAGAATCGCCTCAAAGCACGTGCGGCTGGTAAGTCTTCCAGATTTTGTTTTGCCAAGACTTCTGTTATAGAAAGCTCTAGCGGCTGTTATGGAACACGATCTCTTCTACATAGACAGGAGGAGGTCCACCTCTTTGGAAGCAATAGACCTTACTCCTCTTTGAGTCACTCCACCATTTCATTTTGTTTACCGCTGACACTGTGCTATGAGCAGTGCAATAAGAACTGCTAATCGCCAGTGTTGGATATACAAACATGTCGCAGGTTAACCATAGATACATATTCTAAACTGAAACAATTTGCAGAATGCACGATGTCCATGTTTGATTAAACATATTAGGCGGCCCAAATACCCCGTATTTGACGTGTGGAGGTATCCTTTCTTGCGTTAAAAGAGTTATAGAACTCAACGGGGCTATTCAAGTTAAAACCCGCCAGAGGGAAACTGGCCTGAACGACCTTCCCTTTACCTTTCATTATGAGCGCACCCCTCTCAGCAAGAGAGACAAAACAAACGTCGCCCATACCAGTTCCCCCTCTGGCGAGTTCTAACTTGAAATAAACCCTTTGAGTTCTGCGCCTCTTTTAACGCATGAAGAGGTATCTGCACATGTCAAATACGGGGGGGGGGGGGCACCCACAGTTATTTTCAGTAATGAACTGAGGTAAAACCATCTGGGGGTATAACTTAAATGATAATAGTCTGCTCCCTACTATATATATATTGATCGTTAGCATTAGGATCCACACAAATATAGAATACTTAATTAAAAATAAGAAGTGTAAGCGTTGTATCAATCGCCAGAATAAAAAAACATTGAGCATATGTATATTTGAAAATTTTTACTTCTGATGTTATCCTTTTGCACGTAAGGTATTCTTTCACATGTTCTCCAGACTAATAAACTCTCCATTTCCTTAGTAATAATGAGTAGGATTTTGTAAGTACTATACTATATCTTCAAGAGTTTCCAGTATATGTACATATATGCACTTGCCTAGGTATTTTATGTGTACATAAATATTTATTAGCATTGTAAAATATTGATTCAATTGGTTTCAGTACAAGTGTGAATAACATCTTATAAATAGCATGTGGTTTTAACAGTTTTCAGCATTAGCATTTATGATTCTGGTGTATATAATCCTATATTGGAATTACGTTATGATTTGTTTTCCAATACGTATGATTTGTGTTTTCAATACTAAAGAATGGTATTCAGTGTAAGACAGTAGACATTAAAATTATAAGTTACTGGTGAATTCGTAGGTAGAATTGTGTTGACATTCAGGGACTACTATCGATTATAAGTGGACAACTTTCCGAGCTCCCCTTGTCTGTTCTATATACAATAAGCCTGCGGTACTTTGATAAGATATAGTGGCATTTGGAAACTAATCTTCAACTTTTCTCTGGTCCTCGTTTCCAACTCAATTCCATGGCAATTCTGCACCGGAGTTCACACTGATGTTTAATTATAACTTCCATCATCATATTTCTGAACATAGCAGTAAATTCTTTAGAGTCAATTAAACAGTGCACTGAGGGACTGCAAAACCTAAACGTCAAATAATGATGCTAAGCATCCTTCACTTCACTTACTGCTACTCGCTTACAACCTTCAACATATTGAGTTGGTGGTAGTTGATTATCTTTATAGGTATCGAAACTGAAGGTTGCAGCAAGTGCATCGTTCAGAAAAATGATAAGAAAATAGCCTCTAAAAATTAAAATACTTCAAACATTTCATGGATTACTGGGAAAAACTTCATCATATGGCACAAGTTCCGCGATGTTCTTCAAGATATTTGTCATAACTTCTCCCATAGCTTCAGCCACTGCCGGTCCCACGTCCTTCACTAGATCTTTCCAGTTCTCGTTCAGGAAGCTGTTCATGTTATCACCTGCAATAAATATAAGATACGTCATCTATTATGTAACAATGCACATTTATATGTAGCTGAGAAATTATAGAGTTACGGTTGAACTCAAGGTTGTTAGGGAAAAGTTAGACTTTTATTATAAACCTGTAATGTCCAGGTTAGCTAGGCGTAGCACAGGAGCATTTTTGTGTTTTAAGGGGACGTGGAAGTGCTTTTTATAGAGATTTTGGTCAAAAATTTCCAATTTTGGATTTTTGGTGCAAAATATGGTGCATATGGTGCAACGTTTGATTATTCTAGGGTAGATGTAAAATCATTTTGGACGCCATTTTAAAGCATTGCGCTGGTTAAGTGACTAAGCCACGCTTTAAGGCCATTTCTTCTCAGGTTCGTTATTATTATTATTATTATTATTATTATTATTATTATTATTATTAGTAGTAGTAGTAGTAGTAGTAGTAGTAGTAGTAGCAGTAGTAGTAATAGTAGTAGCAGTAGTAGTAGTAGTAGTAGTAGTAGTAGTAGTAGCAGTAGTAGTAGTAGTAGTAGTAGTAGTAGTAGCAGTAGTAGTAGTAGTAGTAGTAGTAGTAGCACTAGTAGTAGTAGTAGTAGTAGTAGTAGCAGTAGTAGTAGTAGTAGTAGTAGCAGTAGTAGTAGTAGTAGTAGTAGTAGTAGTAGCAGTTGTAGCAGTAGTAGTAGTAGTAGTAGTAGTAGTAGCAGTTGTAGCAGTAGTAGTAGTAGTAGTAGTAGTAGTAGTAGTAGCAGTAGTAGTAGTAGTAGTAGTAGTAGCAGTAGCAGCAGTAGTAGTATTAGTAGTAGTAGTAGTAGCAGCAGTAGCAGCAGTAGCAGTAGTAGCAGTAGCAGCAGTAGTAGTATTAGTAGTAGTAGTAGTAGCAGCAGTAGCAGTAGTAGTAGTAATAGTAGCAGTAGTAGTAATAGTAGTAGTAGTAGTAGTAGTAGTAGTAGTAGTAGTAGTAGTAGTAGTAGAGCAGTAGTATTACCATTATTATTATTATAATTATTATTATTGTTATTATTATTTTCCCTTATTCTAAATCTATCTTCTCCCATAAAAATATAGCTAGAGGTCTAAAATGTTTTTCGAAAGCACTGCAGTGTGTATATACCTATATGTATATACTTATAATACAATAAACTGATATATTGGTCATAGATTAGTTTTAAAAACATTAATTGGTATAATCATGTGCTATTCTTTTTACAGTTTTTTTCCACTTAATGATATAAAATATGTTTTTAAAAAAAACTATCTATTATAGGAAATGTTCAACCAGACAATTCGTCACAAAGGTATTAATGAATGCAATTCTAAACAATGGTCGTTTAGCTCAATATGTGTAGGAGATTATAAAATTTTGATTTTAGCTAATTAAATCGAATAAATCAATTCATACATCCCGTATGCAAAGACATGTTTGAATGAAACTTGGTATGAGCACTTATTTTGTTATCAGTAATGCATATACAAAAAATTAAAAATCTTGCTTTAATACTTTAGAAAATCACTTTTAGCACGGTGGTAGCGCAGCTGCTTACAAAGTGGGAGACCCGGGTTTGATTCACGGTATCAGCGTGGTGATCTCCCACTGGAAGGGCTGATCCGGGCTGCACTCAGTCTCGTAAGGTTTCTATGGGACCAACTGTAGATGTACAAACCCGCTGGAAGGGACTCTGGGCACTAACCAGGTCCCAGTCCCAGTACTGAGCCCCACTCATGACGCTGTGATGGACAGAGGCGGGCATGCTCGGTTGGGTGGTAGGACTTGACCCTCGGCTGTTGCGCCGTGGAGAAAGAACGAAAGAAAGAAAGAAAAAAAAAAGGAAAGTCTAATTTATAAATCTACATACTGACACAGAATTTAGTGCTAGGTAAATCAAGTCAACAGAAAATGGAACAATACTGCCCTAAAAGAATGATATAGAAATAATAAAACATATTGTTTCGCAATGTAAGCCAAAGAATTATATGTATAAAAATGGCAGTGTGACGTCATTGCCTCACGATACGCACGAATATAGCCTTAAATGCCGTGCTTTTGCAAAAATAACATAGCCAAAGCTATATAACGAATACAACACATTATACTGTATAATGTATAGATAAGAAATGGTATTTAGAAAGCATATTTATTATAAAACATAGTTAATGTTTTATATGAGATAAGAAGAATCATAAAAGTGAACGAAATACCGGATGCCATAAATTGTTTATACTGGTAACAAAACATAGGAACAAAAGTTAAACAAATATATATATATATATTTATGAAATGTTAGCTATTTATAAGAACATTTCAATGTAAATTACACAAATGCATTGATTTTAAATTATTAGGAATGTATAAAAATGTATTATAAATTTGTATTTCACAAAATGTAAATAAGAAAATCTGCCGTTCTCATGGACAGATTACAAGGACAGATTACAAGGTATAAAACATTGATCTTCAACTATTGTATATATGTGAAAAATTTAATAAGTTTCCGGACGCAGTCAATGAGATAGACGCCAGGGATAAGGACGCAAAGAGATAATCTCGCAAATCGAGATATCTTATGCGGTGATTCAGAGTGAAATCTAGCATTGTATTATTTATCAAGAAAAGATTCATTGTAAGTACACATTATATTGCATATATGTGTCACAGTTTTCTAAAAAGAGTGCCTTAATGCATCACATTGTTTCGAAAAGTTAACAAATACAAGTTCATATATATCAAGAAATCTTTTAAATTAATTTTATTTATTATCACATCCTACCATCCAAGCATGGAGGTTAAGATTCTCTTACTCACCGACTGAAGCTAGTTGAATAAATAGAAAACGTGGCTAAGCTGTGCACAATAAGTAATTCGCTGCCGATAATAGCCTTAACTGCTCTAACAATTAAGTCTGGCGCAACCAGCTAATTACAGTTTCGCCAACAGCAAGAGCTACCAACTTCTTAAACAGCGGCAAATTCAAACACGTAAAAAGGTTTAAAATACCACAGCACAGCAACCCTGAGAACCACTACTACAACCTACACAGCAGAGCATCGTTCATCCATCCTTCCTCTTATTTCCGCCCCAATACTTGAGCTACTAAATTAATTTGTAATACTTACCAAGAAGCTTATTTCCATTGAACAGATTGTGGAGATGTATACGCATTCCTTTCACATCAAACTTGATGCTACTTTTCTGAGGCACAGCGTATTCCTTATTCTTTCCTGGCTTCTTCTGCAAGGTGTAGTTGTAAGCGTACACAACCGCTAAGTCCTCTGTAAAAAAAAAAAAAAAAATAATAATAATAATAATAAATTAAATAGTGCACATAAACCTAACAAATAATATCGTCTATGAAAGGAAGTAAGAGGTTTTTACGAAGTTTTAAAGCTCCTATAAGGACACGTTAGAGAAAGTATCTGATATAAAAGTTTGTTAAAATTTAAGGGAACCCGTAATATAGGTTTGAAAACTTTAAATGTTTCGCTGAATTTATATAATTTTTGACACGCTTCAATTGTATCAGTAATAAGGATAAAACAAAATTACAGCTTAATTGAAAAAATATCTCAGTAGATAAATAGTTTTTCCGCGCAAATGTTCAGCAATTTCAAAACGTTTCGCAAACCAGAATTGAACATAAAATCCTGATAAATTAATAAAAAGTTTTTTTTTATAATTCTGTGATTATATTTTACTCTAAATTTGTTTTTTTCTCTCTACGACCTACCAATACTAGATACAGAAAGTATAGCTCAATCAAATATTGGATATGGAGATTTCATCGAAAATAACTCACTGACACAAAAAAAAAAAATAGACAGAGGTGTTTTTGTCTTAATCAGTGTGTGACTCAAAGTTTATATTTGAGTCACATATTAATTAAGCATAACACACTGAAAGATTGTGAAAAATATTCCCCTAATCCTTTACATCCTTAAATCCTCTTTTTTTTTATCTGTTTGTCAAAATTACATCTGTTTTTACAAAACATAATATATAATATACCTCAAGGTCACAAAGCAATTACTCTATGTCTTTAATTTTCTGTAAAGTCCTACTTATACAGATTTAATTTTGTATAATGTTTTGCATCCGGAAAATCAAAATAATAATAATAATAACAATATTATATTAGACAAAAATATACTACGAAGAATGAGTTCATTAAAACGCAAAATTTGCGTACAAGTAAAAACCAGTTTTAATAGGAATCGTCCATTATGTGAAGACGAAATATGTCAATGGTTTAAACCTGATTGTTGCTGTTGAGATGATGATGATGATGATGATGATGATGATTAGCCGTTTCAGAAATATTATATTTTCTATGTTTAAATTTTTTCAACTACGTCATCTGATGACATGCTTGCAAGTTTTTATTCTTTTTTTTCCTTTCCATCATTACAGCTCACCTGGACATTGTTTCCACGAGTTGCATGTAAGTACCTAGTTTTAAATCAGTCTTAAGTAAAGATATATTGAAATAGGGATAACAGAACCACTTTGTATATAAATAACGGATATATAAGGTGGACCATTTAAGTTAAGACGATACAATAATTATCTCATTGCAACCTTCGTTCACAGCCATTTAGAATTGCCTTGTTATTTACGTTGAGGAAAACAATTACAAAGTGATTTATACAAATATTGCTTAGTTTTTATAAAGAGTGAAAAACAACATAAAAAGGCAAGTTCCCATTTTAAAAGATTAATATGGTCCTAAAATAACCATCACAATGTCCTTCAGATAAAGCACGACTAATAGCGTTTACCTTCCCCCATAATATTAAGCAAATTATCCAAGACGTTTCTTTCTATAGCGTTAGTTTTGAAGATACTGTCCAGTTTCAAACTAAATGTGTGTTGAAATCAAACTATTAAAATTACATGAAAATATTTTTCCCAGTGCTTCTTTCTTAATAAATAAAACTTAGTTGGCTTAAGCTTTAACTAATTAAAACAGTCCCTATGCGGTCAGTATTATTGTGCAATATTATTGACCGTCTAGTATTCATATTGAAGATTTGTACAGTATATTATATGAATCAAAACCGTTTTGAAATATACTGTACAATACCATAAAGTTGACTCGACTGTGGGTGAAATTGCACAATATCTGCAAAAACTTCGAACGAAGAAGACCATGATACCAGCAAATAAGCTGGTACCTCAAAGAATGATGAAAGCAGCTATATTTGATGTATTCGTTATTTTTTTCAGATTAAAATGTCATACGTTTGCGGTACTTTCATGGCAAATAAAACTATATCTTGAATTTTCTGAGAATAGTCGTGCGTATTATATAAACTATATATATATATATATATATATATATATTAATATAAAATAAGGTAGATAGATATTACTATTATTTTTTGCTGTTAACTGTTTGCATGATACTATTTGTGGTTGGCTTGAATTTTAAAATATTTATGTTTCTCTCAATTGAAAATCGCCAAACTTATTTCTTTCTTTCTTTTCGTGTTCATGCTAAGAGAACAGAATTTTAAAGTCCTCAATCTCCGGCCGTCTTTGAAAAGCCTTGATAGCCACTTTTATCTTACTATTCTATTATTCTTGTACGTACAATGAGATGTTTAAATGCGTAATGAATGTTTGACATTAACAAGAAGATGTGATGTGGTGGTAGTATGTCCTCCTAACATTCAAGAGATCCCGAGTTCGAATATCGGTTAAGGATAAGGATAAGGGTTTTTGGGGTTTTCCTTATCCCGAAAAGACGAATGCCTCAACCTTCATGGACCCCGGGTCAACCATTTCACTCATAGTTCGACATGACGTACCAGATTGAAGAACGTTGAACGCAAGAAAACGTAAATAAATTAGTAAGCTATTGAAAAATAGTTTGTAAAAGAGTGATTAGATAAAGTCATGCGTCATAAAGTCACAAATTTGTTTTAATTTCAGATATAACAAGTTTTATTGCATCATGAAAAATTGAACCGTCCAATCTTAGAACGTTTTCGAAACATTTTGGCTCACTAATAATATACTTATTATAATGTAATTATTATAACAATACTTATTGTATTATTCAATAAATTATCATGGGTGTACAACTGATTTTTCATGTACCAATCCTCAATCCATCGTCGTTTCCTTTTCTTTGTATTTGCACAAAATGCTAAAACATAAGATAAACTAAAAAATAGTTGCGTTTTGTCACTGACTATGACAAACTATATTGAGAATTATTATTGAAATGTCTGGGGCCGCTTCAGATTTCGGATCTGGATGTCTTAGTCTGAATACTATAATATAATTTGTCGATCTGGGTGCCTCAATTGGTCAGGCGATAACCTTCTGATCCAGAGATCTAGGGTTCGAAACCGGCCCAGTACTACGGTTTATAAGTGTGCAGTAAGCACATAGTCACAGGTCAGTAGATTATTAGCATATAAAAGATGTCCTGCGGAACAAAATTCTGGCAAACTGGCAGCTGATTAGATCCTAGTAATTGACAATTTCTTAGTGTTTCATAAATCAATGTTTTGCAATTACTATTGCTTTAGTCATGTCCAGAGGAAAGATTTTGTGTTGTCAATTACTTTAAAACATTAGAATTAATAATTTTAATTAGTGATGTTTTGTGTTGAATATTCACATACATTCGCATTAATTTCATGCCAATTATAAGGATAAATTACTAAGTAATGGCATGCCTGAAGTTAAAATTGACAGATAATTAAGGTAACATTAATGTTTAAAACCCCTTAATTTTTAAAACAACATTTATTTAAATCAAATGTCACATATCAAACATCACCAAACTTCAATATACAACAAGTGTTGACATTTTTGTTTTCCATAGTTATCCTTGTGTCTGTTACAGCTAGACTATACGTAGAGAAAAATCTCTAGCTGTGAGCATTTGCAATCGCTAGCCTAAGACATTGCAAACATGGTACGACTCAGCTTATGTTTCAATGCCAAGAGTGCTCTTCAAGATAGACACAAATTTGTTTGTGACAAAGAGGCAAATCAAAATTAATACTACTAGTTTTACGTATAGGTATTTAGTTGTTTAAAAGCTGTCGTTACATCATTTAAATCCCCTATATTTGATTGAAGGCCGAAATAAATCATCTAAAGTTTTTATTATTATATCATTTTATCCTATAATAGAGCCCAATTTAAAAGTCATACGGCAGCAAACTTTTAAATAGTCTTCTATTTTGTCTATAGCATTGGGTTCCATGGTTCTGCAAGTGCACTTACTCTGTTTCCAAAGTGACTACTATCTAATATACCGAATTTGGCTGATTTGCCCATCACTCTCCGTCTCCGCTAATAAACTATAGGGTTAAAACGAAAGTTACTCAGGTCAGTACTCCTCTGGCAGGTTTTGACTTGGAATAGCTTCGTTGAGTTCTGCAACCCTTTAACGAGCGAAGGGATATCTGCACACCTCAAATACGGGACAGTTGGGCCACCTGGTACAAATTTCCTTCTGAAGGAACGGAATTTCATAGCTATCCTCATAAAAAGCAAAATAGGTGAACATTTAATATTATTTCAATAGTTTTAAACGTAAATTTATAACGTAAAGTCTATGCCATTAGACCCATTTTTGAGGAATCAAAGATAACGATTCTTTTTCAAGTAAACTTAAATAACAAGTTTGGTATTTAACAGAATTTTCGTTTTACAGTTACACTGTTAACAAACACACACATACACACATTTTTCTGAAAATTGTAACATTTAATAAACTTGCAATCTAATTTTCCACCATTTTAAATGTTTGTTTATGTTATATCAGATTTTTTGTATACGTTCTTTGATGGTTAATAAGATTTATGCGACAGCTTCTTGATTTAAACTATAGTTTTAAATATAAGCTTTCAAAATGTTAAAATTCAAGCACATTATTGATTTTTATAAAATTCAAAATGTTATATGGTGTAATGGTTTTTCCAGGTAAAGTTTTAATCGCATATAAAATGTAATCCTTCATTTCAATGAACCATATATGAGGATTAATATTTAAAACATAAAAGTTTATACTTTTGACATTTTCATCAAGTGGGGCTTTTTCCTTGAAATACTCGTATGATTTTCAGTTTTTTACATATATTTCCAAGGAAAGTTAGATACATATTTTTTGGTATAACTAAGTTTAGCAACTTTCTGAAAAAAATGTAAGATAAACTGGATAAAATGTACACAAAATTGCAGTATCGAAAGACATATTTCGGGATATTATGCTGTGCCTTAAATATGAAGACGTGAGGACACATTAGAGCATATAAATGTTAGCTTCATTGAAGCGTGGAACTTACTGAGATCAATTTCTGCGTCTCCTTGACCAGTGATGGGCAGAAGCAGCACTCTTCCAGTTACATTGTATTTGCTGCGGATTGTCACCAGTGGAAACAGAAGATAGTATTCAACGTACTTGTTGTCCAGGTCCAGACTAAAATATCGAAAAGAAGTTCTCAGTTTTATAAACCCCATGATACAGTTTCAACCTTTCCAGCATCAAAATAATTTTGTTGCACAGTTTATCAACAAAGCACCAAGATATGCACATGCATCTTAACTATGATATCAAAAAAGGCCCTCAAGTTTCACAGATCCGATTTTAAAATATATGATACATTCACATTACTTTTTCTACTCACTCTTATACTATTCTTCCCAATTTTTATTTCTCGATCACGTATTAAAAACGTATATAGTAGGTAGAGAGGGTAGTATTGTATTCCATCCAAAATTCAATATCGACATTTCACAGAAAATACATGTTTTGAGACCCCCTGAATGCAAAAAAGCAAATTTTGAAAAAGGCCCTATGTGTATGTGTGTGTGTGTGTGGGGGGGGGGGCAGCAGAACTCGCAAACAAACGGTCGGTTAAATACCAAACGAAGATTTTCCCACCACCATCTACCCTTTACATGGAACATTTTTCAAAAAAAAATATTTTCTCAAAAATATTTCTAATATTTTGATTAAAATACCATATGTTTAGGATATATTCATGAAAAAATGTATCTCTTGAGACTTCTGGAAATAGCCTCAGAGGACTTCTTCGTTCTAGATGATTTTATATAACTGGTAAATCATAAAATATAGACAAAATTTACTACACAAAAAATGTGTATGTCGTTAAAACACAATTTTTGTAGAGTTAGCCGTTTCTTTTACTTCTGACCATGTAAAGAAAATGGAATATCAATTGTTTCACATACCAACCGTTTTTTTTTTAAAGATTTGGCTGTCGCTTTAGCCTAGTGTATTCCTTTATTATCCTTCTGCTTAGAAGGAAGTAATTACGATTCGTATTAAGACAACATCTGCTAATGTTTATCTAGATTAGAATGATTTAGATGAAAGAAGAATGGTGAGATTGTAAGAATAGTGTGTTTGTAGAACAGGTAGAGAAAGTCATGTGTGTGAAACACATATTTTTATTCATCTGTTTAGGTAGGTAATGCTAAGAAAAAATCTGACGAGTTCCATTCACATTACTTCCTCTATCTGCTCTGCAAACAAACTATTATTTATGTTTTTATTTGCATCATTTGCTACTCGAGAAAAACAGTAGCAGAAATTGTCTCATCACTTAGTCCTTAAAAGTAGAAGGCAAATAAGGGAACACACCTGCCTAGTCAAATGTGTGTGTGTGTGTTCGTGTTGCGATGTCGAAGGGGATTCCACACTGCAGCTCTTGGCTTATTGTATATCAGACCCCAGGGGGATGAAAAGAGAGTAATATTAAAGGGCGGTCAAAACTGGACGACGGAGGAAGAGCCACCGCAGAGGGTTCCTAACATGTTCTAAACAGTTCTTTATCTGAACGCAGGGAGCGTTAGGAGTCCGTACCCAAGGTCCGTCCGAACTCCCTGGATGTACAGTCACTTTCAAAGCCATCCCGCCTCCGAGAGCTGTATTCCCAAAGTTCAGTCAGCACCGCAGTCCTCACCAACACTTACAACCCTGAAATAGACCGGTTGGATGAAATGGAGATAAAATGATGAGACGGGGGAATGAAGAAGCCTCCCCAGCATTTTCCTAGTGAGACGGGATAACCCCAAAAAACCCCAAGGGTCAGAGAGGACGGCCGCGGAAACCGATCCCACGATCTCCCGATGCCAGTCCCGCACGAAACGACGCCTGGCACGGTAGGCTATATGAAATTCGTTTCTTTGCATGGCCAGGAGTAAAACAGAAACACAAACAACTTCCTATTTGAGAAAAGTATAAGCTTTTAGAATTGAAACCATTAAAAAGGAAAGCTCGGAAACGGTTAGGTCTACAACAAAAACGCAAACGACATCAATTGTATCTTTTGATGAGATCTACATTTGTGTGTATTAAGTGTTTGTATATCTCTTGCGGTTTACCAGTTATACAAAAGTCATTCAGAATCTGAAAGCTTATGACCAGAGGCAAAAGTCATGAAGAGAACTTCAAAGGCTATTCCCAAGAAATTCAGGATGTACTTTTTATTTCATATAAATATGATTAATATACGGTATTCTAATCTTAAAAGTGTTAGAGCCATTTTTAGAACATCAACATTTTCTAACATTTTTCCACGTAAAGAGTAGATTTGGTTGGTGGGGATTTCTTTAAGATCTTCGTGCCGCATTCTTGGAAGATATTAAACTTAAATAAAAAAATTGGTAGTTAACGATTTTTGTTTGTTTTTGAGTTACATTATTCACTCACACACACACACACACACACACATAGATATACACACCCTAACCTTCTCTAACATTTCTTTTTATTCAGGGTCTCAAAACGTATATTTCAGGTGAAATCTCAGCATCGAATTTTGGGTGGAATACAATATCTTCTCTAGCTACTATATACATTGTACATATGCGATAGAAAAAGTACAAATACAGTAGGCTAAAGCAACATTCAGATGTTTTTAAAAGTCGATCGTTATGTGATGGCATTGAATTTCCATTACCTTTGCATGACCTAGAGAAAAAGCAAATATCAATTTCCCAATCGTAAAAATCCGAATTGTTACATCAACAAGACTTTATTGTGATCTGTTATTTTTTATTTTTACATAACTTCTAATAATTATAAGAGCTTAGTGTTGTATCTACTTCATATTAATAAATATAAACCTTTGCAGAAGTAGTTTCATAAAGTATTTCTTTGAAGATACTTGAAGATGTAAATTCCATATACCTTCCAAGACATCGCGAAAACAGCAGAATTACGAAATAACACCAGTCCTTTAAGAAATGAAAGAAGTAGTGAAAATTAAAAAAAAGGAAAAACAAAAAGAAAACTGATATGTCAGAAGCTTCCAATACCATAGTTATTTTAAATAAACTGTGTTTTTAAAAACCTCTATTACTTTTAGAAAGTATTTGTCTATCTTTTATTTATTAAATTGCTACATAAAATTGTACAGAATTCTCACAGAATGAAAATGGTTTCGTCGAATTTTCCACAAAATTGAAAATATACATCTAAGTTTAAATTTAAAAGCCTTTCACATGATGTTGAAACTAAAATTGGTATGATTAGGATTATGAATACGACAGCTCGTTCATTTAGACACCAATATAGATCTGTTGCAGCTAGACCAACTGGAAGGCAAAAATGAAGTGAAATAATGACAGGCTTCAGGCCGCAAAGATGGCCAAGGTCCCCTAACTTTTCCATGCTTGAACACCTGCGCACTATTTGGAAGCAATTCCAGGACGGCGACGCAGTGACATCGGCAGCCGAGATAGCTCTTTCTAAATCCTTAGTGTTTTATTTTTTTAGAAAGAAACATAGAACATTTTTGCATGTAAAGGGTAGCTTGGGATAGTGGATGGGATGTTCTTGAAAATCTTCGTGTTGCATCTTTAGCACACTGAGCTTACATACCAAGTTTGGTGTTTATCAGTAATTTCGTTTTGAGTTATTCTGTTCAATACCTGTGGATCCTTTTATAAACTGCTTTTCCACTTTCTTTCTTCAGGGGGTCTTCAAATCATCTTTCTGCTTAAATATCGATAGGTATTGAATTATTGGGTGCCATTCACTGTCATTGAATATTATACTCAGTAATGGGCTAGTACTAAACTGGAAGTTTAAGTTCAGCATCTTCTAAGATGCGACGTGTTGAATTTCAGAAATTTATCTCCAAATTAGCATTTACAGAGTGTGATATGCTGTCACATTTTTCCCATCCAGCTGAAAGTGCAAATGCCGGAGAAAGTTATAAGGCTTTGCAGCTCCTCTATCTCTTTTCTCCGTGTAGCGGATCCAATGAAATTGGCTTCTCTATAGACCGGTTTTGGCGGAGAGGGATCTAGGAGCAGAATGTTCATGATTCGCCCAGAGGCAGAGAAGAAGCAGCTTCGACGAATTAATCTACAAGTTTCCTGCGGAAGGAGCGCCTCACTCGCTTCGGAAGGTGAGAGCAATCTTAATAGCCTCACGGGACTGAGTCGACAGGGAAAGTTTCGGTTTTCTAATTTTCATTATCACCATTTGCTCTATATGTAACTTGGCTAAATCTATAATCTATCTCCAGGACTCGGTAAGAAATTTATTTTATTGTTTTAATTGTCCAATGCTGACGCATTTTAAATACATTCTTTCCATGGCTACAAGGACGTTCAATAAGTCCTTAGAAAATCTAAGAAGTTACACTCATAACATTGAAAAAAAAAGTGTGTCTTTATAGCCATCGTCTCTTACTAGTTGGCAATTAAAACTTCAGCTATATGCATCACTTGATTTAGTTGCCATAGCTGATTTAATCAACAATCTTGTGCTTATTTAGAAAGATGGGGAGAAAAAACGAGCTTCGCACGGGGATTAAACACATATTTTAAAGGCTTAAAACCGAAAGAGATAAAAGCGAGTTGTATGAAGGTCATGACATATATACTCCTACGTTTGCAACAATTTACAACATGGCCGTACATCCACAAATGAACATCGTTCCGGACGTCCAGTAGGAGTGACTTCCTCTGAAATGATTGACAAAATCCAGGATATAGTTTTGAGTGATCGACGAATCAAAGTTCGCGAAATGGTGGAGGCCACAGGCATATCACAAGGTACAGTGTTATCAATTTTGCACCAAAAATTGGATCTGATAAAAGTCTCGGCAAATGAGTTTGCTTTCAGCAGAGAATAACCCCAATCATGTGATCGATTCGGAAGCTGGTTTTGGGATGCACGTGAAACCATCTACATTGGATACTTGCAGAAAGGAAGAACGATAAATGGAGAGTATTATGCATCGTTATTGCACCGGTTGAACGGATAAATCAAGAAAAAACGCCATCATCTGGCAAAGAAAAGATTCTCCTCTATCAAGACAATGCAAGTGTACATATCTGCGCAATTTTGATGGCGAATTAAGGTTCGAGTTATTACAACATCCACTGTATTCACCGGTTTGGCCAGTTGTTATTTCTATACTTGAAAAAGTGGCTCGGCGGAAAACGATTCACATCTAACGAAGAGGACATCTCCCGAACAGATGCCTATTTTGTGGACCTTCCGAAATGCTACTTTTCAGAAGGCTTAAAACAGTTGGAGAAACGCTAGGAAAAGTGTATCGAGCTAAAAGGAGATTATGTTGAAAAATAAAGCAAAAATCTACTGAAAATAATTTGTTTCTCTATCATTTTATAAGAATATACTGATCGCCCCCTCGTATGCTTGCTATCTTACATTAAAGCACAGTATCTTAAACTGCATTATAATGTTTTTATGCAGTTGATTACCTGCTTAACTTTTCAAGTAAATTTTAATGCTTTATTAATTCGCTTTATTATTGGCTGTGTTATTTTAACGTTTATTCTTGTTAAAATAAAAAGTGAGTTGTGTTGGACTGTGACTTTCCCTCACAAATGCAAATACCTGTTCATCACCTGTTATCCAATGTGTTATCGATTTACGAAATACTAGTAATCCTAGTACTTACAGCAAGTCACAATAGATGGTTTCGTCTTCTTCTTTTTCTTCTTCTTCTTTTCTCAACAACCGCTTCGGTGAGTTTATTAAGCTGTCAAATATTTAAGTTTTTGAAGTTATAATTAAAATGTGTCCAGATAGTTCTACTAACAACATGTGAAACGCTCACTCTTTGAGAATTTTATGTAACTAGGCAACCATAGACGAAGACAAAACCCTAAATTGTATTGCACATTTGAATACAAAATTTGCGTTAAATACGTTGGCCCGTTTTAAATAGTTTACTTACTATTTCCTAAGTTTAAGTGAGACATCTCTGATCATCATTGAAAGTTTGCTATTGAAGCTACTCGACATTCGTTTTCTCAGGACAAGGAACCCACTAGTGTAATTATATGATTCCACTTTGGGAAAACCACTGAAACAATCTTATCCGAATAATTCTAACCGAGATTTGAACTCGGAATCTTTCTCGAAGATATTCCTTATTTCTGGTTTGCACTTCCTAACACTTATTTGTTTCTTAAATCAGAAGTCCTCAATCATAATCTGCAATTCGTTTTTCTCTTTTTCATGCTGATAATAAAAGAAAATATGTAGCAAAACTATTTCTACTAATATTTATTTTGACTAGCATGAAGTACATACAACCTTTTCTAAGAATCGTTTGTTGCATAATAAGTAGAGAAAGTCATGTGAATGTAACAGAGCAGTCGTTTTTCATCAATACCTTAAACAAAATTCTCTTAAAATTGCTGCACTAAAATTATTGTAGCACTATACCAATATTACCGGATATCAGTGACTTGCGCGCCTCCAAGACCGCCCATTGATGCGTTGCGAGCGAGGAAAGACAATCCGATGGTATCTGATCCTTGGTCTACAGCCAGTTCATCAATGATGATAGGATCCATATTTGGTATGCGGTACTTAGGGTCGCCTGCAACAACAAAATTAAGCATTTAAGTACCTAAAGGTTTCAATGAGATGGCGTTATATTAAAGCATTACTATTTTCCAAACAAACCAATCAATCTGTTTTGAAATGAATGGCGCCCGGCTTCATCTGCAACACTTGATTGACGACACCCTTATAGAATGGAAGCACATTAACAAGCATAAAATACATTGGAGTTCACTTCGTTGCCTCACCCGGTGATCTCACACCACTAAGAAGCCTATTCTCGTCGGTCGCCACTTTATCTTCTAATAAATCATAAATCCTCTCTGAACAGTGCCTCAGCTATTTTTTATTTTCAAAGCTATTCTTTGTACCATGCTCACCTATGCTTGCCGAGTTTGGGGTGGTGCAGCCTCCAACAAAATTAAGTCACAACCTTATTTACAAAATAAGACACAGAAGACACTACATCTCTTAGTCCATGCACAGTGGATTGTCAAGAACACACAATTACAAGGAGAATTTGGTATTCTGACTATTGAAAATTTCATCCATAAAAAGGCTCACAGGTTCTTCCGCAATGCCAGGCGCGGTTATCTTTGGACAAACAATTATAGCTTCCTAACAGCATCCGCAGTCGACTATCTAAGGATATCTTGCTCCATCATCCTCTCCCTCTAACACAGAAGCAGTGTAACAGAGCTTTCTTACAGATGCATCTGCTGAGATTGACCTTACTTCTGTTATGTTCTTTGTTGTTATGTATGCTCTGGGAGCATGTCTATATTTGTATAATGTTATCTATAGTCTATACAGGCTATGTGCGCTGATCCATCAACAAAATTAATTTTAACAAAAGTCAACTGAAATGATTCGTGGTAGATAACATGTACATAGAAAGAATTATTAGTTTTAAATCACCCATCAATCCTAAATCACTGCATCTTGAAGAATATGTCTTTCATGTGTATAGAGCATTGGCTGAGTGCACATAGTGCTTCCGCTCCCTAAAATTTTTGAAGAGTACTGATAAGTGCAGTAATTTATGCTTCTAAGCCTCGATCACATCTCAAAACCGATAGAAATGGTGCCAACTAGTAATACGACCAGGAGATGAGACCAGAAGAGCAAATGTACGAGAGAGCTGCAAAAGAAAAGGTTCATTACAACCAATTACAAAACTAGATCCAGCTATGTATTTGTTACGGAGACTGGATCTAATGACTTGCAAATAAGGCAGAAACATCCAGGAATAGAAGTTCTGTACTGAGACTGAAATCGAGGCAATACTCTGCAGTGCGTTGTATGTATACCTATAGAATGCTAAAAAGCGTTCTTTTCCAACGCTCTCCATTTACTCTCTGGTCATCAACAGTAACACCATTTCACAGCAATGACTGGATCTATTTCTGAGGTTGGAAGTACCTGGTGGTGAATGAGAGGACGTACAGATTTTACCCTGAGTTCCGAAACACATAGGGTCCTGTAGAAACTTGATATAAGCGACCATAATATGAAGGCTTGGAGAGCTTCGACTTAAAATTTGCTACCCTAGAGCCGGGAACTGAACCATGGACTTTCAACAATTCCCTCAATGTTATGAACTAGAGCATGGTTCCTTTGTCGACAATGTACGTATGATATTTACAAAACTACCTACGTTAAATAAATATATCTACAACATACGTTTCATTTGTTTATGTAATAGAAATGTAAATAATAGAATCCACAATTCTGCTCAGATTGTTACGTTAATTATGAAGAATCTCCTCTCTCGTTCACCTCTACATCCTTCCCCCTCTCTTACATTTTCCATTCTCTCCCACACTCGTCCCTCCATTTCCTTTTCTCTGTACAACTTGGGTGTGGTGATGTTTGACAGCTTCAACACTAATTTTTCTGGGATATCAGTGAACACTGAAACATGAAGAAATAGCACTATGTCATTTTTCACGCATTTCTTTTTTGTTTAGCCGTTGCGTAGTTACGAGATTAGGTGGGAGTTAAAAGATAAGATGGCTTTGTTTCACTTAACTAGTATTTAAATAAAATAACACAATAGTTATACATAATGAAGAATTTAAATATCCGAGCAACCTTTCTCCACTCTTGAGTATCATAAAAATGTATTGGATACTTATAAAAAATAAAGCCTAGGTTAATATTCATGATAGATTATTACTTTGCACAAATGCCGTATTAAGGTTAAAGTTGGAAAAGTAGAATTATACTGAACATGCAATTTAACATCTGGGATTTGAACCACGGATCTTCGGCTTTCAGCACCATTGCTCTAACCACCTGAAAGTATCATGACAGAATTGTACAGTTTTCGATTTACTCCTGCTTAACTAAGGCAGCATGCACCAGAATTTGTGCTAGTGTGAGGTGAGCCAGTGTTTTTTTATCTTTCCCAAACCTTGCCTCCATTCTGAGTAGTGGGGTCCTGAACTAACAGTTGTTAGTGTGACTATAGGACCTGAAACTTTGCTAAAAGCAAGTACTGAATAAAATAATGTTTATTTTGAGGGTACATTAGGAGTTAGTGAAGCGCAACTGTTCCTACTAATTTTTATCTTAATTTAATATACGGCATTATATTTTGTGGAACTTTTTATTAGGAAGAATAATTCCTTTCTTATTTCTTTTTAAAAGTATTTTTAATGTTTTAAAATAATATTTGACATATTTAAGATTCTAAAATTCTTCCTGGTCCCCACATTTTGCATTTTTATACATTTTGCATAGCTTCGAAATGTTAAATGTATTTATCTTAATGCTTAGATTTCTAAGATGTTTACATACTTACAAGTTTTATACCCTTTTATTAGTTGCCTACAGTTTTAAAGAATTGCTGTGCGGAAACGCACATAGAAAAAAAAATAACTTCTCTGCGGTTGCACATTATTTAACCGACGAAATAAACATGGAAGAAAGATGTCACACTGTTAATAATAATATGAAAATTTGAGCTTTGAGCATAGCAGTTTTTTTTTTTTTTTTTTTTTTTTTTTTTTAAAAATGCCAGTGCGTGAAGTACATGTGAAGTATACACAAGGTAGAAGAAGATATGAGCAGTGTGGATGGTGAATTACACCTCAAAATTGTACTTCACATAAGATATATCAAAGTAATTTCAAGTTTGACGCTCATTACAGCTCATCACAATACAGCTCGTTATTCGTTCGTCTCCTACAACATTCACAATAGGTTGCCAATGATGTGGGAGGCGCCGAATACTATATGCATCACTATTTTCCTCCTATGTGAAAATTGGGTCATCTGTAGCTGCACATTATTTCCAATAACCTCACGTGTTGCAAACCTACTAAACGTAATGATTCTTTTTCCTTACCTATGAGGTCACGATGTCACACATGAAGGCAGGTCGGGTAGTGGGTGTTTCAAGTATCCCCATTCCCAGCGATGCAGTAGCCGTGTGATACACTCTCGTTACCTACCCATCCGCCACTGTTAGGTTTGGCAAAGTATTATTCCTGACAGTTTCCACCAATTCCCTGCGATAACCTCTGGCAGTTAGTACTCTTTCATGGAATGGATGATTTGACGTAGCGGTGACCTCCAATTCAAGTTAATAAAATAACAATACAACTTTAGATCAGAATATAAGATTGTTTGGATAATATTGTCAGAATAATTAAAAATTAAAGCTTTAATATTAATATTGATCATTCCCTTATCAAGTACTATCTATGAGTTATAACACGAATTACATCCATCTGGCAAGGCGGTTACCGGACAACTGATTTCACATTGCTCACTGCGGTCCTACAGGCCATTCCAGCACCATCTGATGTTGTTAACACGCTTTAGGACTGCCTCTCTTCCCGCGAGACATATTATTATGTGCTCCATTAACAGTTTGTCACAAGATAAAATAGTGGTATAACTTATGTCCCAGTAGTAGTAGTAGTAGTACTAGTAGTACTAGTACTAGTAGCAGCAGCAGCAGCAGCAGCAGTAGCAGTAGCAGTAGCAGTAGTAGTGGTGGTGGTGGTGGTGGTGGTGGTAGTAATAGTAGTAAGAATAATAAAATAATAATAATAATAATAATAATAATAAAAGCATATAAACTTACAAAGCTGAAAAGTTTGCAAATATCGCAAACTATTTTTAAAAAGTTTTCAGTGTAATTGCAAAATAAGCACCTTCAAACACTTCCAATGTGGCGATACTTTATTGTTTCATTATCAGCTTGTAGTATATAATTATGAAAAGTAACTGAAGTCTAACAGTAATAAGCATTGGGGTGTATATTGTAAGACCAGGCTCATCCTGTTTAGAACTGAGAGTCAAGATTATGAGAAACAGTTTCCCAATTCCATCACTCTTCACTCCTGCTGACAGTTAGTAAAAGGAAGGTTTTGCTTGATCTGCCCAGCACTAACCGTGATAGGCAGGTGCAGTTAGGAAAAAAATCACAGAAATATGCATCTCTAAAGGCAACATTCCGACATGAACTGAATCGCATTTTCCTGGCAAACCACGAGAAAATATCAAATTAATTAGCAACTGCTGGAAAGTGGAGTCTGTAAAAGTATAAAAACAAAATAAATCGTCAATTGTGAGTGGCTTTAGTGTCTAATACTGACAATTAGATTTTGAAATTGTTCTTGTTCCTGCAAACGTTGGGTTATAGGAAACATATGAATGGAGGCATCCAAATTGGCATTAAAACTTCTCAGAGCACTTTACATCAAAATTTATACACCTTCGAAAATTTCTTAATGGACTGAACTGCTTTGTTTGCGTGCCAAAGTGTTCTTTTCCAATTTTTATCATTCACTTTTAGAATTATGCACAAAGCTGGTTTATAATACTCTGGCATGGAAACGAGAACAGCAAAATTAACGTGCATATACTTAATGAAAACATACACCCAACACAGGAAAGTTTCTCGGTCCCAAAACGGGAAAGAATTCTTACATGGTCGTTTTAAATATTTCCGTGCGGATTCCGAGAACGACAAATCAGATCTTTATTATGCATATTGCATACCTCAATTAGAAGTTGTTCAAGGTGGCCGTGACCTAAAACAGTCTAATCGTAAATTTAAGACCAACAGAAAGGAGTTCTGGCAATGTACACTACAGCACTCTTAGATTTATCGAGTGTTGGGGAACAACAACCAGAGAATAAATACAAAGAACAGCAAATAACTTAATCCACGTTATTAATAAAAGAATGACTTTAGTAAGTCGTTTTCACTGGACTATATAACGGCTCTGCACTTAGAGAATGTTTACTTCATCCAATTTTGACGTTGGCTAACCTGCATTATGTTGGCTGAATTGGACGCAGGAAACAAAAGATATGATTGGTCATTGAAAAACCAATTGTGTTCTAGTTTCCATTCCGTAATGCTCTAGTCATCGATATGCATTCTTGTTCCGAATATACGAGGGTTGGGGCAAAAGCTATGGCAAATAATTTTTTTCTTGTAGACATGTGAGCGGATCACAAACGTATATGGTGTCATGTGGAAGCTCTACAGGCATAGTGTGTATGCAGAACAACAGATGGCTCTGTGATAGCTGGTAGTAGGGCAGCGAGGGCAATGAAATCAGTCATTTGGTGAGTGTCATGCGAGATGGAAGTAACCCGTGTTGAGCAGCGCACTTACATTAAAATAGCCGTTCTCCTAGGGAGAAATGCGATGGAATGTCATAGTGAATTAGTGGAAGCCCTTGGAAATAATGCCCTACCATATCGTACAGTAGCACGGTGGGTAGGAAAGTTTCAGCAAGGACGTGTGTCAATCAGTGATGAGCAACGTTCGGGACGACCTGTCAGTGTGTGGACCGACATGGCACGTGCTGTCATCGAGCAGCTCCTGGATGAAGACAGACGATGGACGCTACTGGAGTTAGAGAGGGCAAGTGGCATCAAGAAACGCACCGTCCACAGCATATTGCGTAATGAGCTGCAACTACGCAAAATCGCATCGCGGTGGGTACCATATGCACTGACGGAAGTCCAAAGGTGGATGCCCTATGCAATATGCTCCTACCACCTTGCACGCTGGCAATAGGACGGCGATCAATTCTTTTCATGAATAAGCGTCATCGATGATTTTAGGCCAGGACATACGAACCAGAACTGAAACGTCAGTCCGCGGAGTGGCGACATGCTGGATCACCAAGGAGGCAACAGTTCCGTCAGAATCTTTCCCCAGTCAAATTAATGGTGATCGTCGTGTATGACGTCGGCGGTGTCATGTTTGCCACTTTGTTCTACATGGCAGAACAGTGACCTCACAGTACTACAGGGACTTCCTAGTGCGACAGGTACGACATGGCGTTCGAGAGAAACGTCCGGATCTTGTGGACAGTGCGATAATCCTGCACGGCAATGCAAAACCACATAAAGCAGAGTGTGTAGGGCAGCTACTGTGACGTTGGGGATGGGAAGAATTAGAGCACCCACCGTACTCTCCCGACATTTCACTCTGTGACTTTGATCTCATTCGAAAGCTTAAGGAATCACTACGTGGTAGGCGGTTTGCAACACTAGAAGACATTGTTAATGCTGTGCGCGAACAAATGACCCGATTCACACATGGTGCGGCAAATGGCACCCCCCGTATTCTCCCGACATTTCGCTATGTGATTTTGATCTCATTCGAAATATTAAGGAACCACTACGTGGTAGGCGGTTTGCAACATGAGAAGACATTGCTAATGCTATGCGCGAGGGTGTTTAGGCCCAGGTTTGTCATGACAACTGTATGAGTATTGTGTTGTCATTCTTTTGCACCGTGAAGTCCATATTGCCCCTATACTACCGTAATAAATTATTGTGTTACGATATTCAATGCTATTCATTGTCCACACATGTAGTTAACACCTTGTCCTTTCACCTGTATATGTCGTCACATTTTCCAACCGGACTGGTATCTTCAAGAAAATGAATAGTTGCCATGACTTTTACTCCAACCCTCGTATATCGAACCAAAATGTGGTATTTTGTTTTAATTTCCGTTCCCGTTTCCGTTCTCAAATTATCGTGTACCAGTCTTTAAGTTCTGTGTGCTAGGTCATGTGAAAATTCATCCTGGAGGGAATAAAAGTGATATTCACTTTCTGGCTGCAGGATATTACCGCACTACCATCCAACTTGAATATGTGGATTTTATTCCTGCAATGTTAAATTTAAATACACTATTGTGTTTTAGAAACATATTCAGAATGTTCTCCTGTTTACCTAGGTTAAATAATAAACAATATTATAAGATTATGTTCAGTTTTCATAAACAATAAGTTTGACACGTTTTCAGTTACAAAGTATTGAAGAGTTTAAATAATAAAAACGATCTTGAATTTTTTTCAGTACGTACTATGCGTACTTTCTAAAACGAAAATAATCCTGTATTTCTTTTGAGTAATGCTCAGCAGATTTTTTTAATTAATAGGTAACTTGCTAGCAAAAAAAGGAGTGGCTAATAAAAATTAGTAAACTAGTATAAACAAACATTTCATTAACATAAAAATATGTGTTTCCAAATAAAATTGAATTGACTTCTATAATACTTTTCAAGATGACTTTCAGAAATTCAGCAAGATTTTTTTAGGTTTTTATTATACTATGTAGCTAAACATCCCTGTTTTTAAAGTGAAGGTATTCGAATACAACATGTTATATATTATGTCATTTGGTACACTTAATACAGAACATAACAATTTTCATTCTCAACCGTTACTATTATTTCTTAGCTTTCTCGAAAATAGTTAAAGATGTTAATTCCATTCATTTTAGTATTTTTCACAAAAATAATAAGAAGACACACTTAAATATGAAAAAGCATGATTTTCCTTACCATGAATGAAATGTGGGATTCCAGCGATTGCGCTCTCCTTTGCACACTTATTTATATTGGGATCATTTGGTGAGCAGCCTTTCAGATATGGAGCTGAAAATGAAAGTAACATGAAATATTAATAAGATTCTTATAAATTAGTCGTCGCTGTAGTAGTAATAGAGCAGTAGCAGCAATGTTGTTGTTAGGATTATGCAACGGAGGAACACACCTCGCACACTGCGATCTACGTAGATCCATTGCTGTTAATGGAGAAAAAGATGGAAAGGATGAATCACAAGAGGCTACAGGCCGCAAACAGACACGCCACAGATAGGCGCGGAAGTCTCTAATACTTCCACGCTCAAAGACCCATCCTACTGCTTGAGCTGCCTAGAGAGGCTGTTCAACGACCCGCCGACAAGGAGCCCATGGCTAGTATCTACTCTTTCCTTCCGACACTAACACGCGCCACTGGCCTAGATGTACACCTGAAAAGCGAAGAAAAGGCTACTAAAGGGGAAATTATGGAAAGGAAATCCCGGTAGATTATAAACCACCCGAAAATTCACCTAGCTACCAGGGAAACCACAAAAATTCCATGGTTCAGAATAGAAAATCGCCGGAGATGAACCCAGGGCCTCCCAACTGCGAGTCACACATGTATATAAACACACACACATATATATATATATATATATATATATATATATATATATATATATATATAATATGTATATATGTGTGTGTGTGTGTTTATATACGCCAGGAGATCATATTAGCGCCGGTGTGGCGGAATTTTTTCCCGCAAAGTACTTTAACATGCCAGTAAATCTATTAACGTGAGGTTGTCGCTTTTAAGCACACTTAAAAGCGATCGGTCTGGGACGGGTTTGAACACGCGACCTTGGAATCAGTACGCCAGCGTCTAACCAAGTGCCCAACCAGACCGATACAGTAGTAATATTCTTTTATTTTCTCCTATGAAGTGTATATAAACGTTATTTTTTCTAATATGTGCAGAAAATCTAAACCAGCTTGATATAAATAACAGATGTAGGTACTTAATTCAAATGATGTATAGTTGACGAATAGGGCATCTAGGTATACTGTTTTCTAATCGGTGTATATCCCTGTGGTGAATGAATGAACTAATATGTCTTCAACCCCTCAGAGATGCACAATAGTCGAAAAAAGCAGTGCCTTCCGCAAATGCTTTGTTCGCTGCCCTAAGTATTTCTAAATCCACAGGTTCGTTCGTGTTAGCCTTCATTTCATTTACAAACATTTTTAATACTTTCCTCCAAGAGGACTATACACAATAAAGCAGATATGTTTTGGTCGCATATTTAGTGCCATAAGCTTGTAAATTAAATAGTTATTTGGGGTTTAATTACTCAGAAGACCTCTTGACTTGCCCATATTCCTTATAGTAATATTGTGGACTTTTTGCATAAACACTACATGCCTAGGTTTCTTTAATCCCATCTACGATTTTCTGATGTTAAAAATGTGCAACTTACATATTACCTGTTCCTGAATGGCATCTTTATCTGGAAATAGATGTGTTTTTATACATTTGGAAAATGAGCCTATGTCATTATTTACAGCAGTTTCATTAGAAATTAGTATAAACATTAGATAAAATTTCGTACTGGAAAATAAGCTACAAATAGATATGTTCGTCAGATATAGATATCAGTTTATTAGATAAAAGTGAAAGGTAAAAAGCATACCTTCATGTAATACCCATCTTACGTTTCAAGTAGCATTATAGTCAGGCTTACTATATATGTATATAATATTCGGAAATGGTAACCTTGTGAAGGAAAAGCATGTTGTCAAAGCGGGAAAAATAGAACCGGTCAGTTCCACTGACCTAGAAATCTACAACTTGCTTACGTAAGGTTTATGTTTCGTCTGGTGAATATAAAAGAGTGTTTTTCCATCAACTGTATCATATTATTTGGATTCTAATTGGCAAAATAACTTCAAATACTGTGAGCAATTTTAAATCTTGTTACCTCATGAAAATAATGAATGCATGTAGGCTGCTAAATGTGATAGGCCTATCAATAGGTATACTAATTTTTCAAGTTCTCTATTAAGCATTGCTGCAGATTTTGCTACGCGGTAATATGTGAATTTCGCACTCAGAAGGTCCCGGGTTCTATTCCCGGTGGCCGCTCGCTCTGTCTGGTGGTTCGTAGTGTCCTGTTTTTTACTTTCAAATAGCGACCGCCTTTAAAATATGTAAACACTGCTTTGGACTATTTTATTTTTTTATTACAAGGAAATGATATATAATAAAACCACTGCTCCTAATATTTATTCTGATAGCGTGAAATAGAAGAATACGCTTTTGTAAGAATAGTTTGTTGAAGCACAGATGGATAAAGTTATATGAATGTAGCATGTCAAAATTTTAACACACATTCTGAGTACAATAAATATTTTCTTCTCCCTAGCATTCACAAGGAAAAGCTGAAAGTATCTTCACAAATTGTTTTATCCACAAAGTGTTCGTACTTTGGTATAGGTACACATTTTTAAATCCATTTAACCTTTTACTGATTGAATTGTGTCTTTCTCAATGGTGAAAGTATTATTAAAATCGGTTTGCTGATTCTAATACTATTCTCAACACACCTGTGTACATGTTCATTAATGTCGGTAAATAAATTTGCTTGCATTGAGCATTGTATGTGATTTGCGTCTAAAAGCAATGGCGCAACGAATCTATTTAGCCTGCGTTTCAAGCGTGAATTCGAGAGGCAAATATGCACATTTACGCTGCCCACGTAAATTTTACTGCCGCAGATAATTACTAAATACATGGATATTACTTTTGGCGTGTTTAGAAAAAAATTGCGTCACAACACGAGTGAGCTGAAGTTAAATCCTAAATTAAATCTTGCTTGAGGCGAGTTACCTAGGCAAGCCTTTTCATCCGGCTTGTTACCCAGTTTTTTCATGAATGGACCTCAAGTTCATTTGTGTCTGTCTATCCATCCTTCATCTATAAATATAGAAAAAGAAAATATAAGAGGGAGTAACAGAGATACAAACAATAAAATAAATATTGTAAATGAGTCCCATTCGTATTCACAAAAATAAAAGAATTCGGTTCTGCATAAAATCCTGTACGTAACTATTACATAACGCTTTCGGTCATCAAAAACTAACACTAAATATTAATTCGTGGGATAATCTGATTATTTAATTATTAGCAAGCAGGAGTTTTGTGTCATTTAGAAATGTGGTATAAAATTACAGCACTGACTGAAGGAACAGGAGTAATGCAGGGATGCTCCATCTGTAAAATAGATCATCTCTGATTAGAGAATTTGGTGAAGAATTCCTAGAACAGCGAAGAAAAGCAGAAGATGAATAAATGCATAGGATTTGCTGATGATATGGTACTATTAGTAGAGCAAGAAACCATATATAGCAGCATGCTAATGTAAATTAATGACAAAAATGAGACGTATGGTGCAAAGATAAATTTACAAAGTCACGAAACCTACATTTACCTGAATAAAAACAAAGCAGAGACAAATAAAATTTCAAGATGAGCTAGTGCAGAAAAGAATATGAGAATACTAAAATTCTTAGCTAGGATTGAAGCTTCAGAAAGAACATTGTGCACAATGGAAAATATAACTAAGGTCCCCTCATTGATTGGTGTGCTAATAAATGAATAAACAGAAGTATGTGAAATGAAAATATGGAAGTCAATATTTAAAGAAAGTGCTCATATATTAATATTACACCGATAACAACCGTTCTTACTGCATGCACCACCACAGGCAGGAAGTGTTACACACATGAAATGAAATGATAGTTTTCAATTCGGGGAGGAAACGTTTGCCAATTATTAGGACGGAAAACCTGAAGTAATTCAGGAAAGAAGAGCGATCATGGATAAATTTGAACTACGGACCTTCCGTTCAAGTGCCTATGTCTTAACAACCTTAACAGGCTGTCCCAGCATGCCTGCCCGCTAAAGAGCAGCGAGTTACTCACTTACTCACAGGGTTATGCCTGCAGTTTGCAACACTTGGAGCAACTATCTCCACGGCTGAATGAAATGGTGTGCTATGATTTTCGCCCAGTGATGTATGCACGAGTACCGACTCAGACGAGCAAAGTTGAAACAGCCTGACCTAGTTAATCCATGTTGGTGCAGAGGAAATTGAAAACGAAGTACTAACGGAGAAGGCTTGAGTTAACATTTAGTACATGTCTTAAACTTCAATCAATCGATGGATCGATCCAAAGATTGGAAATATAATTTATTTAATTGCCTATTTTTGTTTAACATTTTGCTTTTAAATAACATTTCTTTAAAACAGAAAATATGAGGTCTTCGGAATAAAATACGGCCTAATGACTGTGACCAAAGTGCTCCACCCACAGACAAAACAATACGCTAATGGTACATCTACTTCCTTACTTAAAATATTAAAACAGATATTATTATTGTTATTATTATTAAAATTTTGTTTTATAATACTAGCATAAACATACCTATAATCGGAAATTAAAAAAGAATAAAGGCACATATCACGCTTATGATACACTGCATGATGTTAGCCACTGAAGCAAATTGGCACCTATCAAACGTTTCAAATCCTCTGGTTACAAAATATACAAAGATGGCCGCCGAAATAATAATGCGAAAGGAGGTTTAATCATTTTATTAAAACATTATCCCATAATGAGAGACACAGCACGACTAGGGGAAGGGGGGGGGGCAGGACCGGGTAGTGAGGCACAATCGGGTAGATGGGTTTTTTAAACTGGAAAGTGGTATCATCTACCACCTCTTGACTGAACTGCATTCTCATATCAGCAGCAGTCAGAAGCAGGAGTTCGAAGAACATAGTCCCATTATTGTGTATGTTATCTTTATGATTAGAAATTTTTGCGTTTTGAAGTAATGTAACTGAAATTTGAAGTCGGAGTTTAAGAGGTATCTACAGCAACATATTTTACTTTTACTGCACTAAATTGCAAAGATTTAAGTATTGTTTTCAATGTCGTTACAATTCGGGAAGCAAGTCCTTATTGTGATATGCCTTAAGGAGAACAAAATGGCGTGTGGAGGCAGAAGCGGGGGGCATGGCCGGGGCCCACCAATCCTGTGTCCTAACAAGTTTAGTGATGTTGACTTCATGCCAGCTGAAACCACAGAAGAACACACTCCTCAGCTATCAGCATCAATATCTGAGGGGTCTACACTACATACCCAGCCCAGTCTCTCTTCTTCCCTCCAAAATTGCAGAGAAAATAGCAATATCGGTTGAACCACAAACATTTTCAGTTTCACCAAAAGATGTGTTGCCAGTTCCCTGTGCCAAAAGACTTCCCTCATCGTCAGGAAGACGCCGCGGGAAAACAGCTGTCCTTACAGAGTCACCATATAAGGTTGAGCTTCAAAAAAAGGCAAATACTCAACCTAATCACAAGCAATTTACAGAAAGTTGCTTCAGTCTAAGTTTGGTGAAACAATAGGAGCAAAGAAAGCCAAATATAGCGACGAAAATTCTAGCGATAGCCAGTGTTCTTATTGAAAGGAGAAATATAGTGAGCCAAAACGAAATGACGACTGGATTCAGTGTGTGAAGTGCAACAGATGGGGCCATGAACTTTGCACAGGTTGACCCCAAAAGGTATTGAAATATTGTGAATGTAATGACTGTTAAGCACAGAAAAACTGTAGTATCCGGTTGTGCACCACCATTTTAACGGTTTTGCCCCTACCCTAGGGGCAAAACCGTATTTTGCAGACAAAAACTTTTTAATTTATATTACGTATGTGATAAAAGGTGGCAACAAAGCACATGTTTTAAAATGTTCACAATTCATGATACAATAATGTACAATAAAGTGAATTTCTTAAAACATTATATGTCATGATCAATTGTAATTTATTGTTAGATACCCGATCCTGCCCCCCCCTTCCCCTAAATATAAATTGTCCCGTTTCAACTTGATTTAGCTAGTCAAAGGAATACAACGTGGATTGTTCTATTCAGCACCTGCAAATAAAAGTATCCATACTAACTTCTATTATGAAATAAGCGCTTCTGCTAGAAGTGGAGAAGCCTTCTATAGTAAATTTCACAGATGAGGCTCCTATACTAGATGTTCTATTGGAACAATAATACATAAGCTTATAAGTATATTGAATATACAGAGTGGCGCAAAAGTCACAAAATAGTTGGTTAACAGAAAACGAAAGTAGCAGCAACAGTACAGTAGGAAGTTTTAACTCGTGAAGTTGTTATTACCACTTCAAATATGTATTAATGCAGAGGGAAAACAGTTAGAACATAAAAAGGAATTGTAAGTGTTGTTTGTATTTGAAATGAAACATAAATTCAATTTTTGCCCAGTATCCAGTGACTTTTGCGCCACTCTGTATGCAATAGAATAGATATATGAGCGTTCTGGTAAACCTACTTTTACCTAGCAGTTGAATGTTTTAGATTAAGAGCATTCAGTTTCCCCGTTATGAGAATTTCTCATACTATTAAAAGTAACGTATGAAAATAAGCAAAAATCGGATGTGTTCCATTCACATGACTTTCTCTAACAGATCCACAAACAAACTTTCCTTACAAAGGATTATTATTTTATTTACGTCATGCTAATAAGATAAACATCAGCAGAAATGGTGTTATTACTTGCTTTCTTGTAAATAAAAGGGAAATGAGAGAATACACTAGGCTAAAGTAATAGTGAAATCTTTTAAAAGTTGTCGCTATGTGAAACAATTGAAATTTGCTTTTCTTTTGCATTCCTGGGAGTAAAAACAAATGAGATGAAACGAAGTTGACTTCCCTCTTGAGAAAAATTTAAGTAATTTAAAATTGAAATCAATAACAAGGATTACCTTGGAAACGATCAACTCTACAAAAAATATAGATATATCTCATAAATCGTTTTAACCAGAACTACATTTTTTGTGTTATAAGCTTTTGTCTCTTACGGTTTACCAGTTATACAAAATGCACCCAATATGAAGTGACTTTCAGAGGCTATTCCCGGAAAATTAGAATTATAAATTTTATTTGTCATGTAAACATATTTAATATACGGTATTTTAATAACAATCGTCACAGCCATTTTTGAGAAAATAAAATTTTTCGAAAAATGTTCCATGTAAAAGAAGTTGGGAGTGGGGGGGATCTCCTTGAAAAGCTTCGTATCGCACCCTTGGAAGTTACTGAACTTAAATACCAAGTGTGGTATATTTTAACCGAAGCTTAGTTGTTTAATTATGCTGTTCCCACACACACACACACACACACACACACACACACACACACACACACACACACACACACACACACTCGTACCACTGACCGACCGACTGACACAAACCTTTTCTTTTCCTAAAAATGACTTTTAGGTTTTCTCGCATCTATGAACAATGTACATAGTAGGTAAGTAGAGAAGTAGTATATTCCATCCAAAATTTGATACCGGTTTTTCACCGGAATTACATGCTTTAAGGTTCCCTGAATCCAAAAACTTGATTAAGCAAAAGCTTGATTAAATAAATAAGCAAACGGTATTTTTGTGGACAACAAAGTCAAAAATAGAAATTCGGTTAAATACCAACCAAACTTGGTATTTAAATTCAGTATCTTCCAAGGATGCAATAAGAAGATTTTCAGGAAAATCATCAACTCGCAACTTCATGGAACATTTTTCGAAAATATTGATTTTCTTAAAAATGGCACTAATGGTTTTGATCAAAATACCATATGTTTAAGATAGTTTTATGACAAATGAAACCTACATCTTGAATTTTCTGGGAATTCCCTCGGAAGTCCTCTTCATTTGGATGAATTTTGTATAACTGGTAAGCCGTAAGAGATAGACAAAATGTAGATCTCGTTAAAACACACACTTTATGTCAAACGTTTTTTGTACGGTAGCTAAACATTTCATGATATTCTTTGTTATTGATTTCAATGTAAACTATGTAAACTTTTTTCAAGCGGAAAATCATCTTTCGTATCACTTTTTGTTTTACCCCTGGTCATGTAAAGAGAAACGAATTTCAATTGTTTCACATAGCGGCCAGCTTTTAAAAGATTTGACTGTCGCTTAGACAAATTTACTAATGTTTATTTTGATTGCCAAGATGTAAATAAAAGAATAATCTTTTGTAAGAATAGCTTATTTTTGGAATAGGCACAGAAAGTGATGTGAATGTTACACATCAGATTTGCTATATTCAGAGAATCTTAAAACGTGTATTCCCAATGTAATCTCAATATCAGATTTTTGGTAGGATAAATACGAGAACTGTTCCTACTTACTATAAGTAGCAGAACCTTTTAGTTATCTCCTGAAGAAAATACTTTACTTTCTTCAGAACAACTTTGTCATTATTTGAGCCAGTCCCTAGTTTCATCTCTCTTTCGTCTCTCGACCTCTAAACTTTCAACAAATTCTTCTTTAAACCTAAGTAAGAAATGCAATAAAACAGGTTCCAAAGTAGAAACCTCTTATCCATGATGCAGTACTACATATAAAGTTTACCAAAGAAAGTGCTACGACACATGGATGTTGGTTTACTTCCCCTAAAGGTGAAAGTACACCGGGTAGTAATGGCCGAGGCAGAGAGAGACAGACAAAAAGAATAAAATAAGTATCAACCGGTGTCTTCTTTTCAGCCTCTAAATACTTTCGAACGCTATCTTTTTCTTTTCTTCCTTACTGAGGTTAAAGAAAATATAACTAACTTTGGCCGTGGGTTCTATAGCGCCAATACTATCCAAAATTACATAGAATTATTGAAACTGGGGCTATATTAAGGCCACAAGCATAAAGTTAAAAGGTTCTTATTATTAATAATGTTGAAATTTACTTGGGCTAAATAAGAGCTTAAAACATACATTTAACTGTTAATTTGAGTATGAATTGTTATTGCTGAATTGTTTAACTTGTGTTATTGATAAATTTGGAAAACGTATTCATTCTAATGCAAAAAGATCTAAGTAAAGGAGTTTGTAATATGTTGACTGGAGACATGACCAACAATCGCAACAATAACAGAAAGAGACGGATAGAGTAATACGCATGTGCATTTCTAAAACTCACATACGTTACACGGCCCTGGAATGAACACACGGAAACACAAATATTTTAATTTATTTTCTTAAAAAAAATCGATTTTGCTTATCAGTGAAACAAGAAGGAATAGAATGTTCTACTCTTCAGATAAATAGTGTTATAACTTGATGTTGTGCGAATATGTTGTATCTTCAATAATTTACAATAAATTCAAAAGAATTTAATAACAATGAATATTTATTTATGGTAGTTGAAACCAAAAAACAGAATGTGTCTCGTATACAGCCCTGAGAAGAGACAACACTCCACATGGTAGAAGTATACAATTAAAAAAAATCTGATGTGATCCATTCACATGACTTTCTCTATATCTCTGCAACAAATTATTGTTAAAAAGCTTATACTTCTATTTACATCATGCTAAACGAGAAAAAAAATTAGCAGGAATAGTCTTATTACTTAGTTACTTGGAAGTACAAGCGAAATAAGGGAGTACCATAGGTTAAAGTGATATTCAAAAGCTGGTTGCTATGTGACTGAAGTTCCTTTGTTTGTATGGACAGGAGTTGAAAAATTCCTGTATGAGAAAAGCGTAAGTTTTTAAAGATGAAATAAAAAATAAGGAATATCCAAAATATGATCAACTCCACGAAAAAATTTACATAATATAAATTGTGTGCTTTAACGTGCTCTACATTTTTTGTGTGGTAAGTTTTTGTCCAAATCTTACGGTTTAGCAGTTATGCAAAATTTCGTAAAATTCATCCAGGATAAAGCAATCTTCAGAGGCTATTCCCAGAAAATTCAAGACATACATTTTATTTGTCAGGTAAATACCTTTAATATACGATATTTTAATAAAATCGTTAGAGCCGTTTTTAAGAAAATCAAAATTTTCGAAATTGGTAGGGGGTTTCTCAAAATCTTCGTGTCGCATCTCTTCAATACCAAGTTTGGTATTTTACCGACTTTTCGTTTTGGAGTTATGGCGTTCACAGACACACGGACACACACGGATCTTTTCCTGAAAATGCTTTTTTTGGATAAAGGGGACACTAAAACCTATAGTTCGGTGAAATCTCGGTATCGAATTTTTGGGTGGAGTGCAATACCTTCTCTATACACTATGTACATAGCACGTGTAGAGAAAGTAAAAATTAAATACACATGAACAAGCATATTCGTTGCAACACAACTCTAAATTTTCTCGGGCTTCTAGCTAGATAAATACCTACATGGAGTGACGGCAACGTTTCGAAGATAAGTATCATCTTCGTCTTCCGGTTAAACTGATGACTTGAAAGTCCGGATTCGCGTATTTATAGTGCCAGAAAATATATAAAAATATATAAATACCCGAATCCGTCTTTGTTAGTTTGAAAGTGCTGCTTCAGTTCAGGGAAACGGTGAAAGTCGCTGGGTGCCAGGTCAGGACAGTATGGCGGATTATCGAAAATGTCTAATTGAAAGTGTTCAAGAAGCCGATGGGTTGTGCCAGCGGTGTGTGGACGAGCGTTGTCATGGATCAACACAATTTCTGAAATCAGCATTCCTCTTCGTTTGTTTTGAATGACTCTCCGCAAACGTCGTAAAGTACGAAGATCTTCAAAACAACGTCAATGTTCATTTGAAATCATTGGCGGCAAAATTTTTGAAGCGGGTATTGCAAAGCTTGTGCACAGGTACGATAAATGTCTCAATCTTTTCGGTGATTATGTTGAAAAGTGACCATAAGTGTACCAACTTTTAGTAACAAAATAATTGTTTTCTATGAACTTGTCTTTTATTTATAGCCTATCGGAGGTTGAAAAAAAAACGGTCCTCCTATTTACCTGGCTAGAAGCCTGAGAAAAGAGTCAGAGCGTCTTCAGGAAAGCTTCAGCTCTTGCATTATTGATACTATTTTTTATATACCTACGAAAAATAGGATGTTTCCTTAAGGCTTTCATAGACACAGAGTCTGATAGTATGAGATCTGCATAAAATACTTAGAATACTTACAGAATAAATTATGACAAAACTTCCTAACGATTTTATTTGTAAAATATTATAGGCATAGTGAGAACTAATAGGCCTTAACTGTGTATCTTGGATCTTGACCACGTTTTCTGTTAGTACCTTGTCTGCACGGATAGCCGTTTGAATCTCAAATACCTAATTCAATAGTTTCAGTTATCTCCCCCTGTATTTCTACGAAATTATTGTATACTGATCTTGAAGATTTTTATTGTGAAACATCTTTAGCTTTTATAGTTTAATATCGCACAAACACTAAGATATTGACAAAAAATATCTGGAAAAAAATGCTTATGAAATCTTAGCAGATATGGGATACTTATATTTTCCTTAACGTTCGACTCCCCGTCACCCCTTCACCAGAGAGTCTTCCAAGTTTTGGAAATGATGCATAGCGTATAGCATATTTATCAAAATGTGAATGACTTTTAAATGATCATACAAGATGAAACCGTAAAACGTTTTACTTTCTTTTTGGCCCAGACGTTATTTAATGCCATAAAGGCTACTACGTTTTCGCATAATACAGAATGTCTTAATATCAATATACAACCAAATTGGCGAAAATGAAAACTCCTCCATCCTAGACCAGCAATTTGAATGTTTGGAAAGTACACTTGTAGTCAGTGACAACCGAGAAAAATTATATCCTCACACGATAATCATAAAACATAATCGGCTCATTTGTGATTAACCTGGACACATTTTTACTTTCTCTAGTACGTACGTGCAATGTCTATAGTAGTAGATAAGGTATTGCCTTCCACCCAAAAATTCGATATCGATATTACACAGAAATGCATGTTTTGAGAATTCCGGAATCTAAAAACGCATTTTTAGAAAAAGTTTTGTGTCTTGGGACAACTCAAAAACGAAAGCACGTTAAACGCTAAAATTGGTACTTAAGTTCAGTATCTTCCAAGGATGTGACACGAAGATTTTCAGAAAAATCTGCCACACTAAACAATGATTTATGGAATATTTTTTCGAAATTTCCGATTTTCTAAAAATGACTAACGATTTTCATTGAATGCCGCATATTAAAGTTACTTACATTGTAAATAAAATTTATATAGTAAATTTCTTGGTAATAAACCTTAAAGTCTTATTCATTCTTAATAGCTATACATGTTATTGTGTGAAATGTCAAAACATCTAAAATCCTGGTAAAGTTGTATCAACAAATAGACGGGAGTATTCTTTACTTCAAACCTGCCGCTTCTGAAGTATGCGCATTAATCATAACCGAGTGTTTATATCGCTTTTATCACCTATTCTTGTTTTTCTCACGGCTTGTTGATGCCAATCAGGGGAAAGAGGAAGAAGACAGGTTGGCGACAGTGCAAACTCTAACTCCTTGATTGTTAGCATTAGCGTTGTCTCTGTCGCTCTAGTTCCGCCTCTCTCCTTTTCCAAACCTTCAACCCGATCTTCCTTTCTGCGAATTGCCCCGAGTAGAGCCAAGTTGGACCGATGCACGGTGCACAGAAGTTCTACTCCTCGGTTTGCACCGGTGCTATTTTAGGCGTTTGAGAGGTCCAGGTTTAAAGTATAAATCCCTCTCCCACGTGACTCCTTCCTTCGAGCAAGAGCAGTATTCTTTACTTCATTTATATGGCAGCAGACAATCGCTACGTATTTAAGTGGTCCTATGTTGCCAAATATTACAATACAAACCATCAAAGGTTATGCAGGCTGTTTTACTCCGTTCGATCATTTCCATTTGCAACCTAAAACTGGATATCAATATCCCATCCACTTTTATATTAACCCGTTATACTACATATATACATAGTGCATTTTGCACCTAATCTCCCCAATCGAAGGCTCGGAACAGATCTAGATTCTATAATGACAGAATATTGCAGCCCTTTGAGATTACCGAAGGTTAGTATCCTAAATACATGTTACGTTCAATTAAATCATAAGAAAGGAAACCTTGTACTCCTTTTATTTCATTGCGTTGTGTTGAGTTAAAAATAAAAAAGAAGATATGTTGGAAGAGGCTTCGCCGAATCGTTTAACCATTTCTGTCAAGGTGACCAAGCCACAAACCTCTGCAGACGTGCCACATTATCTTTGGGTACTTTTTTCATGTGCATAAGGTCACATTGCAGACATGGCCTTCGACAATATGTCAGCTGCGAACGTTCAGTTTCATTTGAGAAGCTCTGGTACTAAACTTTTGTTTCTGTTACAAGTATACTATGCAAGTATTATTTGTAAAGTATTCACTTATAAAAATTGATATGCCATTCACATGAATGTTCAACCTATTTCGCAACAAGACATTCTTACAAAAGCTTATACTTTTATCTGTTCCATACTAATTGAGATACAAACTAGCAAACATGACCTAATTACTTATATCCTTGAAGGCACAACAGAAATAAGGGAGTGCACTAGATTACACTAAAGTGACAATCACATCTTTTAAAAGCTAATCGCTGTGTGATGACATTCAAATTCAGTTCCCTTTGCATGACCATGGGTAAAAATCACAGAAAAGGGAATTACGATTTTTTATCTTTCTTTCTTTTTTTTTTTTTTTTTTTTTTTTTTTTTTTGTAGCTTATCGTCCTGTAACCTAGTTGGTCATTATCGGACGATGAATGAAATTGGTGAAATGATATTCAAATGATCTCTGGGTCCATGGAGCTTAAAGTTACTCGATGTTCGTCTTCTCAGGAATAAGGAAAACTCTGAAGAAAACCTTATCCGGTCAACTCACTCTAAGCGAGATTCGAACTCACGACCTTGCGCATGTGAAGCAGACACGCTACCAACACACTACCTAGGCGGTTAACTTTTCATTTGATAAAAGCATAAGTATTGCAAAATTAAAACCTATAACAAGGAAATTGTTAATTCTACAAAACAAAATGTATTTAGAATAAGTGCTATTTTTTGACTAGATGTACATTCTGTGTGAAGTAAGCGCTTGTCTATCTATTACGGTTTTCAATTAAGCATAAGCCATCCAGAATTAATAGGGTTCAGAGGCTATTCCCAGAAAATTCAAGATATGCATTTAATTTGTCATAAAAATATCCTAAACATAGGCATATTAATTAAAATTGTTAGTCATTTTTGAGAAAATAAAAAATTTCGAAAAATGTCCCATGTAACAGGGGAATTTCTTGGAAATCTTCTTGTCTTGGAAGATGAACTTGAATACGAATTAGTATTATTTTTAGTAATGATGTTGGCAGACATACCGAGATTTTTTTTGTAGTGTTTAACGCCCACTTTTACTACATAGGGCACACAGGCGATGATACTATTGATGAATGGAACTAAGTTGGAGCACCGGTGGAATGCGATGGCGGGGAAAACCGGAGAATCCGGAGAAAACCCGCCCCTACGCAGCTTTGTCCAACACAAATCTACATGCGGGCGCTTGGGATCGAACCTGGGCCACCTAGGTGAGAGGCGAGGTCTATCCACTCGGCCACAGCATGGCTGACACCGAGATGGACAGAGACATACACACGGAGTTGTTCTTAAAATACCTTTTTGTATTTAGAGTTCCAAAGATGTGAATTTCCAGTGAAATTTGGTTTCGCATTATTGGAAGGAATGCTGTATCTTCTGTACCTATTATGTACGTGCTAGAGAAAGTAATACATTTAAAATAAGTAGCAATGTACTATCTTAACTTGAAGCTGCTAAACTATTAAACTTGTTAGACTGTAAGCAGTCCATCACAGAAATATTGGTGTGAATCACTCCAATATAAAACCCTTGATCAGCAGATGACTCGTCTATTCAAGAGGATTTCTACTCCTCTTGCAGCTATTCATAGAGAAACTTCAGTAACGCAAAGAAGAGACGCAAGGAAACTGGCTCAGCGAGAGTGCCTGTGACTCATTGGGAGGCTGCTGTTTTATATCTCATAAGCCATCCAATCTGACACACAGATGATCAACATAGAGCAGAACAGGTTTCATGACTCTTAGCTGGCCGGCGGTTGAAGCGCGAAGCTACAGTGTCAGTTCAACTCTTGCAAACGTGGCACGCAATACAATGCATATTAAGTGAAACGGCTCTATTTAGGTATCAGTATCGTGTTATCAAAAAGCATTAATTTATGATTCATACGACCATATAGAGCTTGCGAATGTTCCCGCGTTTTCCCGATTTAACCCTCTGCTATTTGTATTTCTGAGGGATTAAAAGAGAAAGCTTACAAAGCAAATCCGTACACTATAGAGCAACTTAAAAATTACATTCCTCAAAAAATTGTTACCTTTTATCAGAGGTAACTGCAGAGTGTAATGGCCTAATGTAGAAGCCAGAAATGCTTGACAATAAAGGGAGGCACTTCCAACATTTCCTGGCTTTATGTATACCAGTACGTTTATTACTTTCTCTACACGTACTACGTATATAGTTTATAGAGAAAGTATTGTATTGCACCTAAAAATCTGATACCGAGATTTCACCGGAAATACATGTTGTGGGTCTCCCTGAATCCAAAAAAGCATTTTTGGAAAAATGTCCGTGTGTGTGCGTGTGTGTGTGTGTGTGTGTGTGTGTGTGTGTGTGTGTGTGTGTGTGTGTGTGTGGACAGCATAGCTCAAAAACGAAACGATCGTTAAATACCAAAGTAGATATCTTCCAAGGATGCGATACGAAGATTTTCAAGAAAATTCCCCCACACCAAACTACTTTTTATATGGAAAATTTTCGAAAGTTTTGATTTTCTCAAAAATGGCTCTAACGATTTTGATTAAAATATCGTAAATTAAAGATATTTACCTGATAAAATAAAATGTATGTCTTGAATTTTCTGGGAATAGCCTCTGAAGACTATTTTATTCTCGATGAATTTTACGGAATTTTGCATAACTGCTAAACCGTAAGAGATGGACCAAAACTTACCACACAAAAATGTAAAGCACGTTAAACACACAATTTAAGTTATATACAATTTTTTTCATGGAGATGATCGTTTTTGAGATATTCCTTTTTTTCGATTCAGCTTTAAAAAACTTATACTTTTCTCATACATTTCTTATACTTTTCTCTCCTGTCCATACAAAGGAACTTCAGTCACATAGCAACCAGCTTCTGACTATCATTTTAACCTATTTCACTTCTACTTACAAGGAAGCAAGTAATAAGACTATTCTGCTAATTTTTCTCTATTAGCATGAAGTAATAGAACCATAAGCTTTTTAACAATAATTTGTTGCATAGATGTAGAGAAAGTCATGTGAATGGAACACATCAGATTTTTTTTAATTTAAATTAATAACAAAGAATTTCTCGCATGAGGTTAACTCCACAAAAATGTGTCTGATATAAATGTCTGCATGAACATGTATATTTTTGCGTAGAAAGATTTTATCTCTCTGTTGTGGTTTACCAGTTATGCAAAAGCCATCCAGAGGGGAGAGAACTTTGGAGGCTATTCTCAGAAAACTCTAAATATGCATTCAATTGTCATAAAGTACCTTTAAATACGGTATTTTAATCAAAATCGATTCAGAAATTTTTTAGAAAATTCGAAAATCTTCCACATAAATACAAAGTTTTTTGTACTGAACCGATTTTTTATTTTTGAGTAGGTAATGTTGCGCACATCCACACCCACATACGGACTTTTTTGATTCAGGGAGTCACAATGAACGTATTTCCAGGCAAATCTTGATATCGAATTTTTGGTTGGTATACGATACTTCTTCGCGTACTCTATGTAATGGAGAAATTAAAAATAAATAAAATAGGTAAAACGTGCACTGGTAGGTGCAGGAGGTAACAATCGCAAACCTCTGATATAAAAACACTAGTATTTTTAGGGCTATGCACCATCATTGCTTTTAGCAACTTACCTCCTTGGCTCCTGCATCCCTCAGCAGCTTGATAATTGGACCAATTGTATTCCCTCGCACAATAGAGTCATCCTATGATATAACAAGTTTGTTATTTTTGCTGTTTTTAATGTATATGACGCTATTTAATTCAATGTTACTAGTTGTTACAATAATATAATTTTCAAAGATAACCAGATTATCTAAAAAAAAAAAAAAAAAAGTTTCCTATTTAGTCGATTTCTGATGACATTCTCTTTATATTTTTTCTACTTAGGTAACGAAGTTATTACACTTTATCCAAAAATTCAGTACGATATTTCACCACAAACACATGTTTTAGGGTCCCCATTATCCAGAAAAAATTATAAAAAGATCCGTGTGTCCGTGAACATGATAACTCAAAAACAAAAAGTCAGTAAAATACCAAGCCTAATATTTAAGTTTAGTGTCTTTCAAGCATGCGACACGAAATTTTGAGGACATTTTCCCTCATCCCAAAATACCCTTTACATAGAAAAAATTTCGAATGTGTTTATCTTCTCAAAAATGATTCTAACGACACATTAAATATAATTTATATTGACTTATATTAAATATAATTTCATAATAAACGAAAGGTATTATCTTGAATTTGCTGGGTATAGCTTCTGAAGACTCTTCACTCTGGATGGACTTTGCACTTCTGGTGAACCGTAACAGATTTCATTAAAACAATACATTTTTTCGTGGATTTGAACATTTCTGAGATGTTCTTTGTTAGTGGCTTCAGTTTTAAAATACTTAAACTTATTTCATGTGGGAATTTGTCAACTCAGGGCTATGCAAATAAATGAACTACAATCGTATAAAACAGCTTTTAAAGGATTTGACTATCGCTTTAGCATAGTGCACTCCCTTATTTCCCTTCTACTTACAAGGAACTAAGTAATAGATAATTCTGCTGTTTATCTCGATCAGCATAAGGTAGAGAGAAAAATAAGCTTTTTAACAAATATGTAGGAAAAGTCATGTGAATGGAACAACATCAGATGTTTCCTCACCTACCACCAAATACAACACAGATGATTGGACCAACTTGGCCGGCTAATCACACGAGACCATGTACTACTTCAGGTTGGAAGAACCTTGTCGCATGATTTCACGTTGCATGACTTCATTAAGAGAAAAAACAAAGGTGAAGGCTTCGGCAGCAAAAACGTCACATCAGGTTGGATATTCAAAAATCAGCTTCTGGAAGTGAAGTGTTTTAATTTACCTCATCACTCAATATTTTCGAAAGCATCAGCAAATAGCTAGTTTTATAGACAGTACATAAACTCCTGACGGTAATGCACTTAGTACCGCAACTTTTCCCTACTGAGTAACTAGATTAATTCAGTGGGGTATAATTTTCGGAGGAGAGGCTCCTCTGAGGATATCATTTATTTCCCTACTAGCTGAAATACCATTCTTGCCCGTAGTTTGACGGTTTATCCTTACACATTTAGCCGTAGGCCCATTAGCAGTGATTCTTCAAACCTACTCATATTTCGAGGTTATTAAACGAAAAACTCAAATAGTTAATTAAAACTCAGGACACTATGAAGAACGAAAAGTAACTAATCAAACAACTACGTGCAAAAGTACGGTTGAACAACTAAACATATCCCAATTTGTAGTGAATGTGACGTCACATTTGGGATGACTCGTCGCTATTTACAGAGAAAATCTCAGCTAGGAAGAAGTAATACCAGTAAGTAAACTCAATGTATTTTTGTTTATTCTCAGTAACCAACATAAAACTACCAAGAAAACCTAAGAAATAAAGCAGAAAAAATCAAAAGAAAAACCAACAAAATGACATATAGAAGAGAAGAGGAAAAAGAAGTGGTACTTCGTTTGGTTTCATGCTATTGCTATTATCCATGCCCACTTATTTATATGTCATTAGGTTTGTCTTTCTGTTTGTAAGACATTTTAAACTTCTCATAGAAAAAGAAACCAGCTGGTTACAAAATTGAGAAACTACAAATTATAATAAGCGAATGTCTGAACATGAAGTATTACCACAGATTATGTGGATGTTAATACCGACTTATTTATTACTTTATGTTAGTAATGTTTGAGCGTTATATAACTTTTGTAATCAATGCGATTATATTGTATTCTTTTGTGTTATTTTGTATCAATATACAGGGTTACTACAAAAGAAATGGACAACTTCAACTGCCTGTAAAACAAAAACTATTTACGGTAATTTGACGCTGTTTTCACTGGTTTGTAGAGGAGTCTTTGAAGTTTACATTGTGAACTCACAAATGTTCAATATGGGCCCCTCCAGTCACACGACACACATCCATGCGATAATCAAGTTCATCCCAAACCTTTTGTAACATATCTGCATCAACACTTGCCACGGCTTGTCTGATACGTTGTTTCAAGTCGTCTAAATTAAGAGGAAGTGGAGCGACAAAAACACGGTCTTTCACGAATCCCCATAGAAAAAAGTCACATGGTGTGAGATAAGGGCTCCTTGGTGGCCAAAATGCAAGAGCATTATTGTCGGTTATTTTCTTCCGAAACTCTTGGTCTTCCCGAGCTCTTCCCTTTGCACAAACATCCCGTTGTCTCGAATTTTCTATACCAGTCGTAGATTGACTGTCTAGTCGGTGGCGTTTTGTGGTAACGTGTTCTAAAATGTCGTTGGACAACAGTTGCTGATTGCGTTCTAGCAAATTCCAACACGCAATATGCCTTTTCCACAGGATTTTCCGCCATTTCAGCTTCTTCAACAACAAACAAAACACTACAGCGTTACTAATAGTAACAAACGAAACTTTGAAAGTTTCTCAACATACCTCCAAAATAATTAGGTTGCTATCTCTAATAGTTTTTGTTTTATAGGCAGTTGAAGTTGTCTATTTCTTTTGTAGTAACCCTGTATGTACAATAAATAATCATATGAATATAAATAAAATGATTATGAGGAATAAAAAGAATTGTTTTGTCTATTTTTACGTTGCTGTAATTACTGTTTAATATACTGCAGTTCAAATTTTGTTAATCTTTCAACCATGCATTTATATCGCCTTTACATTCTTGCAAGCTTAATAGCTGTTATACTTATTTGATTTTTTATTGTTCCATGATAATTATATATCAGATAGCAGATTATTGAATAATATGAACTCGCTGTTACGTTGGTTTTTTTTTTTTTTTTTTTTTTTGTGATGTGAAACTCTTAAGTGGGTAGATAATTATTTTTCTTATGTTGGCAATGTTTGAGCTACTACGACAATAACTGAGAAGGAAATAGATATTCTTGCGAGCTTTTGCAGACATGACATGAAATAATTAATCCTGTGAAATAGGATGGAATTTCGAATTCTAAGCTAGATATAAATTTTGGCCTTGTATCAAAGGTTATCTGTACCAAATTTGATGTGACGGTGTAGAAAGCTATAAAGAAAAAACAAACACACACACATTAACTTTTATATATTAAGATTTCCCTATATATCATATTTGTAATTAAATGAAGTCAAGTGAAAAATTGTACCTAAAAATTTAGAAACAAACTATAAATGAATTTGATGATTAGAAATAAATATAATGAAATAATTATGAAGTTGGTGGAATAAAACTTAAAAGAAGAAAATACTTGTAAAGTTAAAAATTAATTTCGTTGCATTACTTTACTTCATAAATAGCTTCTAATAAAGATGTATGCTTTAGAAATAAAGCTCTAACTTTCAAAAAGAAATAATTCAGTATTTAAAGTGGGATGATCGTGCTAAAGCAACTTGGTTCGCCTACACAAGCCATCCAAAATAAATTTAAGCTGTGCTGTAGAAGGTTTAAGCTTACACATTTGATTGTGTGGTCATAGATAAATTAGAAATTAACCTTTCATGAAATTGGATCCAGTCATGGTAATCTTCACAAAATAAGATTTTAGGTTGAGACATACACTGCACAGATGTAATAGCTAGGTGAGAGCAAAGCAAACAAATTGCCTTTATTTATTTATTTATTTATTTATACATTATTAGGTAGGCGTAGATAATGAGTGCAATGACTATAGCCAATGGAAAACTTGCATTGAAAAAATGTTGACCTATTGCATTCACATGACTTTCTCTGTTCACTGGTACTCGAATAATCCTTAAAAAAAAAAGTTCTTCTATCTACTTATTACATTAATGTATCTGTGAAGCTTCACCAAACATTTTTTAAAAATAAAAATCCTTTTGTTTCATAATAAAATAATATGAAGTCTAAATATTAAGAAATCATATTGTTGCTTTTTTCGTTTTTTTTTTCCACCGGTCGCATTTAAACTACCAATAAACTCGAGTTTTAAATGCACGGTCGCATATTAATAGATATACCAAAATCTAAACATTTTTTCTCGTACATATGATCCAAGTTTTATAAATTTGTTTCAAAATTGCTATTCTACCTTCAAAAATGCATTAAATAGAATCACATATACCTTTAAATACTTAAATTTTCTTAAATAAATTATTCCATTTTGAAAAATCAGGAGTATTGGAAAGTGCAAAAAGTAATTTTTCAAAATGATTAATAATGTTTATAATAATAATAAAGTTTAATATAAAAGTTCTGAAACTAGCAGATTTTTTAAACTTATTTACTGTCAAATTTAATGTCTGATGCGTATATGTTTAAAAATGTACCGTGTGGAGCATTTTATTAGGGTAATGTATTTATAAAATAAAAATATTATTTAAATAAGCTTGCAGGCTAGAATTGTGATACATGGCAAAACTATCGTGTGGACCTCTTTAACTGTTGTGCTCTTCAGTGTCCCATTCTATGATAAGCGACCGCTAATCAGACCTAAGGCATTTTACGTGCCGTAAATCTACGGCACGAGAACAGCGGCTTTACTTCCCTTCCAAAGGAAGCCACGACAAAGATTTTACGCCCAAAAAGATCACCGTCCGCCGCCGAATTTGAACCCGCGACATTGGATTTCGTACCAAGTGAAGTGGTTCCACGGTAACGTGCGAAGTTCCAATTTGGAGGTTTTGGACCGACCACTCTGATCATGGGATATTCGTGATTTTTCCCTGACTGGCAAGGCGAATGCTGGTTTCTCTACTACCACGAATTTCCTCACCCTATTTCCTATAATTTTGCTACACCTTTCATGTTTCAGGTGAGCTTAGGTGTGCAGTGAGGGTTGTTGTGGGACAGCTGGTGAAGCAACAACAACAACAAGCCTTGGCCTACCTCCCGGCCGCTGCGTCCCCCATCTTGGTCCATGACAGATGTCATGGATAGAGTGCAGAAATGGGGGATGAGTCGTGATCAGCACTTCGATCCCCCCCCCCAGCCACGGTCTTCACGACCTGGAGCCGCTACTTCTCCGTCAAGCAGTTCCTCAATGGGCCCCCCAGGGACCTCATGAGGCTGCGTGCACCCCGGTCTTCACGACCTGGAGCCGCTACTTCTCCATCAAGCAGTTCCTCAATTGGCCCCCCAGGGACCTCACGAGGCTGCGTGCACCCCGGTCTTCACGACCTGGAGCCGCTACTTCTCCATCAAGCAGTTCCTCAATTGGCCCCACAGGGACCTCACGAGGCTGCGTGCACCCCGGTCTTCATGACTTGGAGCCGCTACTTCTCCATCAAGCAGTTCCTCAATTGGCCCCCCCCTCCAGGGACCTCACAAGGCTGAGTGCACCCCAGTCCACAGGCCGGTACTGGGAATCCATCCAGGTCTCCCGCTTGGCATGCAGCAACGCTACCACCGCGCTAAGCAGATGACCACAGCTGGTGAAAACACTCGTTAAGAGTTCCTCTCGGCTGTGGCCATCTCAGGGAAGTCAAATCTCCCGATTCCGCCAGAGGGGAGTTCTCTCTCTCTGTACAGCCGTGTGACTGGGTCATCGAGTTTGAAATGAGCCTGCCTACTGCGGTGCCATTACCTCCTGGGGGTGGTAAGCACAAAATATTCGCGCTGGGTCCCCTCCGTTCTCTAGTCATGCTCATTCTCATATATATTTCGTTATACGTACAACAAGAATAGGTTAAAGCTGTAGTCAGATATTTAAAAAGCGGATCGTTATGTCATGGCTTTGCATTTTCATGCTCCTTACATGCTTCAAGAGAAAACGAACAGTGATTTGTCATTGGAAAAAACTAAGTATTTGAAAGTTCAGACAATAACAATGAATTAACCCCCCTTCAAAAGAATAAATGTTACAAAATAATTCTATTAGAAATATATTGTGCTTTAATAAGATCTACGCTTCTGTATAGTGAGACTTAGAAAAAGTATCGCACGGTGTGCCATTTATACGAAATTCATTCAGAACGAAGAGAAATTTACAGATTATCCCCATAAAATACAATATAGCGTTTTATTTGTCATGCATATATCTTAAACATGTAGTATCTTAATCAAAATCGTAAGGAGCATTTTTGAGAAAATCAGAAAGAACCAAAACTGTTGAATGTGAGAAGTAATTTGGGTTGGGAAGAATTTTCTGTAAAATTTTGTATCGTATTCTTGAAATACGTTAAACGTAAATGCCATAATCACCACCATCATCATCATCATCATCATCGGTGCTACAGCCCTAAGTGGGACTTGGCCTCCTTCACAACCAGCCTCCATTATGCCCTATGTCTTGCTTTCTCACTTCGTCTTGTCAACTTCTTAATTTTTAAGTGCTACAAAGCACTATCAAACCAACTTATATTAGGCTTTCCTCTTCACCTTAGTGAATATATCCTTGAATCCATCATTCTTTTAAGCAAATTGATTTCTTCCATGCGCCATATACGATCTTGTCATTGTAGACTTCTTGCTATAGTAAATCTATCTCTTTCCTTTTTAATAATTCAAACTTAAATGCCACTTAACTTAAATGTCTTGTTTGGCATTTAACAGACTGTTTACTTTCTCTACACGTACTATGTGCATAGTGTATAGAGAAGGTATTGCACTCCACCAAAAAATTCGATACCGAGATTTCACCGGAAATATATGTTTTAGGGTCCCCTGCATCCAAAAAAAGCATTTTCACAAAAGGTCCGTGTGTGTGTGTGTGTGTGTATCCGCGTGTCAGTGTGTCGTGAACACGAAAACTCAAAAACGAAAAGTCGGTAAAATACCAAACTTGGTATTTAAGTTTATTTTCCAGGGATGCGACACGAAGATTTTGAGAAAAATCACCCCACCCGCGCCTTTTTATAAAAGTGCTTTCTTTGTATTCACAGAATCTCAAAACGTATATTTTTTATGAACTCTCGGTATCAAACTTTTGGTGGAATACAATACTTCCTCTATACTTACTCTAGGTAACAGTAAATAAAATAAAAAATCTGATGTGTTCCATTCATATGACTTACTCTACATTTCTGCAATAGAATATTGTTAAACAGCTGATTCTTCTCTCTACTTCATGCTAATCCAGACAAACATTAGCAGAACTTGTCTTATCACTTGCTTCCTTGTAATTAGAAGAGAAATAAGAGAATACACTAGGTTAAAGGGAAAGTAAGATCTTTCTAAAAGCTGGTTGCTGTGTGATCGAGTTCCTTTGTTTGTATGGACAGGAGTTGTCAAATTCCGTTTGGGAAAAGTATAAGTATTTTAAAACTGAAATCAATAATAAGGAATATCTGAAAAACAGGCAGCTCCACTGTTTTATCGAGCTCTACATGTTTTGTTAAGTAAGTTTTTGTCTATGTTTTACGGCTTACAAGTTATAGAAAATTCCGCAAAATTCATTCAGAATAAAGATGTCTTCAAAAGCTATTTCCAGAACATTAAGGATACACATTTTATTTGCCATGTAAAGATCTTTAATATACGGTATTTTAATCAAAATCGTTGGAACATTTTTTTTTTTAGATTTTCGAAAATGTTTCCATGTTGGATAGTTGGGGATGGGCGGATTTTTCTGAAAATCTTAATGTCGCATCCTTGGAATATACTGAACTCAAATACCAAGTTTGGTATTTGGCGGAGATTTTGAGCTGCTGCCCACAGAAACACACACACACATACACACACACGCGCGCGCGCGCGCGGACACTTTTCTAAAAATACGTTTTTTGGATTCGGGGGGTCTCAAAACATATATTTCCGGTGAAATCTTGGTAACAAATGTTCGGATCTAATACAATATCTTTTCTATACTCTATTTGCATAGTACGTGTAGAGAAAGTAAAATTCTGATGAGTTCCATTCACATGACTTTCTCTACATCTCTGCAGCCAATTATTGTTAGAAAGCTTATTGTTTCATTTATTTCATGCTAACCGAGAAAAAATTAGCATAAATCCTCTTTTTGCTTGCTTCCTTGTAAGTAGAAGCGAAATAAGGGAGTACCATAGGTTAAAGTGATAGTCAAAAGCTGGTTGCTATGTGACTGAAGTTCCTTTATGTGTATGGACAGGAGTTGACAAATTCCTGTATGAGTTTTTTAAAGATGAAACCAAAAACTACCAACTACACGAAAAAAATGTATAAAACATAAATTGCGTGTTTTAACGCGCTCTATATTTTTTTGTGCGGTAAGCTTTACTCGATCTCTTACGGTTTAGCAGCTATGCAAAATTCCGTAAAGTTCATCCAGAATAAAGTAGTCTTCAGAGGCTATTCCCAGAAAATTCAAGATATGCGTTTTATTTGTCAGGTAAATATATTCAATATACGATATTCTAATAAAATTCGTTGGAGCCATTTTTTAGAAAATCAAAAAAATGTAATTATGTTCCATGTAAGGGGTACTTTGGGGTGGGGAGATTTTTCTCAAAATCTTCGTGTTGCATCCCTGGAAGATACTAAACTTAAATACCAAGTTTGGCATTTTACCGACTTTTCGTTTTTAAGTTATCTTGTTCACGGACACACACACACACAGACACAGACCTTTTTCTGAAATTGCTTTTTTTTTTTATACAGGGGACCCTAAAAAATACATTTTCGGTTAAATCTCGGTATAGAATTTTTGGTTGGATTGCAATACCTTCTCTATACACTATGTATATAGTACGTGTGGAGAAAGTAAAAAGTAATGACTCAGAAATAAAGCCATAGCAATCCATCTCCCTCGCTTTCAGTAAAACCGATATGTCTTAAATCCATCGACAATCAATCGAGGCGCTTAATGGGCACATGGGAACCAACAGTATGGAGGAGTCTGTATAAAATACAACAAGATCGATGTCTAGCAAAAGAAAGCATGGAGATCTAGTAGGCTAGAGGAAAATAAATGTCTGCTGTACTCCTTTCACACGACTTTCTCTAGCTATTCTACAAATAACTTTTCTTACAAAAATATAATTTTTTATTTTCATCGTGCTAATCGAGATAAACATTAGCAGAATTTGTCTTATTATTTGTTTCCTTTTAAGTAGAAGGGAATTAAGGTAATGCACGGGCTAAAGTGATATTTGCATTTTTAAACGCTGATCGTTAAGTGAAACAACTGAAATTCGGTTTTATTTGCCTGCTAGACATAAACAAACTAGAGATGAAGAGAAGGAGGTCTTCCCTTTTAAAAAGTGTTTAAATAGGTAGCTTAAAATTGAAACCAATAACTTGGAATATCTCGAAAACAGTTAACTCTATTAAAAAAAAAAAAAAAAAAATGAGCATGACATAAATTGTGTGTATGTGTGTGTTTAACGATATCTACATTTTTTGTGTATTACGTTTTTGTCTATATCTTACAGTTTATTAGTTGTACAAAATCCATCCAGAATGAGAGGTGTTCAGAGACTATTACCAGAAAAGTCGAGATATACATTTCGGTTGTCACGAAAATATCTAAAGCATATGGCATTTTAACCAAAGTCGGAGCCATTTTTAGAAAATCGAAATGTTCGAGAAATGTTCCCTGTAAAGGGTATTTGGGGGTGGGATGATTTTCCTGAAAATCTTCGTTTCGTATATTTTGAAGATACTGAACTTAATTATGAAATTTGATATTTTATGGACTTTTCGTTTTTGAGCTTTGCTGCCCTCATACATATACGCACACACAAGAACACGTTTTCTAAAATGCTGTTATTAGATTCAGGGGGTCTCAAAACATGTAATTTCGGTGAAAACTCATTGTACACACTAGTCAGAGAAAGTAAAAAGGCAGTCGATATTCAAAACTATTATCGACAGTGCTTGTTCAGTATAGAGAATCGTTTTGGATCGCAAATTGGAGATTCGCGAAAGACTAATAAGGCTTAACTCATTATAAGTATGTCGGCTGGGGGAAGCTTAAATGTTCATTCAATAGATATATTCAGTCACTTGAAAGAGAAGCAATGCTGCGCAGCCATTGTTCAACTAGTATTCAAGGTTATTCTAACTTGGGTGCGCGCCAAAGAGAAGCTGTTACGATTCTTAAGGGCGTTTCATAGCGTTTAACACCCGTTTTTACTACAGGTGATACCACGATGACAAATGGAATGAAGATGGAGCACCGGTGGAATGCGAAGGCGGGGAAACCCGCAGAAAACCCGCCCCTGCTTCGTTTTGTTCACCACAAATCACACATGCGGTCACCTGGGATCGAACTCGGGCAAACGGTCTAACCATTCGGCCACTGAGGGTAAGCTGTCGTCGGACTGAATAAAGTTTTGGAATAAAATGGCAGGAAGCGCAAAGACTAGTGCTGTTATTTTCGCTCCACCTCCAGCAGAGCTCTGAGGTCTGTTGAACCCGCGGGTCCTCTGACTTAGCCAAGTAGAGTTGGAACCGCCTGAGCTTAGTGAAACAGAATCCAGATTGTTCACATTAAACACTTCACTACAAGGGATTGAAACTCATTTTCAAACTGTGTAAATCGTGATTGTATAACTCACAATGCAATGTTTTGGAGAAACTGTAGCTTCATTTACTTTACTTCTTTTGTTTTATTTCGTTTATATTGTTTTCTCTACTACAATAGAGGTAATCCAGCTAAAAATTCTATAAGGAGATTTCTCCGTACATTCGTGTTTTGAGATGTCTTGAATGAAAAAGGTGTATTTTAGACTACATTATGTCTGTGTGCCTGTCTGAGAACAGCATAATTCAATAACGAATAGTCGCACACACATCAAACAGGGTATTTTAAATTCATGAATTTCTAAAGATGTGGCATGAAGATTCTACAAAATCTTCGCTTCTCAAGTTACCCTTTACGCGTAAAAATTGTCTTTTTCTTTTTATTTTCTTAAATATGGCTTTAATACATCATGTTTCAAACACTAAAATGTCTAATTAAATGTGTATCTTCAGCTAATTTTCTTCGCACAGTAAGCGATAAACTACAAGACGCAAAAATGTAAATACTTTTAAAAGGACACAGTTCATTTCTAATAAATTTTCTGGGCATGAACCACTTTCGAGGTATTTGTTGTTATTGGTTTTAATGTTTAAATGTTTTTCATTTTTGAATTATTGCCAACATTTATTGTTCCTTGCAATATCATGTTCAGAGTGCCGAATTTCAAAGCAAGCGATTTTAATGATTTTACTATCATATGGCCCAACTGCCCGCATTTGACGTGTGTAGATATCTCTTCGTGGTTAAAAGAGCTGCAGAACTATATGGGGCCATGTCAAGTTAAATCCAGCCAAAGGGGAACTGACTTGAGCGACCTATATTTTACCCCTCTTACTTAACAAGGAGACGATGAATGGATCGCGTGCACATAGAGGAATAACGGAGTTTTAACCTGAAATAGCCCCGTAGAGTTCTGCAACTCTTTTAACGTGCGAAGGGGCATCTGTAAACGGGACAGTTGGGCCACCTGGTACCTCTTGTACGAAAATATTTTGCAAATTTATATCTCGATAAAATGAATTAGATATAAAAATAAACTTTTGTAAAACTTGTGTGGATGAACTAAAGAAAATGAACAATAATGGCTAGAGAAAGTAATATAAATGTAACACACCAGAATTTTCTGTACCAAATGGAGCAACTGATGCATGTGATGAATAGTAACTCCATGTCTCTATTAACAGTTAATCAACATATTAAAGAGCCTGAATAAAATGTCCTTGTTTATTTCCTGGTGTTTACAACTCCATGGCACGACAACTCACAAGGAGCCTTAGTCTACCGCCCGGCCGCTGCGTCCTCCATCTCGGTCCATGACATCATGAATGGGGTGCAGTATTTGAGGGTGAGACGTGGTTAGAGCCTCGAACCCCCATCCGGTTAATGTGGTCCTCATGACTTGGAGCCACTACTTCTCCACCTAGTAGCTACTCAATTGGCCCCCCAGGGACCTTACGAGTCTGAGTGTACCCCGGACAGGTCTCCCAGCGGGGGAAAATCCCCACGCCGGTACCGGGAGTCGAACCCAGGTCTCCCGCTTGGTAAGCAGCTGTGCTACCACCGCGCAAAGGAGACACCCTTCCTGGTGTTTACTGAGTAACATTTCTGAGTATTGCACACAACAGACCACTCGACAATTATGGCCTGTTTTTTCTCTGTAAGCTGAGATACATTAAGTAGCATCTTTTATCACAATTGGTTTGCCCATTCTGTAGCATATAAACACACACACACACATACAATAATAGACTTCTCAACAGTTAAGATAAGTTCCAGTGAAGTCCGCTTCCTTATACAGAAGGAGAAATCGTCTAACAGAATCCTCAAGTAAACATTAAAAAACAGCAGTAAACGAGTTCAAAGTAAGTAAAACCTATGTTAAGGCACTGAATATCTTATTCAGTTTTAAAGAGAAATCGATTAAGCAGCAACCGTACGATTACAACTAATTCTTAGCAAAGCTAGAGAAGTAATCCTTTCTTTAAAAGGCATCGGAAGAAATGATAGAGTAGAGTTAGAGCGCCTAAGGAAATGAAAAGCGTTTCTTATATAATGGTCTACTCAAGTCATAGCTTCCTCCTTCCGTGAAAACACATTTCACGAAGGAAATTAATCAACAAATACTTGAAAGCATGTCTGTGAAGAAACGCTTGCGTAATACAAATAAAATAGTTTCACCGTGCTTGTAGTTCATTCACTTTTACTCTACTCAGCAGCGGAGAGAATATATTGTAACTTTTCCTTTTACTTCAACAAACAATTCTTCATTTCTTCCACAAACTGATTACAATCAGAATCTGCTCACAAATAACTGTGTCTTCAATGTTTTTGTAACAACTTTGCGGTATAGTTATTTCCGACGTTCGCTGCGGCGGCGACTACAGCTCGCTGATAATCTGTCGAAACTCACTCAACTGTTGCACGCGATGCATCCCCAGTAAACTTAGCACTGGACAGGGTTTCGTTGCTCTCTTTATACCTCTGGGTCAACTGGTTGAAAACTGCTAGAAGCTTCACACATGCCAACCACCGCAGGTGTCACAAACTTACGCAGGTGTGATAATGCGGACTTCGACGTCAAACATCCTGCCAACATCACACTTGTTCAGTCGCACATGTGCAACAATTATAGATTTGACGTCAAAAGATTTTCCGCCTTCACACATGTCCATTAACGCAATATAACAATGGATCCAACAATCAGTTATGCCTTACGCAGCACACTTATCCCTGCACCCGTAATCGCCGAACGTGCTGATTTCTTCAAAAATGGCTCTAAAGATTTTGATTACCTTATATTAAAGATATTTACATGGAAAATAAAATGTATATTTAGAATTTTCTGAGAATAGACCTTTTCACTGACTCACTTTGGCATGATTAGCAATCCGTAAGAAATAGACAAAAACTTACTGCACAAGAAACGTAGATCTAGTTAAAACACACAATTTGTGTCATATGCATATTTTTCTAGAGTTAGCTATTTCCCAATATTCCATGTTATTGGTTTCAATATTAAAATACTTTAACTTTTCTGAAACTGGAATTACATTTCGTTTCATATCTCTCTTGTTTTACTCCTGACCATCAGGGAGAACCGAATTTCAATTGTTTCATATAACTACCAGATTTCAAAAGATTTGATGTCGTTTTAAGCAAGTGATTTCCCTTATTTTACTTCTACTTACAAGGAAGCAACAATAAAGTCTTGTCTCGATTACCATGATGTAGCTAAGAGAATAATCTTTTGTAAAAATAGTTTGTCAGAACAGGTAGTAAAAGTTATGTAAATGGAACACATCAGAGCTGTATAACGTAAATATGTATGTTGCTGCATTCTATCCAATGCGGTTAGTGAAAAAGAGAGAGTAAATAACCACACTTGTTATAAAGTAATTATATAAGGTTACCTATACCAGCTACTTGGGCCAATAGCTACAGAAGGTTAGCGGCTGTGGTTACCTCGCGACAGTAAAATGTCATCCGGTTTCAGAACCTGCTGTTAAACAGCACCAAAATTGCGGCATATGATTCTCGCCTATAGATGCTATGCTCCGAGGTTAATCAGCGAGACATACAAATATTCTAATATATTAAATAAATTTGATGAACTGACAAGGATAGGATAAAATACGGCCGGAGGAAACTCGGCACCGAACTTGGAAGTTATTGTGCTTACCCCCACGAGGGAGTGCCCCCGGGAGGGAGGGAGGAGTGAGGAGAGAGAGTACAGCGGATTACCGGATTCAGGAGTAGACGGCACATCAATGACGGGATCCCGACAGTTTCCAGATTGAAGCGCCCTGACAGTCGTACAGGGGCTCCCGCCAGGAGCGGTCTCATCCCAACAACCAGTCGAAGTCGGAGAATGGAAATAGTCACTTTAAGCATCCTTTTCCCCTGAAACACCGCAAAACATAACATCGCCGACACTTACAAACCTGTAAGAAACCTACGGGATGAAGGATGGCTGGAATGGTAACTGAAACGACATGGAGGGACAAGAAATTTGGGGAATGAAATAAATCTACCCAGCATTCTCCTGGCGACCCGGGAAACCCAACTGCCCCCAAATCCATGTGTTAGGTACACTGGCCACGGGAAACGAACCCGCGACCTCCCAAATACGGGCTACAGACGAAACCGCCTGAATCATCCCGCTCTATTGTAAGGCTAAGTAACATTCAAATCTTTATTTGGTTATTATATAAACATTTTCCCGATACATTTTTATCTGTTTTATTTTGCGTCGCTTTAAAGTCTGGGCATTTGATACCTCGATGGCAGTGTATAATGGAAGTAGCCTTTCATATCATTTTCGCTTCGTACCAAGCAGATGGCAACAGCTGCCACAGTTTGACTGCCTTTACCACCCGAAGGCAGATGGCTCGTATAGCCAGATATGGTCTCCAGTATAGCTACTTCCATAATACATATAAGACGGCATAGCCCAACCAGCCCTTCGAGGCAATTATTTCGTATTTCACGCATTATTGAAAATCCGACATTTTAACCAAATACTGTCTACACTTTCTTTTTCACACGGTCTAAAACAGGTGTCATGGGTCTCTGATTAATTGCTTGGACAAGTTCATCGACGGCTTTCAGGGCTCGAGGCATTTCAATGTGCGATGTGTAACTGTTGCGTCGAGCCATGTTCCTCCATGCGTTACTACAATGCGGCGCGTGCATTCGCCAATGCAGGTCGGTCTCTACTCAGTAGGTATACAACTGGTCTCGGCATGTGTCCTGCTATCGGTCCCCCAAGATGCTATCCCTAATCATGATTAACGAAATAGAAAGGCAGCGGCGCGAACTGAAATCACATGATTCTTCTAGTCCAGTCATGGCCCGATGAAGCAAAATTACAGTCGCCTAACACATCTATATTCTACTCAGAGAAATAAATTGCTTGTTAAATTCGTAGAAAAGATGCAGTCAAATCATGGGGATATTCAATGTTAGCCATGCTTAAGACTACCATTATTACGTAACACTGGTTCGCGCCGCAGCCAGTCTATCTCGTTAGTTACAACCACAATGATGGGGATAGGGTACAACATTCAAGAGGTTCCCAGTTGGAATCTCGATTGAAATGAATTGTCTAGATAAAGTCTTTTCCGAACTTTTTCCTTGCCCTTAGAAGGCGAATTTCGAATAGAGTAAATTCTATGGTCCCCAGGCTCAACTCAACAGGGGTCAGTTACCTAATTAAGATATTTTTCAAGTAAGATCTATGGTTCCTGAGCTCAATTTCAATATGCCAATTATTTATCGTACGATACAAAACAAAGTGATATGAAGAGAACAGAGTTATGATCGTGGTAGACATGTCACTGCGTTATTTTAGCTTCATCAGCCAAGTTACATGCCAGGTTAATGAATAGAAATTTATAATGTCGGGAATACAGAGCAATCCAAAACGCAAGCCATCGACTCCTACTTTATATATGCCTAGGAAGAATCTTTCTTATTTATAGAAAGTGGCAGAAAAGGGTTTAGTGTTCCGCAAAGTTTTGCGCCCAGAATATTAAATTTGCAGCGTCATTGCATAACCTATACAAGTCAGTACAACAGTTATCAAGCAGAAGGGCATTTCTTTCTAATTGTGGCTCTTTTTACTTTCTCTACTTAGTGTAGGGTACATTGGTAGAAAAGGTATTGCACTCCACCAAAAATTCGATACCGATATTTCACTGCAAATACGCGTTTTAGGGTCTGCTATATCCAAAAAATAACATTTTTAGAAAAAGGTTCTGTGTGTATGTGTGTGTCCGTGTGATCGTGTATCTGTGAACACCATAACTCAAAAACGAAAAGTCCTAAAGTACCAAACTTTGTATTTAAGTTCAGTGTCTTCCATGATGTGACACAAATATTTTGAGATAAATTCCCCCATCACAAGCTATACTTTACATGGAAGAAATTTCAAATATTTTGATTTTCTCAAAAATAACTTAAGATTTTGATTAAAATACGTGTTTGTGAATGATATATATATATATATATATATATATATATATATGAATATATATAATTACTGGAAATACTTCTGAAGACCTCTTCGTTCTGAATTACTTTTGCACAATTGGTAAACCGTAAGAAATATACAAAAAAATGTAGTTCTCGCTAAAACACACAATTTATGTCATATACATTTTTTCGTGGATTTGGCCATTTTCGAAATATTCTCTTGTTATTGCTGCGAACATGTTTAAGGATAACAATATTAAAAATCAAAATCAGATGTGTCCCATTCACATTTCTCTACATCTGGTAACGCATTACTGTTAAAAAGCTCATTTTCCTATTTACTTCATACTAATCGAGACAAATATTAGCAGAAACATTGCTTTCTTGTGAGTAGAAAGAAAATAAAGGAATAAACTCGGCTAAAGTGGTAGTCAAATCTTTTATAAGCTGGTTGCCATGTGGTTGAAATCCGTTTCTTTCCATTGCCAGAAGTTTAAAAATTCCGGTATGTGAAAAGCTTTAAATGTTTTAAAACTGAAACCAATAACAATAAATATATCAAAAATGTTCAATTCTACAAAAAAGTATATGACATAAATTGCGTGTTTTAACGAGATCTACATTGTTTGTGCAGTAACTCTTTATCTATCTCTTAAGGTTTACCAATTACGCAAAATTCAGCAAAATTCACGCAGAAAAAACATGTCTTCATGGGCCATTCCCAGAAAATTCAATATATACATTTTATTTGTGATGTAAATATCTTTAATATACGGAACTTATACAAAATCGTTAGAGCCATTTTTGAGAAAACCAAAATTTTTTAATTTTTTTCCACATGGTGAGGAGATTTTCCTCAAAATCTTCGTGTCATGGGAGATACTAAACTCAAATACCAAGTTTGGTATTTTACGGACTTTTCGTTTTTGAGTTATCGTGTTCACACACGGACACACATACATGCGCGTGCAGACCTTTTTCTAAAAGTATATTTTTGGCTACAGGGGTACCGAAATCGTGAATTTCCGATGAAATCTCGACATCGAATTTTTGGAAGGAATGTAATACTTTCTCTATACTCTATATACATAGTATGCAGCTATTTAGCATATTTCACAAATGCAGGATACGTTTTGCTGCGGAAATGAAATGGAAGACTGCATAGAATTTAACTTCAAAACTCTAAAACTAGCACACATAGCGCCCAAAGAATCAAATTAGTTGTGTCGGAACTAAAAGGAGCAATTAGCGAACTAAATCTGGATATATTATGTATTCAAGAACCTTATTCCGTTAATGGAACTCTAACTCACGTGCAGTAATGGCTAGGGCCATTAGTAATGAAATAAATCCTATGACGGCCGTAATAATAATAAATCCAAATTTACAAGGTGCAAATATAACACAACTGAGACATAGTGTATCTGCTTAGAAATTACAAATGAATTTGGAAAATTTATTTTAGCAAATTTTGATTTTCATTATAGATATCCGATAGACCCATTAATAGATAAAATTAGAAATATTCACAAATTGGATAAAAAGTATGAGGTTTTGCACACTTTGGACGCAAATGTAAAATCCTCTTAGTTGCAAATGTAAAATTCTCTTGTCAGTTTAATGAAAAACAGAAAAAAAAAATAACCTGTGGGGGAAATGGAAGAAATGATTTCGGATTTTTTTTTAATTGTTTCATTTGTTTCATTTAACTTCAATGGTCATATCAGAGGCTTTGACTTATTAAACAACTCGTATTAGGAGCATTAGGTTAATCATTTTATATGACTAAACACACACACACAGACACACACACACACAATAACTCTCACATTCATAATTCCAGACTCTGTGGGGGATAGGTAATAATTCTGGTTAAAGAAAAATTCCCCGCCCCAACTGGGAATCAAACCCGGGAACTCCGGGTGAGAAGTCAGCTCGCTGACCACTCGACCATGGAAGCAGTCAATTTCGGAATTAAATTTGAATTATGTTTAAATTAATAAGATAAGTGCAATCTAAAATCAAAATCTCATTACATACAATCATGAACTACCATTATACCATATTTACATCTATAATAGCATACGGGGGGAGTATGGGCGGCAATAATGAATAATATAAAACCAAGAAACCAAATTAGGAGCTCGCAAAGGAAAAATTTATAACGCATCAGGAGCAGTTTGCACCACCCAACGATGGCATTATTAATATCTGTTGGCATTTTTCCAATAGATTCATTAATAAAATTAAGAGGCGCAATGTTTTGGATAAAAACACAAAATTTTGATAAAGTACAGAAAAGTTTGGGATGAAGATATACTACAGAGAAAGGAGTAAAGGCTAAATTAAAAGGAGACTGGCAAACTGAATGGGATTCAATTGATAAAGAGAGAAATTTATCAACTATTTGCAAAGAAATATATGAAATATATAAAAGAAAGATTAACATTGAAACATATTCAACCGACAAAAGGAGCCATTCATTATATCTGGACATGGCCCATATGGGACGTATTGGGAAAAAATAAACAAACGACAGCGACACCTGCCAATTTTGCAACACCATAGAAACACCTGAACATATTGCTCGAATGTACTAAATGTGAAGATCAGGCGAAAGAAGGTCGGGACAAATTAAGAGAACATCAATTGCGCAAATTTTGAGAGATAAAGACTTGTACTACCATCTGAATAATATAGCCTTGAAAACAGTGAACTAGCCTGGGAGGAAAGGATAGTTGAAGAAGCAGTAAGAAATGGTGAAATTGCGGAAGTAGTTAGAAGTCCAATTAGAACAAGAAACGTGGGAATACAAAATAATGATGACGAAAGTATTAATACCATCCTTGACACTGACTTAACCCAACACGAGCGCGAGGATGCTCATGATGAAATTAATTATGAACAATTTAAAAAGGAGAAAAAATTATTATACTACAACAGTACGCCAAGAATGGGCCGAAAGATGAAGAATTCGGCCAAAGAAAAGATCCGATGAACTATATAATAAGATTATATACGAAGAGCGGAAGAAGAAAAAAGGAGATTAGAGAAGAATGACAGAGGAGAAGAATAAAAGAAAGATGACAATATAGCATATTTAATAATTAGAATATACAACCTAAGAAGAAGACGAAGAAGAATAAAGGAGGAGGGGGAGGAGGAGAGAGAAGAGGAGGAGGGGAAGGAGGATTGCAAAATTAATATAAATGGCTCCAAAGAAGAAAGAAGAGAATCTACAAATCCAATAATATTTCACATCTTGAACAAGAAGAAGAAGAAGAGGATGCGTTTATAAAGTTAATATAGACGACCCGAAAGAGGAAAGAATAGTATTTACAAATTTAATATGGCACAACCCGAAGAAGAAGAAGAAAAGCTTACAAAATGAATATAGACTACCTGAAAAAAGAGTATTTACAAGTTTAATACTACACAACCCGAAGAAAAAAAAAAAGGATGAGTTTACAAAATTAATATAGATGATCCGTGAAATTTAATATCACATAGCCCGAAGAAAGAAGAAGAGAAGTTTACAACATTAATATAGATGACTCGAAGAAGAAGGAAGAGAGTTTACCAAATTAATATTACACAACTCGAAGAAGAGGAATAGGATTTTACAATATTAACATAGACGACCTGAAGAAGTAGAAAAGGATTTTCAAATTTAATATCACACAACCCGAAAAAGAAAAGAAGAGGAGTTTACATTACTAATATAGATGACCCGGCGAAGAAACAAAAGGACTTACCAAATTAATATTATACAACCCGAAAAAGAAGAAGAATAGGAGCTTACAACATTAATATAGACGAATCCGTAGAAGAAGAGGAATAGGAGTTTATGACCTGAAGAAGAAAGAAGAGGATTTGGAAGTTAATGTTACATAATCCGAAGAAGAAGAAGAAGAAGAAGAGCAGTTTATATAATTAATATAGACGACCCGAAAGAAGAGGATCTACAAATTTAATATTACACAACCTGAAGAAGAAGAAGAAGAGTTTACAAAATTAATATAGATGATCTTAAAGAAAAAAGAAGAGGAGCTACAAATTTAAAATTACACAACCCGAAGAAGAAAAGAAGGAGTTTACAAAATAAATATAGCCGACCCGAAAGAAGAAAAAAAGAGAATTAATAAATTTAGTATTACATAACCAGAAGAAGGAGGTATTTTATTATAATCGAAAAACACTAGAAATTTAAAATGCAGACAATATACCAGGGAGAATGCGGCACGAAGACCGGGATGGAGATGGAGATAACAAGGGGAGAGCAGCGGCTAAAGTGTCTCGCTTTGGCGCTTCGTGGTGCACAGGATCGTAGGTTCGAGGCCCGCCTTGGGCATGGGTGTTTCTGTGTTTTTAATGTGTTAACGTTTGTGTATGAATATGTAAAAGGAAAACGTTAAGAATAATAAGTTCTACTAAGGAGATATAGGTAACTGGAAAAATGGAGAAAAATGAATTCAGCGCCGGAGTCCTAACAAGCCTCCGGAACTGTATTTTTTGTTTAAAAAAAGGGGGATGGTAGCCTTCCAAATTGTGGCAGGTAGCATGGGAGCAGCAGCAGGCAAGGATGACGCGGTAAGAGATTAGGGGATGGCGGCTTACTTTCAATCTTAAGCGGGTGGTAGCGAGGTAGAGAAAACACGCGAGTGAAGTGTTTTTGTGATAGTGAATTACAGTGTTAAAGCAAAGAATAAGTCCCTTGTAGTATTTAATAAAAATAGTGCCAGTGAATTAAAGTGTAAAAGCAAAGAGTAAGTTATGTACAAACTGAGGCTTTCATGGCCGGCGTCTTGAATAATGTAAGTATTTTCCGGCCAGTAGGCCGTGGTCCATGGGTCTTGAAGTTGCCGACGTTTCGCCAAGGGCTGCGCTTGGCAGCTTCACAGGTGGCTGGATTCGAGCTCTGACCAGCCACCGGATCACCTGTGAAAATGCCAAGCGCAGCCCCTGGCGAAACGTTGGCAACTTACATTATTAAATAGTTCCTTACGACATTTAGTAACAATAGTGAAAGTTAATTAAAGTGTAAAATTAAAGAGTAAGTTCCTTGTGGCATTTAGTAAACAGTGATAGTGAATAAAAGTATTAAAATAAGTAGAATTTAGTAAAATTGATTATAGTGAAAAAGTGTTAAACTAAGGAATAAATGGCAAATAGTATAAATAGTAGTAGTAGTAGTAGTAGTAGTAGTAGTAGTAGTAGTAGCAGTAGTAGTAGTAGTAGCAGTAGTAGTAGTAGTAGTAGTAGTAGTAGTAGTAGTAGTAGTAGAAGTAGTAGTAGTAGTAGTAGTAGTAGTAGTAGAAGTAGTAGTAGTAGTAGTAGTAGTAGTAGTAGAAGTAGTAGTAGTAGTAGTAGCAGTAGCAGTAGCAGTAGTAGTAGTAGTAGTAGTAGTAGTAGTAGTAGTAGTAGTAGTAGCAGTAGCAGTAGCAGTAGTAGTAGTAGTAGTAGTAGCAGTAGCAGTAGCAGTAGCAGTAGTAGTAGTAGTAATAGTAGTAGCAGTAGCAGTAGCAGTAGTAGTAGTAGCAGTAGTAGTAGTAGTAGTAGTAGCAGTAGTAGTAGTAGTAGTAGTAGTAGTAGTAGTAGTAGTAGTAGCAGTAGCAGTAGCAGTAGTAGTAGTAGCAGTAGTAGTAGTAGTAGCAGTAGCAGTAGCAGTAGTAGTAGTAGTAGTAGTAGAAGTAGTAGTAGTAGTAGCAGTAGCAGTAGTAGCAGTAGTAGTAGTAGTAGTAGTAGTAGTAGTAGAAGTAGTAGTAGTAGTAGTAGTAGTAGTAGTAGTAGAAGTAGTAGTAGTAGTAGTAGTAGTAGTAGTAGAAGTAGTAGTAGTAGTAGCAGTAGCAGTAGTAGCAGTAGTAGTAGTAGTAGTAGTAGTAGAAGTAGTAGAAGTAGTAGTAGTAGTAGTAGTAGTAGTAGTAGTAGAAGTAGTAGTAGTAGTAGTAGTAGTAGTAGTAGAAGTAGTAGTAGTAGTAGTAGTAGAAGTAGTAGTAGTAGTAGTAGTAGTAGTAGTAGTAGTAGTAGAAGTAGTAGTAGTAGTAGTAGTAGTAGTAGTAGTAGCATTAGTAGCAGTAGTAGTAGTAGTAGTAGTAGTAGAAGTAGTAGTAGTAGTAGTAGCAGTAGCAGTAGTAGCAGTAGTAGTAGTAGTAGTAGTAGTAGTAGTAGTAGTAGTAGTAGTAGAAGTAGTAGCAGTAGTAGTAGTAGTAGTAGTAGTAGTAGTAGTAGTAGTAGTAGTAGTAGTAGTAGTAGTAGTAGTAGTAGTAGTAGTAGTAGTAGTAGTAGTAGTAGTAGTGACATTTAACTCTCACGGCAAAGAAAAGTTTGTTTTAAGAACTGGTGATAATGATATTAAAATGTTAAATTTAAGAGTAAGCTATACAGGCAATATTAACAAGGTGTTAGGTGTAAAAAGTGAGAGCAAGAAGGAAAACAATAGAAGATAAGTATTAAGTCATATATATTTAAGTATTAACATTTAGTAAGTACTGACATTAAAAATAAAACAGGAAAGATTGCATAAAATAATAATATGTATTACTTATTATTAAAATTAAAGTAATAAATATGTCAATAATTTAATAACAATAATAATAATTATATAAATAGATGTAATAAACAATAATAAAATAATTACACATAATGAAGTAATAATTGCTAAAAGTCCACAATAAATTTATTAGCTAGGTGTTAAACATTAATATTTTAACTAGAATTAAAGACAAATTAAAACAAAATTAATCAGATAAATTAGGAATTACAAATTAAAGGTACTGGATACAGTGCCCCATAATACCGGTTAGTTATAGGTTTATTTTAATTAAGAGTTTATGGATTAAATGATAGCTGGTTACCAGCTAAACACTGATTTCCAGTATCAGTTATTTAAAATGTAAGCACACTTGGAATGTAATATTTTGGATATTAAATATGAATTTGAAAATCACATCCTGGTTTAAGAAATTAGACACCGGGATCGAGTATTTTCAGATTTTTATTTATTTAGAACGCGTAGAGAAAGCAAAATTGGGGTAGTCAATTCAACAACTTTGAATAACTTGGAAAAATTCAAAGCGGTCGTGAAATTAGTATCCAGATATTTCGTAGAGTAAATAAGAGAAATATTGTATTCCACCAAAAAATTCGATATCGATATTTCACCAAAATAAACGTATTGAGACGGTTTACTAGTGTTGAAAAAGTTATTCATAACGAAGAGACCTTCAAAGGCTGCTCTCATTTTATGTGCCAGAAAATGTTTTGATTCCAACAAAAAAAAATAGAAAAAAGTCCTTTGTGTGTGTGTGTGTGTGTGTGTGTGTGTGTGTGTGTGTGTGTGTGTGTGTGTGTGTGATATACATCATAACTCAAAAACAAAAAGTTGGTTAAATATCAAACTTGGCTTTTAAGTTCAGCATCTACCAAGGATGCGACATGAAGATTTTCAATAAAAATACCCCCCCCCAACATAACCTTTAGATATTTTATTTTCGAAGAGTTTTATTTTTTAAAAATGGCTCTAAGGATTTTGGCATGTTTAAAACATTTTCTGGCATATATTGAATTTTCTGAGAGCAGCCTTTGAAGATCTCTTCGTTATGAGTAAGTTTTTCATCATTAGTAAACCGTAAGAGACAGATAAAAACGTACCTGCTGTACAAATGAAACACACAATTTATGTCAAATATATTTTTTGGAGTTAAGTATTTTCGAGATATTCCTTGTTATTGGTTATAGTTTGAAACTTCTAATAACTTTTCCCGTTTTTCCTTACTCATCGTAAAGCAAGGAAAACGGATTATATTGGTGATATTTTCATATTAGCACTCTACAAGGGTAAGTTAGAACAAACTGAAAAATGCAAAGCCGCAGCCGGAATTTGAACACGGTTCTCCCGCACTCTGTGTGGTTGTTCTAAGCAATGAGCTACCATGGCAACATGCCGGTATTATATCTATTATTTACTAAACATGCCATCACTACAAAGCCATAAAACCTTTAAATGAACAGATACACTTACAAAATGTAAACTACATAATTTTAAATAGGTTAATCGTGACCTTGTATGCGTGGGTTGGTCTGGCAGAGGACGCAGATTTGAATCTCGGTCGCTTGCCTTCTTGGCTGTGTTCATGAGCGTATCTGTATAGGTAATGTAGCGCCGAGGTTCAATTATTTACACTTTATATAATTGTTTAATTAGAAAGATGGTGACCTTAAATATTGGCTGAAAACAATTATTAATGATCAGGCACAGATTTTTTTGATTGGCTTCGATTTATCTACACTCAAACCACATGGAAACTCAAAGAATGTAAACAACAGTGGCCATAGGTCACAACAGATAGATAAAGGTCTGATGAGTGTTATCAGCAAACGTACGAGGTATGGTGTGGTTTGTAACCTGTAATGTCACTGCTTAAGCTCAATAATTGTTCAGCAACATTTCTTTAGATCCACATTTAATCTTAAAAACGCTTATGTCTGCTAACAACTTTATGGAGACGCCACTGAAATCAATTTTACACTAGGGACGCAGCATACGTATTATAGATCTCATCTCCCAGAGGATCGATATCCCTAAGCTACCTCCAACAGAAAATTACGCTCATTACAAGAAAAACCAGAAGGAAATACATGCTGGATTGAAATCCGAAGGAGCAATAAAAAGAGGTCGACCCAGAATAACATGGGAAACAACCTAGAGGAGGAGGTGATAAAAGTTGGAGGGAGTTGACACGGCTGGCTACTGTCAAAGCACAATGATGACCTATGTTGCACACAATGGAAATAAGTCATCATAACATGACAGAAAAAAACAGCTGTTATGTGACTAGCACTTAGCTTTTTTTCTCTAGTGAATGTAAAAAGTTTGCAATTTACCGTTTCATAACTATGACTTTTAATTGTATAAGATATTTTACAACAAACATCAAAGCTATACAAATACAAATAAAGTGGCTATACTCTGTCACTTTGTCAATCAGGCAAGTGCTTTATTTAGGTACTTATAAGGAAGTGCGAATTAATCGCAAGATGTATATTTAGTAACAGACAATTGGGGTACTCCTATTTATGGTATATACTCGTTACATTACATTATATTACAATACAAAAATATTGGATTTTTCAGAGGTATCAGTTTTGCATAATATACAATTACACGTCTGTTTCCAAAAACTAATTCGTACAACATGTACTCTTAGAATATTCATGTATATTATATTTACAACACTGCATTAATTATTACTAGTATTTTTGATTGAATAGAATCCTCTTCTGTGTAGAAAGTGTGAGCAATGAGGTATCTTTTTGATTCTGACCTAAACTTATTTTGTTTATATGCAATTCCTTTACAGGAGATGGAAGTAAATTAAATAAAACTATACCGTGGTAGAAAACCCCTTTATGGAATGTCTACAAATTATTATTATTATTTTTTTGTCTTTGTAAGTTCGTATGTGTGCCTCTTTATTATGTATATCTGCATTTTTGTAAACTTTTCTGGGTTATTTATTACAAATAACAATACGGCTAGAATATATTCACGAGCTGATAGCAAAATTCAAAACTTTTTGAATAGTGATTTGCAGTGAGTTGATTGTCTGCCATTATTATAATTATTATTATTTTCATTATTATCTTTTTGCATAGAAAATACCTTTTGGCATCTACAGATTTCCCCAGAATATTATACAGGACATCAATGATGAAAATTTACTATTTTAGAATCCTCTTATTTATAAGCTGAATTGATGACCTGATTGCAAATCACGCAACAAACCCAAAGGGCAATCAAAGTTATTATTGTGAGCTATGAGCTTCGAAACAGAAATTGACATACAAATAAACGAGTAATGTCTATTAGATTGTAAAATGGTCCGCATAAATGCAGTCCTATACTTACAACTGGAAACCATGAATTCCAAAGAATAAAACAGAAATTTCTTATTTGAATTATAGGTCGCCAATATGACGTAACCACTTTACAACTAGATTATGTTTCATTGCAGGACGAACAAAACTTCTCCTAGCATTCTACTTGTTTTTATCCAAGCATAATGTGGTTACGAGTAACGGCAGCTTGTGATGCAAGGTAATTAATGCTACCGTACTTTAAGTCCTACCGTGTTCCAATACACCGCATGACTCACAACAAGCAATACCATTCAGTCAAATGTAGGTCAATTTCATGTCAATTTTAAGGAAATTATAGCGGATTTGAATGAAAGTGGCTATCGTAATACTCACGTAATTTTAAGGACACCGCGGTTCCAGCTAAGCTCAGCAGCAAAAGGTAGAGAGCTGATGTTGTCATTGTTGCTGGTAAGTGAAGACTGGCTCGATACGGCTTTGAGTTCCAGTTTTGAGGACTTATGACCTTGTCGCGCAACACAGGGAAATAATAACCTCAGGAGTTGAAAGTGCGCCCTCTAGGAAACAATCGTACAATCTGAATACGTATGGGGGGGGAGGGGAAACTATTGCAAACTATAAATGCCGGCAATTATAGTGAATTGAGGAAAATCACCTCCTAACTTATTTCCTATCCCTCTTTCTTTAGGGAAAGCATGTGTTCCCGGCACCAAGTTTTGAAACAGAGAAAATTAAGTAAACACAGATTGTAATCAAGGAAGACCATACTTTGAAGAAGGCTGGTTTGTGTAAATTAAAGAAAACTATTAAATACCTGTCTTCTTTTTAGTAAAACTTATTTTGCTAAACTATTCCAATATCAATCAGAGTGTTTAAAATATGGTGAATTCGGGTCCCCCTTACAAATATCACAAATCATCATCAGGAAAATGAAAACCATTATTATTACTGTAGTGTTTTTAATTATTAAAAATAACCTTTAGATGTATAATGTCGTTCAAAAATCGATTGGATTAGATATAAAACATCTAAAAGACTTTCTCTACAAAATGCGAACTCAACTATATTTATTATATATTTATTAATATTCATATAAACGTAATTCTTTTAACTTCGCTACGTTACTCACGATACAAGTTAGTTTATTTTACTCTAGGTATTTTCAAGCTAAACGATAAAGTTTCAACATGTGAAAACAATATTCACATGTCCGGTAACAAGCTCTTGTGATATAAAGAAAAGAAAGGGGCAGAGGGGGAGTAAGCATGCTTGAGAAAGTTCCAAAATTCCAATATGGAATATTTCGAGCTCGCTAACTCTACGAAAAAAAAAATGGGTTTGTTAATCTTCGTTTTTTCTGGAGTAGATACTTCGTTTTTCTGCAAAGATTCACTTCTGTATCAAATTAAACAAAATTTTCACAAAATAAGAGCAACAAGTTTTTATCCATGCAGCTAAGAATTGGTGATTTATCTTAAACAACCTCTTGTTATACCCTTTAAAGTTCCAGAAATTAAATGTCTTTGTTTTTACTCTCTCTACATAGTATGTACGTATTGCGTAGGCTGAGAAGGTAACTGCACTCCGCCCAAAAATTCGATACCGAGATTTCAGCGGAAATACTCGTTTTAGGGTTCCCTGTATCCAAAAAAGCATATTTAGAAAAATGTCTATGAGTGTGTGTGTCTTTTTGTTTGTGTGATTGTGACTATGATAACTCAAAAACTAAAAGTCGGTAAAATACTAAACTTGGTATTTAGGTTTATTATCTTCCAAAATTGCCACACGAAGAATTTGAGGAAAATGCCCCCATCCCAAACTATCCTTTATATGCAAAAAAAAAAAATAGAACATTTTATTTTCTCAAAAATGTCTCTAACGATTTTGTTTAAAATACCGTATATTAAAAATATTTATATGACAAATGAAATGCATTTCCTGAATTTTCTGGGAATAGCCTCTATAGACCTCTTTATTCTGAATGAATTTTGCATAACTGGTAAACCGTAAGAAATAGACGAAAACTTACTATACAAAAATGTAGATCTTGTTAAAACACACAATATATGTATGCCATATACATTTTTTCCTACAGTTGGCCATTTTTATATATTCCTTGTTATTATTAGTTTCAGTTTTAAAATTCTTCAAACTTTTCACGTACAGAAATTTGTCATCTCCTGGCAAAGCAAAGAAAGGGATTTCAACCACAAGATGAAAGATTGGACTATCGCTTTAGCCTATTGTATTCCCTTATTTCCCTTCTACTTACAAGAAAGGAAGTAATAAGACCATTTATGCTATTGTTTACCTCGATTAACATGAAATAGAAGAATAAGTGTTTTAACAATAATTTATACCTAGATGTAGAGAAAGTCATTTGAATGGAACGTCGGATTTTTATTTATGCTTTCACAGACTGATACACAGAGGACAGAAAAGCGCGGGCTGAACTTTGAGTCAAACTGTGAGTGTGCTCTCAAAAAGTACATTTTTTGTTTATGAAATTTTATAACGGATATTTTGTTGGATGGATTTTGAAGAATTGGTAGTTTCATAGTTTTAATAGTTAAAATACAATATGTTTTTCATAACAAATATAACGCATATCTTAAATTTTCTTCGAATAGCTTGTGAAGTGTTTTTCTTTCGGAATCAGTTTTGTAACATTTTCTAAAACTTGTAAACGGAAAGAGGCAGACAAAATTTAGTAACGATATTTTTAGATCCCGTTAAAATACAGAATTTATTCAAACTTAAATTTCTTGTGGCATTTACCATTTCCAGAAACTCAGAATTTCAATTTGCAAATTCATACACATATTTTAGGGTCTCCTGTGTCCAGAAAAAGTATTTTTAGAAAAAGGTCGATGTGTGTATGCGTCCTTATGTCTGTGAACACGATAACTCAAAAAGGAAAAGTCGGTGAAGTACCAAACTTGGCATTTAATTTTAATATCTTCCAAGGATGTGATACGAGATTTTGAGGAAAATCCCCCCTCCCCAAACTACCCTTTACATGTAAAGGCTTCGAAAATTTTGATTTTCTCAAAAATATCTCTAACGGCATTGATTAAAATAACCTATTTAAGTAACAATAAAATGTATATCTTGAATTTTCTGGGAATAGGCACTGAAGACTTCTTTATTCTAGATGAATTCTGCGGTGTACCATAACTAGTAAATCGTAAGAGATAGACAAAATTTTACTACAAAAATTGTAGGTCTCGTAAAACACATAATTTATATTATTTTTTTTTTCGTGAAGTAAGCCAGTTTTGAGATATTTCTTTTTATTGTTTTCAATTTTGTAATACTTAACTTTTCACATTCGGAAATTTGTCAACATCTGGTAATGCAGTGAAACGGATTTCAACCACATGGCAACCAGTTTTTAAAAGATTTGACTATCGCTTTAGCCTAGTGTATTCCCTTATTTCCCTTCTACTTATAAGGAAGCAAGTAATAAGATCATTTCTGCTAATGTTTATTTCGATTAGTATGAAGTAGATAGAAGAATAAGCATTTTACATAATTGTTACCAAGATGTAGAGAAATCATGTGAATATAACACATCAGATTTTTAGAAAAAGTGTGTGTGTGTCCGAGTGTTGTGAACACGGTAACTTAAAAACGAAAAATCGATATAATACCAAAATTGGTATTTAAGTTTATTGTTTTTCAAGGATGCTACATTAAGATTTTAAGGAAAATCTCCCCATCCCAAACTAACCTTTACATGGAAAAAGTTTCCGATTTTTTCATTTTCTCAAAAATAACAATAACGATTTTGATTGAGATACCCTATACTATTAAAGATATTTACATGACAAATAAAATATATATCTTTAATTTTCCAGGAATAAGGTCTTAAAACCTCTGCTATCTGGATGATTTTTACATAACTGGTATTTTTTTTTTTTTTTTTTTGAGTAGAGCATTTCCGGGATATCTCTTGTTATTGGTAAAATTTTCCAATATTTTCCAACTGGAAAGTCATTATTCATTTTTATTTTCTTCTTTTATTCCTAATTTTGATATGATCAAATGACAAATATATTTTAAAAGACTAGACTTTCGTTTTAGGCTAGTGTATTTTCTTATTCCAAGAGAATATATAAATAAAACCATTTCCAATAATGTTTATCTCGATTTGCATAAAATAGGTGGAAGATTAAGCGAGTGTAAGAATAACTTGTTGAAAATAGGTACAGAAATCCATGCGAGTGTAATACATCAGATCTTTCAGCGTTTATGTCAAGAATTGGGTATTTCAAAGCCAACAATAGCAACTCGCGTTTTAAAGATTTGAACTATAGCTTCACTTTGCTGTATACTACAATACCTACAACGGAATGAAGCCATTTCAGAAATGTGCATATTGATAATATAAAGTATAGAGTCTTGTTTGCAGAAGATGCATAGACTACATTCCATTCCATTGGTGGATTATACAGGCTGATTCAAAAATACTTTTACGTTTTGGGATGGATTCCTGACATTGAAACAAGAAAACATTTTCATATAAATAAATGCTCTAAAACGCATCATTTTCGCGTGATCAATTTATTAATAAGTCTCCTTCAACAGCTTTCCGGGTCCAACCTAATAAATTCATTTATTTATGCACCCATTCTTTCAAGGATTTCGCCTAGTTTACTCTGCAAAGTTGGCCTTGTGTTTCCATGGCTGCTTGTTAACATTTATCATTTATCACATGTGTAATACATTCCCCCAGCACGCCTTACAAGTCTACAGGGACTTCATTCAGGACACTCTCCCAGACTTATTAAAGAATGTGCCTCTGCAAATAAGAAACATGTGGTGTATGCATAATGCTCTAGCACATTTTAGTCTCATTGTTCGAGATGCACTGGCTGGTATCCAGCATGACAGGTGGAGTTCCAGTTCCATTGACTGCATGTTCCCCGACTTCAATCTCTCGGATTTTTTATCTTTTGGCGGTATCTAAACCATTGTAATATGCAGCAGACATCCCAGATGAGAAACTCTTAATCTACGTGTCAGGTAAGCCTGTGAAATCATACAACACTGACTGGAGTATTTGGCACTCAATGCTTCGACGAGCGCATGCGCGTCTAAACGCAAGAGGAGAATATTTGGATCATTTTCTATAAGTGGTGTTTGTGTGGAACAACTCCTAACTAGCTGACAACGTCAAAAATAGAATAAAATTTCACTTTAAAATGTTTTGATTAGTAACATTTTGAAGCTCAATAAATCGAGAACAAAGGGTTTTGGGCCATATAAACATATGATCATTTTTTCTTGTTTTGAGTAAGGAACCTGTAAAAGTATTTTTGAATCAACCTGTATACCTGCAGTTCCAAGAACCTACCTGCTAGGCTCGAGAAATCTCTTCAATAAAAAGGATTGCTCATTATGAGCTGGCGTATGAATGTGCGTTTGCGTGTGCGTTCCGGTTATTTAATAAGCAGTTAGCCCATATAGGCAGATAGCTAAATGCATGTTTCCAGGTCGCTATGATGACACACTTAACATAATGGGAGCAGGAAATTTAAATGCAAAAAACTGATGTGTTCCATTCGGCCTCTCACTCCTCTATACACTATTCTTCCCTGCGTTTATTCTATTATCTATATTAGTGGAATGAATTCTGTGGAATTTTTTTTGTTGCTAAATTAACTTTCAAATTTGAATATTGCATTCATCTCTTATTTAGGATCATTTTATCTGATATATTTAGCCAAGAAGCTTTGTCATAAACTGGAGCTAATTTGGACCTAGTTTGGAAAATATGTTATTTTATAAATATACATACCTATTTTATTTTATATTGCATCCAATGTGAAAATAGAATTTATTGCTCTCCCACCACAAAGAGAAGCTCAACATTTGAAAAATCTATTTGAGTTTGGGATTATGACAATTCAACATAATGAATACCATAGTCTTAAAAATACCAGACTCTCCCAATTTTGCGCCCCAACTATTATATGAGAGTAATAATTAATTCTATTCCATATTGTATGCAGTATAAAATAAAAAGTATAATTCCCAAATATACGTTCTACATTGAGCACAATATTATATATATAAAATTTCCAAGACTGGGTCAAAGTAATCCATTAAAGGCTATGTAAATTAGCTCCATTTTATTGTAAAAAGTTCAATACTGTTTATGGTAACACTTCAGATAAGAATGATCCTTAATGAGAGTGAAAATTAATTTAACAAAAAGTGCCCAAAATCAATGCCACTTTTGTACTTTATATTAATTGAGTTGATATAGAACACTGAGGGAAATGTCTTATTGTTAAAACAGATGTTATGTCCTGGTTAGTGTAGTGTAGTATATGTGTACCGGAGGGGATTCAACACTCCAGCCATTTATTTGCTTTTTATGTCAGACCCCAGTAAGATAGGATAAGATTAGAGTAATCACAGCGGGCAGCCGGAACCGAACGGCGGGAGGGACCCACCGTGGAGGATCCCTAACAATTTTCAAGAGTTATTCATCCCGACGCGGGGAGCGCTAGGAGCCCGCGTCGGTCTGACCAAACGCCCCTGAGTCTACAGACGACTTCCAACGCCATTCCGCCGCCGAGAGCTGACTTTCCAAAGCGCCATCACCTCCCGCTGTCCTCACCGACACTTGCAACACCGATTTTTTTTTGTACATTGTTTTAACGCTCGTTTTTACTACCGCACCGCAGGCGATGACACTGATGAAACATGAAATGTAGAGGGAGCACCGGTGGAATACGATGGCGGGGGAAACCGGAGAACCTGGAGAAAACCCGTCCCTGCGTCGCTTTGTCCACCCTGAAAGAGACCGGTTGGAATAAATGAAGGGACAGAAATGCGGGGGAATGAAGACACCTTCCCAGCATTCACTAAGTGGCCCGGAAAACCCTCGAAAAAACCCACGAGTCAGAGAAATCGGCAGCGGGAACCGATCCCACGAACTCCTGAATGCCAGTCCCAGACGAAATGCCTAAGCCACATGGCTCAGTATGTCCTTGTTAAAACAAAATTTGGTTTCAAATGACAGGATCATATCAGCGCCGCCGTCTATCGGAATTTCTTCCCCAGAAGTTCTTTCAAATATCAATAAGTCCACTGACCAGGGACTGTGACTTTTAAGCACACTCAAAAAGCATGGATCTGAGCTGGGCTTGATCTCGCGACCGTGGGATCAATATTTCCTTATAGGTACAACGGTTTTACTGGGTAGTAGGCTGTAAGCGTATTTTAACACAAATTGTAAGTTTTAACAGATTTAAACGTTTATGTAATAATTATATATTCTCCACTCTTTACGACTTACCATTCATTAACCAGTCGCCACTCTTTACGGTTTACCAGCAAAAGTCATCCAGAAAGAACAGCATTTCAGAGGCATTTCTAGAATGTTCAAGATATACATTTCATTTCGCATAAGAATACCTTAAACATATGACAGTTTAATCAATATCGTTACAGCAATTTTTGGAAAAATAAAAATTTTGGGAAATGTTAAGAATAGTTTGTGTGGGGATTGGGAATTGTCTTGAAAATCTTCGTGTCACATTTTTGGAAGATACAAAATTTAAATATAAAGTTTGGAATTTTACCGGCTTTTACTTTTTCAGTTATACTGTTCTCACATTCTCATACACATACACACACCTTTTTTCTGAAAAAACTCTCTCCATCCATCCATCCATCCATCTATCTCTCTTTTCCCCCATTCAACTTTTGGGAGGAATACAATACGTACTTACCCGCCTCGGAAGTGTAGGGGTATCGTGTCTGCCTCACATTCAAAAAGTCGCGGTTCGAAACTCGCTTTATCCAGATCAGGATATTTTTCGAAGTTTTCCCTTATCCTGCGAAGATGAATGTTGAGTGTCTTTAAGACATGGACACCGAAATCATTTGAGCAACATTTCACCGACTTCTGTCATCGCCAGATATGACCTATCAGGTTTAAGGGCGTTGAGATATATAAAAGCCCTTCCTTACTAACTCTACGTAGTAGTAAAGTAAGGATGACTTTCAATGGGTTCAAGGACTTCAAAACATATATTTCTGGTTAAATATGGACATTCAACTTCCGGATGAAATACAATTAACTTACAACTCACTAAACGAAGAGGTGTTGAAGGACATGTACATCATCATTTTATTCATTTCATTGTTTTCCTTTTGCTGTGGTAAGCTAATCTGCTAATCTAAATAAGGACATCAGTTCTGCATACCGTTTAATTAAAATTGCTGTACACTTTTCAAGACTAACTTACTGCATCTATTATACAGAGCGTTAGAAAAGTCACCACCCTCATACTTTGAAAATTTGGGTTCGGTGTATTTTACTTGATGAGTGGCAAGCTTTGTATTACAGATCTTTGTGATCTTGAGGAACGGCTTAATGTTATTTGTACATTAGTGCAGCTGTTACGTTGCTCAGAGTGAGACATTGAATTGTAATCAAAAACAGTGGTTTTTACGCACAGGCAGCGTGTCGCTATGTTGGAAGCATATTTTGAGTTCAAATAGTATGAAAGATATTTGGAGAGATGGAGAAGGTTATTTATGAATAATTCGTCACCAGATAAAAGTGTTGTTTGTGCACTTGTGCGACGGTTTCGTGATACGATCTCCTTGAATGACAGACGAAGAGGTGGAGGAGTCAGTCAGTCAACAGGATTTCGTCCGTGATATTGACCAGCGAATGTTGCATCGCCATGAAAATCGGTAAGACGTTTGGCGAAACAAATTGCACCATCAATTTTATCCACATATAAAGCGCTAACCTAGCCAAACTGCAACCGTATCGTGTCAAAGTCGTCCTGGAGTTGCGACCACCAGCTCTAGGGAAACGTCCCATTACTGCCAATGGTTCCGTACTTTCACATGCAACAATGTAGCCATTCTTATAAGTCTTTCTTTACGGATGAGACGTGGTTCCACTTAAATGGATTAACTCCAAGAACACTAGATTACGGGCAACTGAAAATCCGTATGTTCTCCATGAAGTGCTCCTTCAGTCAAAAAAATCGGCATTTGGTGTGCAAGATCGCGAAGAGCCGTTGGACCTTTTTTCTTTTAGGAAACAGTCAATTGTGTCGTCTATATGGGCATTATGCATCAGTTTGTGGCTATGTTTAATGAAGATGAACGTGATAGTTTCAATAAGATAGTGCCACTTGTCATACTACAAACGAGTCCATGGAGATGCTGAGAGAAATTTCCGGAAATCAAATAATCTCCAAAAAAGTATGAACTCCAAGCTCCCCTAATCTTACCTCTCCAAATTTACTTCTCTTAAGCAAAAGAGTGTTAAGTGGCAACCAACACTCGTTTACAAGAGCTCAAAGACGCAATTTCTAACTGCTTTACCGAAGTAACACCAGCAACGTTAAAAAAAAAGTGTTGCGGAAAATACAGGACATGTGGAATTGTGTTTTACAATAAAATGGTGTCATTTGCTGCATATGCTGTAAAACATTGACATGGAAAGTGTTGTGGAACATGTATCCCTGTGTGTAGAAGAAAATAGTGACCATTTCCAGCAGTTGCTGAAAACTGTAACGTCGCGAAAGTAGGTAATGCACGCAAAATGGTTTACTGACATGCCAGTGTAACTTGTCCTCAGAGATTGAGAAATTCTTAAAAATGAAGTTAAAATTGAATTCATGTATGTATAGGTATGTGCATTAAATATATAAATCAATTCAGTTTGTATCTGCAATAAAATTTTAGAAAAAAGTAATAAATTCTGAGTGCGGGAACTTTACGAGCATACTGTATATACAGCTAATTAGTAGCAATAAACATTAACCACGCTGTTTCATAATGAATAGTATGTCATTAAGTATAAGGCAAAGGTCCCTGTAAATCATATCTTTAGAATAGTAAAAGATACAATCAGTGGATGATAAAACAGATGGACATCCTCTCCAAAAATGTATGAGAGTTGATTACCTTGTATGAGAATATGCTACTTACTTAACCTTAAAGCTAGAGAGCTAAGAATGGTTTTTATAGGAATATAAATTCCGGACGTTATTAATTAGGCAATTATGAAACAAAAGTCGGGTCTGAAACACCAGAAGCTACTTATAGAAATGCCTCGAACTAGAAGAGCAACATCCTGTTTATGAATAACTATAGCTTAAAAGACAATATGGAGATAAATGGGATATCTCTGTCTATCTAACGCATACATTTGGCGTTGCCATTAGTTTTATCCTATTCTAGTCTCACGCTGTCGCTAAAACTAATAAATAAGATATAAATATTCAGTTGTTATAATCAGCACGTCATTGGAACACATCTGTGGGTCCAGATTTCTAAATAAAGCGTAATTTTCCGTAAAAGTCCTATATTTTCTTCACTTAGCACGCAGTAACTAATAAACAAAAGGGTAGAACCCAATATTTTTTCCTAGCTATAGTAAACTTGACTGCTGATAGTTGCCTATTTTGAGTACTCTATCTTTTATAATATGAGTATTATGATTTTTACTTTCTCTAGCACGTATGTAGAATGTACATAGTGGATAGAGAAGGTATTGTATTCCACCGAAACATTCGATACCGAGATTTCACCGGATATATATGTTTTGAGACCCCTGAATAAAAAAACATTTTTAAAAACATGTATGTGTGTGTGCGCTCAAAAACGAAAAGTGGGTTAAATACCAAACCTGGCAATTTAAGATCACATCTTCCAAGGATTGACATGAAGATTTTTAAGAAAATCCCCACAATCCCAAATACTCTTTACTGGAATATTTTTCTAAAATTTGTATTATATCAAAACTGGCTCTAACGATTTTGATTAAAGTGTTATATGTTTCAGATATTTTCTTGGCGAATAAAATGTATATCTTGAATTTTTCTCCTTATTCTGGATGACTTTTTTATAACTTTTGTATAACTGGTAAGCACTAAGAGATCGACAAAAACTTACTATTTTAAATTTATTTTCTTAAATGGTATGACATCTCTCCTTTCGCCTTTCTTTTGTTTACTCCTAGAAGGAAAGAGAATTGAATTCCAATTGTTTCACATAGCGACCAGCTTTTTAAATATTTGACTATCACTTTAGTCTGTGCATTCCTTTATTTCCCTTCAACTTACAAAGAAGCAATGTTTATATTGATTAGCATGATGAATATAAAAAGAATTTTGACAGAAAAGTTGTTTTGGAACAGCTAGAGAAAGTCATATGAATGAAACACATCAGATTTTTTAAAATTAATATTTTCGGAAAATTTTATAGCTATGTAATAGAAGTCAGCTAGAGAAAAACTTGTTTTATTGGCTTTACAATTGGGACTAAGTGAGAGAAATTGTTGAGGATATTTGGAGAATTTCTTTAAATGAACCAGAATCCTGTAACTTATTGCATTCATTGTTTATGGTAGTCTGGGTGGCTCAGTTGATTATGCGCTAAGTGTGCTTAAAAACCAAACCCCATGTCAGTAGACTTACTGATATGATCCTGGAAAGTGACAGCGTCATTAACAAACAATTTTTTTTCATTGTGTATAGTTTATGCTGAAGCCTCGTTAATGACTGAGAATAAGGCGATATCGACTCAACCCCGGTTTCAAAAAATGTCATGAGATGGTAGGAGGTGGCATCAGCGATCCCATTTAATGTTGTCTAATGCAGTTCTTCCTGCAACCAATGATAGCGTACCTGTTATGAGTCGGCTGCACTTTGGCTCCACTTGGAGTTGAACTCGTTTCAGAAATCGTGCGGAAAGCACGGTAAGGCAACAATGTCCTCATTTAGTGTTTGTTCAATGGCACTCTTCTTGTAATGAATGGTAGCGAACCTGCTATGTAGAGATAACTGCGTTCCAACTCCACGTTGAGTGATTGCCTCTGCATTGCTCAGCTACTGCTCCCATATGCGATAACATTCATCAAACGAAATATGGTCAACGCAAGCAATGTACCAAGTATCATCTATCTATTTAGCTAACAGGGTCCAGCGTGAGGCAGAAGACAGCAAAGATTATCAACTGTATAGAAGTGTGTACATATATTTGAACAGGAAAAAGCTTTGCCTGAAAAATGTTACAAATTGATTCCGAAACCTAAGTTCTCTGCAGATCAGAGCTTAACGTCTCAAATTTACATACATGCTTGGCGGTCAATTGGAGAAACTTGTTTACGATTGCTTTAAATGGATCTTGGAGAACAGAAACCATTTCACCAGCGCACTTTCAAGCGGAATCGTTTCACCGCGGACAATTTTAAGTGCTTTGGAATCAGCATTTTGGTACTGCTACCTTGGATCAAGACAGAAATCCTGCGACATCATTTGGAATATTCGTTTCGTCTCATAATCGGCTTACACTCCGCCTATTTGTAGGACTGGCACCCTCTAGGACTTACAAGCCAATGTCTAGGGGTCAGAAGCCTGTTATTGTCTGAAACCAATAACTAGGAATGTCCTGAAAAACGTTCATGGCATAAATCATGCTTTAATGATATCTACATTTTTATGTAGTAAGTTGTTCTCTATCTCTTACGGATTATCAATTATGCAAAATTCATCTAGAATAAATGGGGCCTTCATAGGCTATTCCCGAACAATTTAAGCTGTACAGTTTATTTGTGATGTAATTATCTTTAATATACGGCATCTTAATCAAAATCGTTAGAACCATTTTTGAGAGAAACTAAGTTTTCAAACATTTTTCTATGTAAAGGGTAGTTTGAGGTAGGGATATTTTCTTTAAAATCTTCGTGTTGCATTCTTGGACGACACTTAACATTCATATCAAGTTTGATATTTGATGGTCTTTTCGTTTTTGAGCTATGCTGTCCACAGACACATACACACACGGTCCTTTTTCTTAAAATGCCTTTTTTTACACTCAAGGAACCTCAAAACGTATAATTCGGGTGAAATCTCGATATCGAATTTTTTAGTGGAATAGAATGCCTTCGTTAGCTACTACGTACATTGCATGTGCATACATGCTAGAGAAAGTAAAAAAATATTAAATACTTTCATATCCCAATGTATTCTAACCACTACTAATGCACACGAAAATGTCCAAAATTAGCCGTATATAAAACTTCATCCAAAAATTTAATAAATCTAACCATTTGTATTATTAGTTTTTAGGTTAATGGTGACAAAATAATAAAATCCTCTCTTCGAGTCTAATCATTGCATCCTACGTACATCGCATATAACACATATTCCTTCCTTATTTCTCGTTCAAAAGAAGTATTATTCAGCGCAGTGTCCCGCTCATCCTTATCGTCCGTCCGTTTTGGTCTACAAACATGTTGGAGTAGTGGCTGCAGAATGACAGCTAGACGAGACGCGAATATTGGGTGTTTTTGTTCCAATATTAATTGGCAAAACTCCGTGCAGTAAGGAAATTCTGTTTCCTCAAGTTGATTCTGTTTGTTTCTTATGGGCACAAGATGGGCTCTATACGTAATTCTCCTCCAGGCGGGCGTCCACATTCTATGGCGAGCACGTTCACTGATTTCCCTCTCGTGCGTAAGTAAATGCCCTAAAGCCCTGACGTTCGGCTGTAGGCAAGAGATTTGTATGTAAACTTATATTCTCGATATGGGTAAAATTGAATTACGAATTTTCACTGTTACTTACACAATAACGAGGGCAATATTTTGTACACCGTTTTACAGATTCCTGACTTAATACGAAATTGAACTTTCTTATTATTATTTCTGAAAAATGTAATTAACTCAATACAAAACGTATTACGCGTGTTAATATTTAAATACAGTTGAACTAATAAAATTACCTTTTTTTATGCAACGGGTCCTTACTGTAGCTTCTGCTTGCGTGAGACTATTGTTTGTGTATCACCCAATCGGGAACATATTTTCAAGTGTTCGTTGCATAATTGGCTTCCATAACGTGATTTTGCAAGCGTCATTAAGGGAAATAGTCGCACGTACATAGGCTATCCCAAACATTCTCAACATTTTTCCAGCGAGATTATGGAATTTAAGAAACTTTCTCGTCGAACGAAAATGTAGAAATGGTTTATACTTTTCCTGTTTATATATAGGGGTACCAGATATTATTTTGAGTAAACTATTATTTGTTCAAAAGTGTTGACTTCAAAAACCTCAAAATGTATCAGGTGAGTTGAATGCATTTAGGTGATTCCATGGGTTCTCTTCATTTTTTGCTCCCTAGCCATGCATTCTTAAAATTCCCCTAATTAACAGTAAATGCACTGTGTCTCCTCGCATCTTTAGTGTAGTTACTTGCAGCTACTGATCTCTCCAAAATGTAAACCCTCCTGCACCATAAAACCTGAATCCACCTGCTTCTCTTTCGCAGGCGCAAGTAACAGCCTTACCCCTGATCCTACTACCCCCTTAAGATGCACAGAGTAGGAGTAACTGCAACCCCACGCTGAGTACCCTACTATATATGTTCTTTTAAGACCCAGGATCTGCATTTACCCTTTGTGGTAAGACGGATATGATTCTGGTAAATACCAAAACTACAATGTTTAGAGAGTTTACAATAGATTTGCAGCAGAAAAATATCTGATGACTTCCATTCACATGCCTTTCTCTACCTATTCTACAACAAATGATTCTTACAAAAGCTTATTCTTCTATCTACTCCATGCTAATTAAGATAGACATTAGCATAAATGCTCTTGCTACATATTTCCCTATAGGTTCAAGGGAAGTAAAGGAATACACTAGGCTAAAACGATAGTCAAACCTTTTAATAATTGGTTACTATGTGATGGCTTAGAAATTACCTTATGTTTGCATGACCAGGATAAAAATGTAAAAACGAATCCCATTTAAGAAAAGTATAAGTTTTGCAAAATTTGAATCAATAACAAGGAATATCTCGGAAACGGTTAACTCCAAATAATATTTGCATCTGACAAACGGTGTCCTTTAACGAAATCTACGTCATTTGTAAAGTAAGATTTTCATTTTGTCTTTCCCTTACTCTTTACCAGTTATCAAAAGTCATCCAGAACGAAGATGAACTTCAGGAGCTATTCCCATAAAATTCAAGATGTACATTTCATTTGTGACGGAAATATCTTAAACATACGACATTTTAATCAAAACTGTTAGAGCTATTTTTGAAAAAATCAAAATTTTCCAAAAATATTTCGGTAAAGGGTAGTTATGGATAAGAAAATGTTCTTAAAAGTCTCTGTGTCGCATCCTCGGAAGATGCTGAACTTAAATATCAATTTTGGTATTTGGCGGATTTTTCGTTTATGAGTTTATGAGCTGTTCACAGATGGACACACAGATGCGCAGGTCTAAATGTTTGGATTTGGAGGACCTCAGAGTGTCTATTGTCAGTGAAATCTCTGAATCGAATTTTTGGGTAGAATACAATCCCTACTATGTAGAAAAATTAGGAACAATTTTAAAGAACAGCTCTCATTATGTGATTCTTTAGCTAAAGGTTTAGAAGAAACTAAAGTGTACAGCAGCTGCTCCAGCTTGGGCACACACTAAAAGAGCAGCAAGTTACTCACGATTCATGCAATATGCATGCGGTGCAGCATTGAAGGCAAGCTATCGTCACGGCTAAGTCAAGTTTTCAGAGATGAAGTGATAGGTCACGAGTATTAGTATGACCTTCGTATTGGTTATCAAGCTCTCCCTCCAGCTGTGTTCTGAGATCTGAGGTTCAGTACCCGTGAGCACTCTGTCTCAGAAGAATTGAGCTGGAACAGCCTGGAGTACAGGGTACACAACGCAAACCTGCGAGCAGTGACCCGATTACTCGAGTATGCATGCGAGCAAGGGAACATGTCCGTGGGCAATTCATAATGGAATTCCGCCTAATTTATAATCCGTAAAGTGTGGGCGACTTTCACCAGCTTGGATCTACTAACTTCACAGGCTAGTGTCGGAGGACATTAAGGCGTCTCACAGCCCCGTCCAGACGTACCCAATCACCCAATCTCCCAAGGGTATCGGGCCGCTGTCACGTCGAGTCTAACCCAATCCGAACAGCTCCCTTGCGGGAGGGGCTCAGACGTTCGGCCCGACTACTTCTAGTAACATCAAAAATACCACGGGTGCTGGGGTCTGCAGAGCTCGTACCGGAGCAACTGAAGAGGTCGGAATCTCACCATGGGGGGTACACAACGCAAGATGACATCTCGCACTGTGGGCTACAAGAGATCTATAGCCCTCAAGGAAGAAGGCCTAAAGTGAAGGAGGCTACAGGCGCACTAAGTTAGGTCATAGAAAATGTTCTTGGCTCGAAGATCCATCCTGTCAAGCAAATCTTTAGTATTCTCAGGGAATGCCTTTTTCTTGGAGAAAGCATACACGCTATCTATCCGATACCGTATCATACTACGAAACCTAAAAGTACACCTAAAATATGAGTAGGAAATGTAATGAAAGGAAAATGAGGGAAAGGAAATCGGGGTAGAGAAGAAATCACCCCATCATTCGCCTACCGACTAGGCAAAACTACGAAACCTCCAAGGTTAGAGTCGATGGGTAATTGAACCCAGGATCTCCTGAATGCGAACCTTAAACCTTACCGCAGAGCAACTCCCTCGCTCAGAAGAAGCTAAGTCTGAAACTAAATAGATAGGTGTCTGCATTAAATGGTGTCGCGATATCTCTGTTTTCCTCCTGAGGGTCAGGTCCTGGAAGTTTAATTATCCTAGAATATAAAAAGTCGGTACTAGTGTCTGTTTCTTGGTACCTGAACACAGCCATTCACTATACAGTTCCGGGTGTACAGGAAGTCAACTATAGCTGAACAACCGTTTATGTAACAACATTAATCATGTCCACTGCTAATGGTTATTTTTATTACTTCTACGTTCTCTAGGAAATTAATTTGCTTTCCTCTTCGCATACCTCAGGGCATACATAATAATACTGTTTTTTTACGACAGTTCAAATCCCTATGTTTACTTCTACAATAAAGGTTCTTCTTTCCTTGACAAAACTGGTTTTAGTGCATCAAGGTTAAACAATCAAGGTCTAATGTTGAAATTCTTTTCCTTTTTATAAAGCATTACTTAATAAGGCTATTATTCTTTAGGTTTAATGGTCACTTATCGCAATTACGAGCTTCTTTATTTCTTTTTCAGTGCGTTTGTGTTGGTATGTGTTGCTTGGTGCAAAAGCAAAAACAAAGAAAAAGACTGAAACTATTAGCGCCATATACATAAACCTGCAGTAAGGGCAATGTAATGGAAGCAGTTCCTATCCTACTACTCTCTCTATTCAATGTGCGAATTGCCTTCTCGTGGGTCAGTTCTAATACTCATTAACGTTAATAGCTTCACTGGTGTTACGTCATTTATAACACTTTCGGCCAATGAAATATAAGGAAACGTTGTACGTCATCAAATCACAGCTACCACTATCAATTAATGAACACAAACTTTTCGCTATTGTTTTATAAAGATGAAAGTTCTGATGGATGTATTCTCCTTACGGATTTGCGTTTCTAATGAAAATGTTCCATTAAAAAGAATCAATTTTTATTCCATTATCCCTAATTAAATTGGATCTTCCGGTCATCTGAGTTGTTCTGCGTCTTTATTTCTATAGGCTTTAGAAGTTTCCATTAGCACCTCTTATTTTGAGATTATATAAGCTCTCATTTATGCTGCTTCAAATAAATCACCGCAATGACTTTATCTATCAAGAATAAAGTACATTTATAAGAGTAGTTAGAAGGATTCTTAGTAGATGCTCTTTTCTTTCTTTATACACTTCTTGGATATTATTTCATCCACAATGGCTTTAATTGATTTTATGTAAGGATATAATTGAAATTTTTCATGTAAGTTATTAATTGAATTAGGAACCCAAAAATTAGGATCAAATATAATATGCTGTGGGAAAGAACTCGCTATCTTTAAAATAAAACAAACTATAACAAAAATCCAGAGAACTTAAAAGCCCATTAAAATCACATCTTACGACAATTTAAAATGCTTTAAATACGTAAGACTGGAAGAAAACTAGAATAAAACAATCACAAAGAACACCACCGTTGAAAGTTAATATTTGGTACTCTATTTCTGCCGAACAACCATAGATTGTGCGAATCTGTGCTCAAAGTGTCATCCAACAGCGGTCAATGAGGCTACTTCAAACACGATGTAAAATTAACACTAATCAATGTTTAGTTTCTCTAGCCCGTATGTCAATGTACATAGTGGATATAGAAGATATTGTATTACATATAAAAACTTGATACTAAGATATCACTGGAAATATATGTTTTGAGGTCCCTGAGTCTAAAAAAGCATTTCTAGAAAAATATATGTGTGTGTATGTGTGTGTGTAGTGTGTGCGGACACCATAGCTCAAAAGCGAAAAGTCCGTTAAATACCAAACTGTTATTTAAGTTCAGTATTTTTCAAGGATATGATCTCCCCAACTGCAACTACCCTTTATATGTAACATTTTTCGAAAATTTTGATTTGCTCAAAAATGGTTCTAACGATTTTTATTAAAATACCTTATATATAAGATATTTTTATGACAACGAAATGTATATCTGAATTTTATTGAAATAGCCACTGGAGACCTCTTCATTCTGGATGATTTTTGATAACTGGCAAACTATAAGACATAGACAAGAACTAACCACACAAAAAATGTAGATCTCATTAAAACACACAATTAATGTTATACCTATATATATATATATATATATATATATATATATATATATATATATATATTTGTAGAGTTAACATTTTCGAGTTGTTTCAGATTATTGGTTTCAATTTTAAGTCACTTAAACGTTTCTCGAACGGAAAGAAATCTTTCTTCTCGTTTCTTGTTTGTTTACTACTGACAAGCAAAGAGATTAGAATTTCAATTGTTCCACATAGTAACCGGCTTTTAAAGGACTTGAGTGTCGCCTTAGCCTGTACGTTTTCATATTTCCCTTTTAGTTTCAAGAAATCAAGTAATAAGACTAATTTTGCTTATGTTTATCTTGATAAGCATATTTTTAGATACAGAGAAAGCATTAAACTAAGTGTAGCATAATAGTCCACTTCATAAAATTATAAATTATGACTCTGTCCATTAATAAATATATATCTGTACAACCAAAACTGTGCTGTCAAATGTGCCTTAAAGACCACCTATGAATAAAACTCAATTTAATGTTGTTTTGTTATAAATAGGGATCGATTTGGATGGCTCACTTGATTAGGCACTGACCTTCTTATCCCAAAATCGTGGGTTCTAACCCGACCCAGATCAATAGTCTTTAAGTGTGAGTAAAAGCGACAGACCCAGTCAGGAGATTTACTCGTGTAAAAGAAGTCCTGCGGAACGAAAAATCGGCACACCAGCAGCGCTGATTTGTTTCTGGCAATTGACATGTCGTTAAAAAAATAAAGAGTTAACAAAGTTAACAATATATAGTATAGGGTACCACATTTCAGTAAACCGTTTTGCCCTGACTTTCCTTACATCCCAGACAGTGACAGGCATTGTATACACAAATACAATGGAGATGTGGTTGTCGTTTGGTCAGCATCCGTGTATACTAAAATATTCAATATTCAATTTGGAACACCACTCGAACCTAGATAGCAATCGGTAAGCATAACTGCTGTTCTTTAATCGCTTCTTTGCTGAAATATAATGCTTCAAAGAGAGCATACATAATGTTGAGAAAGGTTTTTGTCAATAGACTAGGAGTTTATGTTGCTTTTCTTGAAAGCATAAACAACTTGTAAACAGTTGCACATTGCACTGCTCTTTCAACATTCTTCAAGAAGTCCAGATAATTATACTTCCAAGAGAGTAAGGAAATCATTTTAATGTTATCTAGCGAAGACAACCCTTGTGTTTCTATAGACAATTTCCTTTTAGTTTTAAAAATGTAATTAAATAGATCCTGTTTGACGACGATAGTATCAAATGAACTCGCAAATGATGAGCCCGGAGATCTTATTCCCTAAAACTGCCTGATACTCATCGCTCACTTTGGGTAGAAGAGAGAGCAATAAAAACTCTCAATCAGGCCTCTTGGCCCAAGCAGTATTCGATCCTGGTCCACGGCCTGCTATGGATGGATAGGAGATAATAGTATATTGCGTACTAAAGAACTGCAGGTCGAGAATGCATATTGGGAATGAGATGCAAGATCTGATAAGTTCACATCGAGAATTCGTTTTTTCTTAATGTTCAATAAAATATTGAAAAACAATTTTGATCCGTTATTATTTTTTACAGATTTTTTCAAGTATTTCAAAAAGTAATTGGCTAACAGCGAACTATAAGTTAGTTACTTATCACATCAGTTTGCATTCACGATCTGATAAGTATAACTTATAGTTCTTAGTATGCAGTATACTATTATGAACATTAAGAAAAATCTTATGTGTTCCATTCACATGACTTTCTCTACATCTCTGCAACAAATTATTGTTAAAAAGCTAATGCTTCTATTTACTTCATACTAATCGAGAAAAAATTAGCAGAAACAGTCTTATTACTTGCTTCCTGGTAAGTAGAAGCGAAATAATGGAGTACCATAGGTTAAAGTGATAGTCGAAAGCTGGTTGCTAGGTGAGTGAAGTTCCTTTGTTTGTATGGACACGAGTTGACAAATACCTGTATGAGAAAAGTATAAGTTTTTTAAAGCTGAAACCAAAATCAAAGAATATTTAAAAAACGATCAACTTCGCAATAAAAAATTATATAACATAAATTGTGTGTGTTAATGTGCTCTACATTTTTGTGTGGTAAGTTTTTGTGTATCGCATACGGTTTAGCAGTTATGTAAAATTCCATAAAATTCATCCAGAATAAAGTAGTCTTCAGAGGCTATTCCCAGAAAATTCAAGATATACATATTATTTGTCAGGTCTTTAATATATGATATTTTAATCAAAATCGTTAGAGTCATTTTTGAAAAAATCAACATTTTCGAAAAAAAGTTCCATGTAAAGGGTAGTTGGGGGTGGGGGATTTTCTTGAAAATCTTCGTGTCGCATCCTTGGAAGATACCAAACTTAAATACCAAATTATTCAACGGTCTTTTCGTTTTTGAGCTATGCTGTCCACAGTCTCTCTCTCTCTCACACACACACACACACACACACACACACACACAACGGACCTTTTTATAAAAATGTTTTCTTTTTTTGGATTCAGGGGCACCCAAAACATGTATTTCTGGTGAAATCTCGGTATGGAATTTTTGGTGGAGTGCAATACCTTCTCTATACACTATGTACATAGTACGAGCAAAGAAAGTAAAAGTGAATTCTCGATGTGAACAAAGGAAAGGCTACATCTAAATTACATGCACAAAGCCTTCTTATACACTCTTTTGTTAATGAATTTTGCAATACATTCTTCACTTGAAGTAGCATATGTCTTGAGCGTTACGTATTTCCTAATTGTACTGTACTGTAAGTATTAATGCCCTCTCAAACTCTTACTGTAAGTACTTACAGTGCGTGTTGGCATGGCAATTAGTAAATGAATTGTAAATTTAGCTTACATTACCAAATATGTGTTCAGAATGATTAACTTACATATCAAGTATTTCAAAACCTCTGAAAATCCAAAGCCACTCCTCTTGAACCAAACTGAATGTTGTCTTAGATTTCAGCTGTCAGTCAGTGTGACATTTCATCCTTATTTTTAATTTATTTTTTATTGTATTGTTTCCCTATTCAAAACAATAGGTTCTTTCATATTATACCATGTACAGGTTAGCAAGATGAATAAGATTTGAAAATCACTGCCAATCATTATGAGACATCTTTTTTCCTTCCCGGTTTCTTTGTTTTCTTTATTATTCCCACCTTTAAATCCTTTCTTTTTTCTACATCCCAACATAAAGTCTCTCTTAACTTACCTAATAATCAAATTGGTCAATAAAGTCCTTTCTACTAATTCCAAAAATGCTTAATGTCAAATTTTGTCAAAATTGTTTCCACTTCTTGCCCCATATACTTCCTTTCTCCACACTCTACTTCCTGGGCTTTCTGCTACAAAATGCAAGAAGTTGTATAATTTTCTTATTCTACTCTATGCAATTCGCTTTACTGCAAACATCCGCATATTTCCCAGTACTCATTCCTTCTTAAACTTCGTATAATATTTTCAAACACTCATCTCTTTGATTGCTACATATTTTCTGTCTTTCAATATAGTCGTGCCTTAATTTCATTCTCTTAAATCGCCATCCATAATCATCCTCACATTAGATGTAATTCTTTGATATGTATGATAGGGAACCTATGGACTATAGGTTCTAAATTCTTTTCTATAGCCTAAAATGTGCTAAGGATTAGCACGCCATTGATCAAACTGCAGTGGACGATGACGGGAACACCAAGATTTCGGAGACAGTAGACATAGTATAGCATTATTTAGCGCTATGGCAAGCGAGTGGGCATCGGATCGAGATATTGAGGGAGTTGAAGGCTCAAGTCTCCATACATACCTTTATTTTTATGTTGTCCCCTATTTTGTTGCGTTACGTAATATGATTTATTCGTGCTGACAAATAAAACAAAAGTAATGTACGATTAGCATACAGGGCAACAGAGAGCGTTTGAATACCAATTGCATTTAACACCTGAAGGGGTACACTTCTACATGCCCCTCGAAGGAGTTTCTAAAATACAGTGTATCGTATATTGATGTGTTATGTTTGTATGTATTACAATTTGTATGCACGGTTTACAATTTAGCAACAATATTACTATTATGCCAAATTAAGTTCAAATTAAATAAAAATGAGCAATTAATTCTGTATAAAACAAGTACCTACGTAAAAGCAATTAAGAACTATGTGCTAGTCAGGAAAGTGCATTCAATAATGTCATCTCTATATAAAAGACAAATAGAAAGAGACTTCGAAAAATAATACATTATCCGAAGTACACAGTGCTACAAGTCACCAGAGGAACTGTTCAATGTGACAACTTGCTACATCCCAGTAGAGGTTACATCTACGAAGAAATGAACCCTGTCAAAATTCCAGGAGTGTTGTGAACCTCGCCACAAGCAGCTAAAGCTCGTGACAGTAATTGTTTATCTGATTCAACGGACATCTGGTAAGCGAAATTCTTAAGCATGCCCAATGGTACCACGTGGCACCAAAAGGCACATGAGCTCAGAAGTTTGCAGCTTAGATTAGCTTAGGATGTTTGTGTGATTTTCGTTCCACACTTGATTGAAACAATTTCTTTCCTTACACATAATGTACATACTTTTACAACATGAACGCAATATTTAGCAATTCATGGTTCTCACAGTAATCGGGCAATATTTTTAGAAGCACGTTCCCGTAGGACCACAGTATCTCAAGTAGTTAAAACGGCGTAATATCTACATACGGATAAATCCAAATTACCGCTGTTAGTATCTAAGTAATATTTATTTTTTTATTTTTTATTCCACTCCAAAAAACATAGATCACACTACGTTTCAAAGCACACATTAAATAAATGTTTTCAACAAACCTAACTGTTTTATTGCATTAATCTACGCAGGTTCTTTTTTTCAACTACTGCGCTTAATGTTGAACGCTATGTAGACACCATTCACAGTCTTTTGAAAGTAATTTGTACTGAAGGGTTTATCGTTCTGGCTTTAGAAATTAAACTAAGCGCATTAGTGGTCCTCAAATTGTCTACCTCTTTGAGAAAAAACGAGAAAATTAAAATCTAAAAAATGGAAACTTCAGAGACCAGGGCGAACTATTAATATTGAGATACAAAGTTATACCAACTCACCCAAATGGTTTTAGATATCATGTGGATTGCGCACCAATACTGCATTCTTTCGACTACTGGCATACAAATAAGGCATTCTGAATGCCTATAGGACATACACGTCTACATTTTTTTTTAATGTTCGGCCATTGTACGATCTATGCTATAACTTTGACATAAGATACAATAGGTTCCTATTCTCAAACTGTTTATCTAGGACCCCTCTACAATCCTCCCAATTTGTGCGGTTAAATTCCGTGAGAGAGAGAGAGGCCGAAAAATCAGCACCACCAGGCGGGCTCGAACCCATGTCCAATCTGTGGCTGGAAACCGGACCAACACGTTACAACCCACTATGCCATGGTGCATCGTTGGGAGGTATATAGAAATGTTCATTTCATATCCTCACGTTTCTCACAATTCTGGAGCTTTATATTAAAACTTAAAGTAAGTTTCTTACTCCCACAAGTAAATCACAGGTATCACTAGATACAACCTAGCCTCGGATTCCCGAGGTTGTCGGTTCAAAAGTTGAAGGGCAATGGCTTTTTTTCGACCGTAAAGCTCCTCAGCATCGGTTGTCCCGTGTCGTAGAGTTATGACAAGTAAAAGCACTTCAGTCCTGGTGTGACGTACCTGATGGTGCTGGGCTGCGCAGCGACGACTGGTCCTCTCTCCGGCGTTGCAGCTGCTAACGTCGATTCTCGATGCTCCTCGGCTATTGGTGGACTCAGCGACGAGCAATTGAGACCTATTTATATCTAGCTCGGGTATTTAGCTACGGTGATCTCCAGGGAGTGGTACGGGAATTAACTTAAAATAACGTCGGCACTTTTCGTTCACTCAAGGATTATTTCTCTTCACGAGCGTTCCCGAGAATGTTCCTGGCGCGATTGAGTTCCGATAATTTCCCTCGAACAAGGGCGTAACGCGCATAAAGGTAACTAAACTTTACGCGGCGACGAGTACAACTGTTACGTGCAGAATAATTGTACACTTTTAAATTTCCACCGTGGCTTCCTTGTTTCCAGCGTCGCAGGTTAGCGTGACATTTATTTCAACTGTGTGAATCACTGTAATAACTTTACTATATGTACGAGGATTCTTGTTTCGAGCATCGCAGATTCTGCGTGTAGTTACATTCCAACTGGATGAATCACTATAGTAACTTTGCGTATTCTTGTTTTGGGCGTCACAGATTCCTCGGGTAGTTACATTCCGACTGCCTGAAAATGCGGCGAATACTCTATATTTATAGCAAATTCTACCCACGCGCAAAACTCTCAACTTGTAATCTCATTGGCCCATTTTTGGCGCCGAAAATGGCTTGGGGTGTGCTTCTGCCATGACGTGTTTAATTCTAATTGGTCAATGCGTCTTTCACGTGATTCTTGACCTAAATTTCCTCGTGGTTCCCCGGTTCATATGTCGCCTTCACTTTCTCTTGCGGAGACGTGATCACACAATAGCGTCTTTCCCCTCTTGCAATATACAAAGAACTAGCGCAAACAACTGAATTCGTCGCTTGAGAACTTTCGGATTGAAGTTCGAAACGCTTCCCAGGAACAATCTCTCTGAACATCCAATGTACAATAAATACGTGATATCTTACTTACTAATTAACCTAAACAATTTAATCAATTAAGATATAGGCTATGCGCTTATTCACCTGGGCGACAATCCGTCTCAGTCCTAATAAAGGGATCTCTGAGAAAAATTAACCCGGCTTAGCAGTCCAATACAGAATAGGATGCTGAGAACAATAGCAGTTAAAGAGTGTCCATATATAAAACTCAATTTAGTATTTATTTAAGCCTCGAGTAGTAGTACTGGTGCAAATATCTTCCAACGAATGTATTTCCTTTGTTGTTGTTACAACAATGAACCATACATTGTCGCTTTAGTTAATCTCTGCCATCTTTAAAAATGCTTCAGTACTTTTTTTTTGACTTCGTATGTAAAGTTGTGTGTCTTACAATAAGATGTTTGTTATGCCGTAGCAATTGTAGCAAATTTGCGCCACTCTGTTGGTCATGTAATACTGAATAATTTGCATATAACGTTTTACAAGGTAAATCGTGAAAATGGCGTTTCAAAAGCCTGGCCCTAAAGCAGATAAAGTCATATTCAGTCACTAAATCAGATAGTGTCATTGCCTCTTGATGTTAGGGAAAATTTGAGCACGTATAGGCCTCAAGAAGATCTACAAGAAAGTTCATAATTTCCGACGAAGAAACGAAGTTTGAGAGTAAGTTACAAACCAAGCAACTGAAGAACACGGTTTGGTGCATTAGCTAAACCAGTTACATTCAACTCTGACAGTGCTAAATACAACGCAGTTATCTCTCCCATCTTCCCATTGTTTACATCTTCTGAATCTAAGATCCGGTGGAATGTTGCACTGACTCACCTCTAGAATATGCGGTTCAGAACAGGGGCCAAGAAGGATTTTTCAACTACATAATGTACGCCTTCGGATCACCTCAGGATAAAAACACTGACAGATCATTCGATACGCTCTGAGAGTACTGAATTAAAATCAAACAATATTATTATTCGCTTTCATTTTATTAACATATATTTATCCTTCAGGCATGACCTAATTGGCCATCAGATGAGAAAGAATGACTTACATAGAACACAAACACAGAAACACACAACACTAAACATCCATGCCCATAACGGGATTCCAACGCGTCAACGCCAAACGCTCCAACGGCCACGGCTACTGGAGCTTTTATTTCGGGACCAGTAATGTATGCTACTGATAAGTAAACTAGTTTTTTCCCCCCAAAATGCAGAATATAACAGTCCGTAGTACATGCGTCCATCTTCTATGACATTGTGATTCTTAACGCAGAATTAATAGGAATTGGTGAAAATAATAAAAATCATTGCATTATGCAACTACTCTGTAAATTTAAGGCTTGGGACTGGTACATAGCACTCAAGGTTAAGGTCATGTCCATTTGACCTGTTTGCCTGCTCCTAGAGCAAAAAATATCACATTATAATTACTTTGCATTAATCTAAGACAAGGAAACCTGTTGCAGGTCAACTTCGTTAATAAAAAGTCTGATGTGTTACACTCACATGGCTTTCTCTAGCTGCTCTACAAACTTCTTACAAAAGGTTATCCTTCTATCTATACAATGTTAATCGAGATAAACATTAGCAGAATGTCCGTATTACTTAGTTCCTTAGAAGTAGAAGGGAACTAAAGGAATGCACTATGCTAAAGTGATAGTCAAATGTTTTAAAAGCTGTCATTATGCAACTGTCATTCCACATTGCTTCTTTGCTTGGCCAGGAGTAGAACAAAAGAAAAACGATACTTCTGTCTAAGAAAAGTATAAGTTATTTATAATTGAAACTAATAACAAGGAATAGCTCGAAAACGGTAAACTCCACGAAAAATATGCATATGATATAATTTGTATATTTTAATAAGATCTACAATTTTTTGCGTAGTAAGTTTTTGTCTATCTCTCACAGTTTACTAGTTACGCAAAATTCAGCAACATTCATCGAGAATAAACAGGTCTTCAGAAGCTATTCCTAGAGCATTCAAGATATACATAGAGTCATTTTTAAGAAAAAAAAAATCGAAAAATTTTACATGTAAAAGGTAGTTAGGAGTGGGAGGATTTTCTTGAAAATCTTCATGTCGCATCCTTGGAAGATACCAAACTTAAATACCAAGTTTGGTATTTAACCGTCTTTTTATTTTTGAGTATACTGTCCACAGACACAAACCTTTTTCTGAACTTGCTTTTTTTTATTCAGGGGGTCCTAAAACATGTATTTCCGGTGAAATCTCAGTATCAAATTTTTGGATGGAATACAACACCTTCTCTATCCACTATGTACATTATACATATGGAGCTAGAGAAAGTAAAAACTGGCCATGATGCTATGTTGAGCTTTTACAGTGCCTTATTCTATTCGGATCCACCTAAAGAACTTCTCAATTGTCAAACGTGAAACACGCCAACCACTTTCCTTCTTTGAGAAACATTTATACATCTCGCTGGAGCGCTATGGAGACATCGTTGCATACGGGTATAGCTCCTATAAATAATTTGAGTAAACACAAGAAAATAATTGCTGTACCACACAAGGCACAACTAATTGTCTTAGTTTATAGTATTTATATCCAATTAATGTTGAGGTTATTGCCAATGATGGCCACCGTATTTCTAAGTTTGTTTACCCGTAACCTCAGCTTAATTTCAACTGTAACTGCGTACTTTTGAAGCACAAAAGATATTGGTATATGTATTGCAATAAAATGAAAAAGCAGGCTGCAAAATGGCACAACACAAATTTACAGAATGTGCTACACATGGAATAAAGGGGTTGATTTGCTTATTTCCAGTCTATTGATCGGAATACATTGCTTCACATTACTTGCGTTGTCATGCAATTAGTTCCTGCATTGTTTATAGTTCAAATAGTTCTTTAGTAAGTCTCAATGAGAACCCAAAGTACTTAATTTGTGTCCTGAATTTCGGCAAAAAGCAAATCATTAGACATATTTTGATAACCACCTTTCAATGAGATAGTTGATAACCTATAGAGAAGGCCTTAACAATGATGGCTGCCCATGTAAGCCACTAAGTGCAATGAGCAGTATAGGTAGTTTAGTAATTTTAAGTTATTAAACTGTATTTAACAAAATTCTTACAGCAGTGAGGATATGTTGTCTGTAGATATCATATTCACCTAGTTCGAACCTTAATTAGGATTAGTTACCTGGATAAAGCCTTTATCCCAAGTTTTTCTCTTATCCTGAAAAAATGAATATTGGCAACTTTAAAGCTCTATGGAACCCTGCTACGATATGACCTAACCCAGGCTGTTCCAACTTGGTCAGATTCAATGTACTCGCGCGTACTCAACCACAGACCTCAGAGCCCGGCTGGAGGGGAGCATAATAACCAAAACGTCACTGGGTGAAGGTATACAATCCTTACATCCTGCTACTTCATTTCCAACACTTATTCAACCGTGAGACAACTTGCCCTCAATGCTGCACTATATTGTATATTGCATGTAGACCTCTGTGAGTTGTGAGTAATTCACTGTTGTTTTGGCATGCACCCAAGTTGAAACAACGTGACCTAGTCAATTAAAGGAAGCTAAACTTAAAAATATAGTATATGAAAGAAAATGCCATAAAAAAACTAAATGCAGAAAATATGAGCACTTATTTTGGACTGGGTTATAAACACTATACACCACAAACAACCACACACATTATTTAATCAGTTACTCCTCACAATATTACAACTGAAATACTAAGATAGAAAAGCAAAGCATTCAACTTCTTTTTTCTCCTATCTTTACATCAACATAAACTCCCTACTGCTTATAGGCATATCTATAAAGCAATACATTGGACACAAGATACTCAGATACACAGTAAAGAGATTGATCCATGGAAATCAAATAGACTATAACTTCATTATCCTATTGATAATTGGTCAGACTATTTTACATTATAACTAACCATTTATTTCATACGTTATGAAACTATATGGTCCAAGTTGGCTACTTCAGATTTTCAAGTTTTCTAAGTTGTTTCCACTTGGTAATTTCATATCATGTCTTTGCCAATATCATTGGAATCTTTATTGGAAGCTGAAAAGCGTTTATCAATGTTACGATAATCTAAGACAAAAATAGTGAGAAAAATCTTAAGGTAATAATTAAACCTTTCAATGTCAATCAAAAAACATAAAACCTCATATTATGGGTTCTTTTCTGCCAAGCCTACAGTGCCATATTTCACGTGAGCAGATAATGTTTCGTACGTTAAAAGAAATACAGAAATCAACGGGTCAATGCAGTGTTAGCGTGAGTGACGTTCGATCTACTCCTCTTCCATGTCAGTAAATACGGTGAGAGAATCACGCTATTAGAGCCATTTCCCAGGTTTATACTAGTGTCCGTGATGATATACAAGAAAAGTGTAAACAGACCGAAAAGGTTGTTAAAATATTTTCTACTTCAGTTACAGAACTTCGTTTTTGAGAGAATAAAGCCAGCTTTTAGATTGCCAATGAATTAAAAAGTCTTTATTTCACCTATCAGTATCCGTCGATAGTTTTGTAATTGTGTATGCGCTGTTGTTGGTTAACATTCGAGACTAGACCCACTTTCACTTGCAACAGCAAAAAGAGATTGAAAATATTACTAACTAGGTACTGTTTAAAATTAGATATGAAATTCATTAAAATTAGCAGTGCTATTTTTGTCAATACGCCTAACCAAACAAACTTCAGGTCACCTACACCAAGGTCGTTGTCGTTAAGCTACTACAGAATCAAGAACAGAATCGTGCTTGGATTATCCTGACCAAATTGAGTGTTTTCTCGACGCTCTTTAACGGTTACAGTTCTCAACGTACCGTTCTATATTGTGTGTGTGTGAGAGACTGCTTAATTTTGCTCAGTTACCTCTTTATCAGACTTGAGGTTCTTTTACTTGCCACAAATCCATGACACAGGATCAACGGCTGTACTTTCCTTCCGAAGGAAGCTATGCTAAGGACTTTTACGCCAGAAAAGAATCCACCGGGTTTGAACTCGCGACCTTGGAAACCAGAGGCTATCATGTTTCCCCCAGACCACGGAGGGTGGCATTGTCCTCCCCGAATTGAGGTGTTTCTCTGATCTGCTTCCTTCATAAATTTTCTTTTCCAACTCTCATTCTATTTCACCAGTCATTAGTGTCCACTATCCATGATAGCATATGTAATAACTGGAGGCATTTTAACACTCTGAAAATGAGCTCAGGTTAGCATCGCAAATTACAATTTGAGATTTAGAAAAAAGTGCTATTTTCTCTTATATACATTGCACTTAAGATGCCTTTAGGCATTCCTTCAAATTCTCAAAAGCTTTTCGCGTGACCCTGTAGCTCAGTGAACCCTTGCCTGCTGAGTGAGGGGCCTTAGGTTCGATTCCCGGAGACTGGTAGTTTTTCTCTTGCAAAGACTATTCTCTATTCTCTAACTTTTCCAAAATCTGGAAGTATAAATGTGTATGTGTATGTTTGACATACAGTTAAAGGTGGGGTATAAATGGAACAATTTAAAATTGTCACACTATTCTCATTGACACACAACTATTTCCACTTCATGAATGAAGCAATATCTGAAGATAAAAAGCTCAGCATCAAAACAAAACGCTAGTACAGCAGGTGATATTGTCACTAACACAAATAACAAGGTTTTGCCTAAGAAATATAACTATTTTAGAAATGTAACTCGCAGAACATTCAAATAACCAGCAACCAAAATTTGGGGGAGCTTTAACAAAGTCAAAATAGTTGGGACACCACTCTTGTATTAGATACACCTTTGAGATCTATAAAATTGGTTTTGAGACAAACGTTAATGTAGGATTATTATTATTATTATTATTATTATTATTATTATATACATATATATAGTAACTAATTGTCTTTACTTCAAATTGTTGATGCTATAATTTGCCTTTATTCCTATGCTGTACTTCAATTTTATTCCTTCTCGCCACGACGCTCATTCGATTGCGTCGGTTACTTCAAGTGCACGAGGTCGCTGTCCAAAATGAGCTCCTGAGGCCTACCTCATCTGCTTATAGCTGCCGATTGCGTAGAGAGAAACTTAAAAAATCAGGGGCTATTACTGCACTGTACAGTACACGTAGAAGTGACCATGTTACATGCAAGTGCAACAATGCACTTGAGCTATGGAGAGGAAGCTATTAGCGCATAGGTAACAGATCTGGACAGCAAGGTAAAGGCATTTGCATTTGGCATTTAATTAAAAGATGTTTTATAAATTTTGATCCAGAAGTAAAGATATCAAAAAGAAATAATACAGTTGTTACAAACTGGGATTCTAAGTCTTAACTCTATAGCAAATTTCATGAAGTTTTACATATTTAATCAAATAAAAAAATTACTGCATTCAATAAGATTAGAAAAAAGACATCATTCATTAGATCAAATTACACCAATAAATAAGTTGAACATATTTTAAGTGAATAAATCCTTAAAAGGCTATTGAAATAACACAGTAACATATCTGATATAGTTTATTATAGTACGTCATGTGGAAATACAAATTTTCCCCCCTCTTCCTTCAGTTCCACCAGCAATTTTATTATTTGATCTTTAGAGATGGTGTTCTCGTCAGACACTTCGGGAAACATAAATACCTTTTTGCTGTTGTGTGGGCGCAAAACCTTCATAACATCTTTGGCACTGACATTTGTTGCAACACCAACATACTGCCTCACACAAGGCTTCTTTCCAACACTGTACTCAAAACTAGCTACCAAAAATGAGTCGTCCTGTAACGTCAGTGTATTATCACTTTCATCTTCACTGCATTTACTGCTGTGACTACTAGCTGAAATATAGCTCTGGTTTTCTCTTACCAAGTGGCATCCCAGAACTGACTGCCCTGGTGCAATTTTGAGCTTCTTCCCCCTAACAATATTGGGCTTTTTGTAGCAAGTTTCCTTCAGGATTTCTTCAAAACTACTCTGCCATGAAGTCAAATCATTTGTTTCTTCTCTGTCTGGAAGTTTGTCCAACACATGCAACGGATCAAATGGAATGAGTCCAGTTGCTCAAAAACCACTCTTAATATCAGCTTTTCTGGCTTTGATTTTTCCCAATATCTGTGTTAACAGGGATGGAAATGCATCCTTGGATGTTGGACCACGAGTGTTCTTCTTCCAGTCACTCAGTACCTCATGCCAAGCTATCTTCACAGGTCTGAAGAAATTGACATCCAAGGGCTGGAGAAGATGGGTGCTGTTTGGAGGCAACAAGATAAAATGGATGTCAAATTTTTCACATTCTTTTATCACTTCCACAGAAATATGGCTACTTAGGTTGTCTCCAATTAGAATCATTTTACCAGGCCTCTTCTCTAAATATGGTAATGCTATGGTCAAAAACCAATCCTTGAAAACCATCCACTTCCTTTATGATTAAACCTTGTCCCGGGCGGTCCGCCCTCTTTCCAAGTGTCCCAAAGATGTTCTGCTTTACAGAGGACATACGGTGGAAGAAGATGCCCATCACCAGAAGCAGCCATCATAACAGAAACTCTGGCTTTTGAACAATCTATAATGCGTTCAGCATGCTTCACACCTCTTCTTACGACTATGTGTTTCCTTCCAGGATCGTCATTGAAATTAGTTTCATCATAGTTGACAATGTTAGAATTAGGCACATTTTCACATTTTCTATAATTGGACCAATGTTGTGGAAATATTCTTTTACTGATTCTTTGGACACTTCAGCGCGAGCTCTTTTTATATTCACTTGTCTTAACAGTGATGAAGAATACCTCTTTAAGATGAAAGCAGCCCAGTCCACTCCTGGAAAGTTATTCTTGAATCACCGTATTATTCTGCCAGATATGTCTAAATATCCCTTTACCAGGTACCTTATGTCTGTTGATATAAAGGGAAATCCCCAGCGAGCAGCAGTAAATATTCCTTCAACAAGAGTTTTTTCTTCATCTTCCTTTAGTACAGGCTGGCCTCCCATTAGTTTTGCATGTTTCTTATTAACTTTATTTTCGAGAGTCGACCGCAGTATGCCTGATATTCTGCTGCTTTTCTGTAAGTCATACCTGATTTTACAGCTTTTCTAAATTTTCTGCATTGTATTACAGCTTTGTCTTATAACGATCCATTGTTGTCCGAAGTAAATGAATAGTTTCTAATAAAAGTCAGTATTTGCTCAACAATGGAAGAAATGTTATGTTATTTAATACATTATTGTGTAGCAGACTAATTAAAAGAACAGATAACGAAAAAAATATTTAAAATTATTCATTTCGATTCTGGGAATGAAAGTGCACATGATCAACAATAAGTTCAGAAATCGGCGTCATATTTCAAAGCTCCACAAATGTAATAACACTGCACAGAAACATACAATAGATGTTCAGAAAATGTAAAACAAAGCATAAGGTTTCACATTTAAAAATCGCCACTATATTACAATTGTTTTTAAACATTGTTATTGCTTTTCATTTAGTTATGATACACATTGTCCGAAATCAGACCATATGTCTGAAATCACTCAGTTTGATAGTATATCATGTGACACTACATGATGTTTGAGAAATCAACTGAAAAAAGCAACAGGAACGTTACTGCTGACAATTATTAGATTTCTTCCATCGAGCATGTTGGTGAACTAAGCAAGAGGGGCTTCACTTATGTGGGAAAATTAAAAAAGAACAAAAAAGACATTCAAAAAAGTCTTTGCCATACAAAGTTAGGAAACCTGGTACTTCATTGTTTGTGTTTGGGGACAATTTAACATTAATTTCCTATGTGCCAAACCAAGAAGGGCAATGCTTTGGTGAATAATGAAACAATGAAGCCTGAGATAATTTGAATATTACATGCCACTAAAGGAAGAATAGATGCACTTATTAAAAATGTACTGTTCACATGCCAACAGCTCTTGTAGAAGGTGGCCTGTTATTATGTTCTATACAATGATAAAAATGTTATGGTAAATGCATTTGTTAATATATTCATAGTCAGCAGAAAATCTCTAAAAAAAAATCACGCTTTGAGTTCACCAAATCCCTTGCATGGCAGAAGTTAGATGTGCAAAGTGTCCTAGGACACAAGATGGATTCAAAAGTATGTTGTGTAACTTGCAATACACCAGTGTGTCGTGAAATGTGCCAGAAGCATCTGTGAGGCTTGCTTGCAAACACCCACTGCAGTTTTATCCAGTTATTAAATGCATTTCATTTTTAACTCTTCTGTTAGTTACTTTCGTCCCTAAATTTGACATTTCAAGCCTTGTTCTCACAGTAAACCATACAGTTCATTGTGATTGATTCTTAGAATTATTACATTTCAAGTTTTAAAATTCATATATTAGAAATTAAAATTTTTAGTTGACTTGCAACAATATACAATTCAAAAATTATTTTTAGACCTGCCTCAATATGAGCTTTAGGTTTTATTTTTCTTTTTAAATAGTTACAGTAATAAAAAGATCCTATATGCATGCACATAGCAGCTTACAGTATGGTTAGTCTCTAAATACACCTAAATATTAAATTCATATTAGTTCATTACAATTTATGCTGGAAATTTTTTGGCAGATATTTTCGTTTAATGTTTCCAGGGTGTATGGGTTTGTCTTATATACTTTATGTTTTAAGTTACCTCTGAGATAGAAATTGCAGGAGGCTAAGTCGGAGACCAAGGTGGGCACAAATCTCTACTAATAATTCTGTCCAAAAAACACACTTTCAATTGTTCTCATTGAAATATTGGCTGTATGAACTGTTCAGTCTTGTTGTATAAAGACAAATAACACTCCCTGTCTATTAATTCTCTGAAAAACTGTCCCAATAACTCTTTCTCCACTCGTAATAACTGGACTGCATCATATCGCTGTCAATTCAATACTGTGCTTAAAGAGTATAGCAAATCTGCATCAGACACATGACCTACAGCAGCAGTGCAGAATCATGTATCCACATTCACAGTACAAAAACACTGCGCAACCGGTTTTTGACCCACTTGGTATATACACATACATACACACACACACATATATATCTACACAAAAATGATGCAAAAATTAAAAGTGACACTTCATTTATTACTTTGTTCTTATGTTTAGATGATAAAGGAACTTTCCTTGTAAGAGGCATTTAATAAGAACTTGTTTTTACAGCCAAATTATTACACAAATTATTAAAACATTCAATAATTAATTTTTCCTCATTTATCTGAATTAACTTAACCATTAACGCTTCTTTGTAATCATTGAACATTCTTCCTGAACATTTTTCATTAATATGATTGTACTATTTTAAAACATTCTTGACTTTATGATTCTACTACTACAGGTGCCTCATCATCTTCCTCTTCATCTAAACATGTAAAATCCCACTGAAACTTTGCTGTCAGTCTTTCTTGAAGTCTATTTGCTTTGCTTTTTAACCGACCATCTATCGTATCACTTTGATGTAGCGTTCTAAAAAATTTTCTTAAACAATGATATATGAAGTTGTTTCTTGCAACAATGTCAACTAGAAAGTCTTCTGGAACCTCCTTAAGTTCATCTTCAATTACGGTCAAAAACTTATCAAATACTTCTCTTTGCTTTATTATAGCTTCTTCACAGGAACACACAAGATCAACCAGTCGTTTCCAATGCTCAAATGCTTCAAGGCTATGTCCCACAAGGAAACACACAAAGGCAAACTCCAACTCGCCAATTAGATCCGTAGGTCTAAGAAACAAAACATACAGTATAGTTTAGATTAGTAGTTATAATGAAAAAGCTGAAAGTGTACAGAACACATTCATATTGTAATTTGAAATTGAATTTTATTTATGGATGCTCTTTAACTGCTGTAATTTTCATAACCATTCTATAACTGATGTAAAAGGCAGCTTAATTTTGTTCAAAGGTTCCTTTATCAGGTTTGAAGTTCTTTTATGTGCACTGAAATTAAATCTCATGTACTGAAATTTGGAATTGCAAATTTGACTTCTCAATTTACACAAACCCTGGTTAAATATCCGCATTTTTTTCTCCAAAAAGTGTTTAAATTATGCTGGTAAATAGGCATATAAATTGAATTAAAACATATAAGGCAAATATCCTTGGAAAGAACAAGATCTTGCAAATGTTCCATATAGACAGAAAGTATAAAAAAATCAATAAGAGTTATTGGACTACATAGTATAAAAAACATTGAAAGGCAGTATAACTACATTGAAGACATGGACGTTATAAGTATAAACAGTGTACATTATAAGAATAAACAGTAAGTATGTTGACAGTGCTACTCCATGCACCTGACCATCCTCACACATACTGACTACCTACCCAACCTACTGCCTAAATATTTCTGCACCATGTGTGTTATTGCTAAAATAGTAAATTTGTTACTAGTTTTAATTAATTAAAACAAATTGTAACAAGCAGAACTATTTCACTAACTTCAAAGCATTTGTAATTACTACTTTCAATTGGTTTTAACTATGAGAATTTTTATCAACAATAAATGCTTAACTAGAGTATATATGCACAACAATTACCATTTACAAGGAATTAAAAAAAGTGTTAATACTTTTACTGTGTAAAGTATTGATATCAGTGTTGAATTCACTGTAACCTTTTGAAATATTAGCATCCTATAGCCAGGAAATGTAAATGCTCTCAGTAGTACCAAAAATCACATTTTTGCAAATTTGTAGTTTTCATATCGTTAGTAGAGTCCAAAGTCTTACATAATTAAATTTTTTTTTCTTTGACATGTACTTTTGCAATAACTGAAAATGTTGATAATTTATATATAAGGACAATAAACAGATGTTTTATGTTACCATATTTTTACATATTTTGCTCAATACTATATATATATTAGATTAATAAATGCGTCTGTACATATGGTCTTCAAATGTTTAAGTTCGCTAAAATATTTTTTTCGCACTGTGCTAAAGGCTACAAAACAGGTAAAATTTCTGCAGTCATACTATGTTTTTTGTTCTGAACATTGCTGAGATGCTTATATGACTGACAGGCCATTGGCCTGTTTTCGTGAAATAGGAAAACTTCGTTATTCTAGAGTGGGTTAAGGTGTACAAAGATAATGTTTACTAATTGGTTTTAAATGTAGCTGATTATTGGGGCATCCTGCTGTATGCTGTGCAAGGAGATATAAGGAAAAAAAGTTCCACTAAAATTATATGCCGCGGTGGAAAGAAATATGGGGTAAGACATTAAGTCATAATATTGAAGTTCACAAATTCTCAGTGGTAAAACAAGGAATACCTCTGAATATATTTCTCACAGCCACTTCCATCTCTGAAATATGCCTCTATCACTTTTGCAATGTGAAAAATGGTTTTCTGCAATAAGTGCCTTTTAACTGATTGTCAACAAAATTTTACCTCTCAACATTTGGAAATATGGTTGGTTGGTTAGTTGGTAACTAATGTTGAGCAGTTGGCAGTGAAGCCATTTGCTCTCTTGCATTCCAGTATTTTGATGCTATGTTATGTTGACTAAAGGTTGGGCAGTGGAGTAGGTGGTTTTCATCCGTATCTTCTTTAACTGTACAGAAAGGACACAGAGGAGATCTTACTATATCAATCTTGAATAAATATTTATTGAGGCAGTTGGGCCTGTTAGGAGTCTAAAAGTTGCCACAGAGGATTTTCTTGGTAGTGTAGTGATTCTGGTCATGTTATGCTACATTCACAATGAAATGCAAGTGCAGACGCAATGTAAGCGCAAGAGTTTGGACTCACATTATTTAATGTAAGCATTCACATAGAAACACGCAAGAGCTTGCAAACTCCAAACTTTATCCTTGCATTGCATGCAAAGAGGATGAAGTCTGCTTCTTTTCTCTATGCATTACCTATGAAATCAACAACAGACGATCCCACTACAAGATTTTACAGAGCCTGCTTGTACATGCATGCTTTTCCATTTCTCCCTCAAGAGTTTATGTCAGTCTCCTTGCGAATTCTTCTTTGATTTAATGGATGTAACTATCACCTGTGTATAGATTTATTAGTTCTCATAAATCGAAGATGCTGAGAGATAATTCTTAGTTCATTAAATGTATAGCTTTATAACTTACTACAGTTTCTATGCTTGTACTATTTTCGGTAATTCTGCAAAAGGGCTCTATTAATTCTGCCATCTGCAAAACGGAAACTACCATATTGGCATCTATAGTAGGAAATAAAAGTAATATGTGCAGAATGTGGTGAAAACACAAGTCATTTAAAATAAGTTAATAAATAGAAGGTGCAGAAATACCCTGATTACGTATAATTTGGCAGGTATTGAATTCACGGTCTTTGCTGGATCTTATTTGCACACTTCCTATGTATTGTATTGAATTCATGGTGTTTGCTGGATCTGAATTGAAGATTCTATTTATTAACCAATTTTAAATTATTTTCTGTGTTTTCATCACAATCTACACATTTCACTTTTATTTCCTGCTATAGATATCCTGAAGTATCTCCATTTATCAGACGGTAGAATTAATAGAACAGAATTACCCTATTTTCAATAATTTTGAATGAGCAATTATTGTGACGTCACTGCCATGTGCGTTGTTAGAATGTAAGGTATTTATTTTGTAAAAGATTGAGTGAATTTTCTTATGTGGTACTGTTGGTTATGTTATTCAGTTTGTAACTTGCGGAGAGCTTGGAAGATATTTGCATGGAACTTGCGGATCTAGAAACCTGTGACAATTTCTTGCGTTGCGCTTATGATTGCATTGTGAATGGTGTTTACTTGTGTCTGCACTTATGCTATATTACATCTGTGCTTGCATCTCATTGTGAATGTAGCATTATTACATAAATTTTCCCAACATTTGAAAATATATCTTGTGACACATTGTACATTAAATAATTACTTAAATAATTACTGAAGTGCAAGAAGACTACAAGCATTGCATTTTAATATAAATTCATAATTTTTTTTTGTGATACATTGTGCATTAAATAATTGCTGAGATGCAAAAAAACTGCAAGCATTGCATTTTAATGCAAATTCAGATTATTTTGTGAGACATTGTGCTTTAAACATTTATTGAAGTGCTAAAAGATTTTAAGTACTGTATATTACTAAAACTTCAGGTGTTAACTTATGCTACATTGTGCATAAATAATTATTGAGGTGCAAGAAGACTGAAAATACTTTACTTTATTGAAGGTTCAGGTGTTATCTTATGGCACATTATGTATTAAATAATTATTCGGGTGTAAGAAGACGTGTAATTTAATAAACTACCCAACATGAATTTACCTTCGTGAAGATAATACGTGATTTAAGTCCATTTTCACATGTGGATTCTGGAAATGATGCTTAAAATGGCACATCACATCATAATTTTTAGATATACAGCATCAAAATAAGTTTGCATACCAGCCAGTAACATGCATGTCCACCCTTGTCCTACATGGTTACTTATGCAGGTACTTACACAACGTAGAGATGAAAACATGATGTAAAATGTCAAGGCTCATTGTGGATGTGTTGACAGCTATGTGGTACATTGTGACATTTGTTTTTCAATTAGTGTATTTCTTTTTAGTGGTGCAATGCATCAGAAGTGCAGGAATAGTTAGGACAATTTTTGTTATATTTGTGGACAATTTACTCCCAAATATCAGAGGAACATTACCAAACATGCAAATTCTTTATACTTTGGGTATCAAATTGGTGACCAGGAAAAACAATGGTCAGCTCATCAATGTTATATCACTTGTACGACATATATTTGGTTATGGTTACATGGCAAACTCAAAACATTACTATTTGTTGTGCCTATGGTGTGGCGAGAACCAACAAATCATATTAATGATTGTTATTTCTGCATGACAAATATATCTGGACTGTCTAGGAAAAGTAAGCATGTTATTTGGTATCCATATATTCCTTCTGCCATGCAGCCTGTTCCACATAGCAAGGAATTACCTTTAGAATCACATCTGCATTTACAACAGTAGCAGACCACTTTTGTTTTCATTATGAACATTGGTTCATCTATTTTTACTTTTTCTACACATATTATGTTAAGTACATAATAGGTAGAGAAGGTATTGTATTCCACCCAAAATTTGATATTAAGATTTCACCAGAAATACACATTTTAGGGTCCCCTGTATCCAAACAAAGCATTTTTAAGGGAAAGAGAGAGAGAGAGAGAGAGAGAGAGAGAGAGAGTGAGTGAGTGAGTGCGTGGGTGGGTGGGTGGGTGGGTGGGTGGGTGGGTGCATGTGTTAGTAACATTTCTAACTTGGTGTCTTCCAAAGATGCAACACAAAGATTTTGAGGAAATCCCCCCCACCCCAAACTACTCTTTGCATGGAGAAAATTTTGAACATTTTGATTTTCTAAAGATTTTAATTAAAATACTATATTAAAGATATTTACCCGATCAATAGAATGCATATATGAATTTTTTGGGAATAGCCTCTGGATGACCTTTACATATCTGGTAAACTGTGAAGATGGGGGAAAAATTTACTGCACAAAAAATGTGGACCTCATTAACACCAATTTATGTCAAACATTTTTTAATAGAGTTGACCATTTCTGAGATATTCCTTGTTATTGGTTTCAGTTTTAAAGTACTTATAACTTTTCTTATGCAGGAATTTGTAAACTCCTGGCCATGCAAACAAACAATTTCAACCACAAAGCAACCAGTTTTTAAAAGATTTGACTATTGTTTTAGCACTAATGTATTTCCTTATTTCTCTTCTGCTTACAAAGAGGCAAGTAATAAGACCATTTCTGCTGTTTATCTCAATCAGCATGCTGCAGATGTAAGCATAATGTTTAACAATAAGTTTTTAAACAGTTGTAGAGAAAGCCATGTGAACAGAAGAAATCAGATTTTTTAACTTATGACACTACTGTCTTACACCACCTTCATTCATTATACAGGGTTACTACAAAAGAAATAGTCAACTTCAACTGCCTGTAAAACAAAAACTATTAGAGATAGCAACCTAATTATTTTGGAAGTATGTTGAGAAACCCTCAAAGTTTCGTTTGTTACTATTGGTAACACTGTAGTGTTTTGTTTGTTGTTGCAGAAGCTGAAATGGTGGAAAATCCTGTAGAAAAGGCATATTGCGTGTTGGAATTTGCTAGAACGCAATCAGCAACTGTTGTCCAACGACATTTTAGAACACGTTACCACAAAACGCCACCGACTAGACAGTCAATCTACGACTGGTATAGAAAATTCGAGACAGCGGGATGTTTGTGCAAAGGGAAGAGCTCGGGAAGACCAAGAGTTTCGGAAGAAAACGTTGAACGTGTTCATTCTGCCTACATAAGAAGCCCACAGAAATCGACATCTAGGGCAAGCATGCAATTACAAATTCCACAGCAAACTGTATGGAAAATCTTGCAGAAGCGACTGCACATGATGCCTTACAGATTAAAGATGTTGCAGTTTCTGAGTGAAGAAGATAAGGTCATACGGCGTGACTTTTGCACCGACATGTTGCGACATGATGAAGACGATGCTGGTTTTTGTGAGCGCATCATTTCATTTTTGTGGTAACGTGTTCTAAAATGTCGTTGGACAACAGTTGCTGATTGCGTTCTAGCAAATTCCAACATGCAATATGCCTTTTCCACAGGATTTTCCGCCATTTCAGCTTCTGCAACAACAAACGAAACACTACAGCGTTACCAACAGTAACAAACGAAACTTTGAGAGTTTCTCAATATACCTCCAAAATAATTAGATTGCTATCTCTAATAGTTTTTGTTTTACAGGCAGTTGAAGTTATCTATTTCTTTTGTAGTAACCCTGTATTTGACCATAAAATTCAAAGTTGGTCATGAATTTTGTTTGCTTAACCCTTTTTTGTGACACGAAATCTTATCAAAGAATGTATGTCCCAACTGTAGAACTTCCAATTGCAGCAGACATTTTGAATGCACATAGCTCGAAGAGGAACAAATGCACAACCTTGACTCTACTGGTACTCAAAGCAGTCTAATATAAGAGCAGTACCACTATATCTATCCATCCTTACTTCATCAGCAATACCAATAAACTAAAATGTATTTTTCCACGAATGCATGAGTGTGGACTGTCACACGGTGCTGTGTTCATTTGTTGTAAATCTGTGTACTATGTGAGCATATTCTCTTGGGCAAGTGGCTCTTAGTCTTCAGTCAATAGGTTTCACCAATTTAGGAAGAACAGCAAGGATACCACACTGAGACATGAAGTACTTACACTGCAGAAAGACTAAAAACAGACGAGCAGCCTCTCTCTTCTGGCTCCCTTCCCTTGCTTCCCAGTAAAACCATTACCCAAGAAAAGATGTACAGGCACAGTACCTACATTCTGCTAATTTCATAGTTAAAGAAAAACATGACTAGCATTCACAATTAATAATTACAGCCATAAAATAAATAAAACATAATAAAATGAGTAAGAGAGTTGTTACTCAGTAAGGAATGTGAAATTCTGCTGTAAAAATTACAAAATCTACATGTTGTTTCAAAAGTTTGAAGTTTTGCATATCTCATCAGAATCACTCCAACAGTTTTGTGTCACAAATATTTAATATACTGCCATGATACAATGATGTACCTAGAACAGCTAATCTGAAGATGGAAGTGGTTTCATTCCTTCAATGCAGATGCACTTGAACTGTCTAAATTAGCACCAGGATTGACAGTCAATCAACGATAATGGCCACCACTTCCTTCAAATCCTACAAATAATGTGTGACACACATTCGCTTCAAAACTTCACTAGATGTCGCACCTCAGCAAATGCACTTGTGCTGGTTTTGGAAACACCAGTAAATTCGGCTGTTAAACAGAGTATTGTCTAATGCAAGAGTAGGGTATTTTTCACAAAACTTATTACACAATAAAGAACAGTTATTTTCTCACCACTGTTTAGGGGTTTTCCCTGCTTATGTTTCCTACATGGATATTCTATGTATTTGCCATTAGTTAAATGTTCTGGCAGCTGTTACTATGAACTACACAATGCATTATGTTAACAAATAATTGTTAAAATTCAGTAAATTTCATTTATACTACGTTATTTAGACTACATTTCACAGTTTAATATGATATCAATGTACTTCTCTCAGCAATTTAAGAGGAACCAGTTTCTAATAGAGAAAAACGGTAAAGAACCACTGTGACCTATTGCTTTTGTTTACATTACCAAAAGTAAGGATAGATGGATAATATTTCTATATTTATATATTATTGAACACTATATGAAAACATGAATATCATTATATTCTAAGGTTACAATTTCAAGTATATTTATATGAATATAATACCTCTTGTGTTTAGCCAGCATGATATTCAGGACATAAGTTGAGTCCAAGGAATGATGTGTTATCTCTGCTGGTGAAGCTCCTTCTGGAAAATTTTGTAGAGGAAATTCTGTAAACCTGAGCTCTGTACCTGGCAAAGGTTTCAAATTTGGCAGTAGATCCTCCTCCTTCTCTTCTATTGTAGATGGGCGACTACGCCTACGCTTTTCTGCTGGTGGTGAAGATCCCTGCTTTGAACCTTTAAATTCCTCAGATGTGAGATCCAAGGCCGAAAGAATCCGACCAGAGAGCGGTAATAACTTCTGCACAAGTTCAACTAGATATGCAAACAAAATTAAACTTTTTTTCAGTTTTATAACATGGAACTTAGGCCAACATTTTTGTTAACATGTCAGACATATAACATTTTTCTCATTTTATTCATACCTGTAATGTTTTCAGTAAGCTTTTTCCATCGTTTCCATATGTCAAAAGGATATGTTCCTAAATATCTGTCCAAATTCATTAGGTCTGCTTTCATATGGTTGATTTGCTCCTCACTCATTTCTGTAAAAAAAAAAAGAGATTGGCTTTATTTAGGCAATTCCTTTACAGTTATTAGCTGCAGTGCCTGCAAAACAAATCTTGACTTCAAAGCAAGAGGGCAGTCTAGCAATGTTTTATTTCCATGTGTATTTGCCAGATTTAAGCATAACTTCAATATTTCTGGCAACTTCTTAAAGCTGAATAGCTGCAACTGTTCAGTCTTATTCTCTATGAAATTCAAAGAATTTTTGTAAGTTTAAATAAAATTAGTTCCCTGGCCAGTGAACTAAGGTAACAGATGAGTGTGCAAAACCAAAGGATAAAAGTAACATTCACATGCTGTTCCACTGCCAAGTAAAATAGCTAGATGAAACTTGAACCATACACAAATAGAACTGCTACAGTATGTATCTAAATGAAATATGCAATGAGACAAACAGAAATGATCCTTTTATTCACACAAAATAAGCTACATTAAAGCCACTGCATCATATGATGATTTAGATTTATAAAAATAAAGACCCATGGTTATCATTCACCATGGGCAGCAATGCATGCTCTGCATATACTCCCATGCTGGCCACAAAGTTGGTAAGGAGTTGGTGAATGCGAATATGCTGCAATGCATCTCCCTAAAGCATTGCACATGCATTCAATGGGATTTAAATCAGGGGAGTGGGTAAGGAAGTCCATTTGGCAAATATCCTCCAACTGCATTGTTCGATGCATTGTCATCCATAAAATTAAGTCAGAGATGATTGCACCTCTGAAAAAACACACATGGGGAAGAAATACAATAACCAATAACATTGATCCATGAATGTTTAAACATTTGGAGGCCGGTATGCCCATGCAACATTATGCCTCCCTACATCAAAACATCTGGACCACCAAAACAATCATGCTCAAGGATATTCCCACCTCTTGCATGATGAGGATATGTTGAGAATCACTACTCGGACTGAATATGCTCTCATCTGAGAAGAACATTTGATCCCATTCCTCTCTGGTCCAATTCTGATGCTATTGGACGGGTGACAATGAAACATATCGTACTGGTCATCTGGTTAAGTCACCAATTCTGATGCTATTGGATAGGTGACAATGAAACATATCGTACTGGTCATCTGGTTAAGTCACCATGTCTATGCAGTCACAGTGCCACTGTGTAGCATGAAATTACATGCCTAGCAGTCCTGTTAAATGTGGTTACAATTGCATCTGCTGTTTAACGTAGATCCCTTCTTGCCTGTTGCACAATGTAGGATCATCTGCTGCTATTACCATGGTCGACCACCTTTTCTCCTTGAGACAGTACTGCCTGTGGTTTGGAAAGCTCCCCATGCATGTGAAACAATGCTGTGAGCAAAACAAACTCCTGGGCAGCACTTGTCACACTTTGTCCTTTCAGTTTTCCAATGGTTCTTCCCCATGTAAAGTTATCCAAATGTTGTCTATGGGCCATGTTGTAAAGAAGAACACCACTACAAAGTACCTTAACAACTTGCTGATTGCCACACACTGTTTTGCCTTGTTTCTTCAACTACCACTGTTGTGGGACCAGACCTGTTTGGTGTTTGGTCTTGCTACACTTTTCCATGTGACGTCCAGCTTTCTGAGTACATGTCAGAGATCTCTGGCACCCAGATTTTCATCCATTTCCACAAGTAGTTCATATGTTACGTTCACTTATCCATCACCCTTTAGGTTTTGCACACCAGTATATTATCTTTCAACAATTTCAAAGTGGTTCTGTTATGTAAACAGTAAAATTGATGAATTGGCCAAAAGTCAGCTATTGTTACTGTAGCACTTCTAATAGTTATGTTATTCTTGGGGAGAAAATGTATCTCTTCTTCTCCTTTCTTTTATTTATGACTCCAAAACATGGAACCCCTCTTGATCCTTTAAATCAGTAGCTACCATTAATTACAGAAATGCCTACCTCTAACCCTTACCTCAATGCACTTACTATTGACATATTTTGTAATATTTAATTTAGTTACAGGTATCAAATAGCTATAAGGAAGCATGTGTCTAGACTTTATGGAATTTGGCAATATTGTTGACTGTGTGTCCAAGTGCATGTGCAGATCTCACCTCTAACATGTCCCTTTGAATTGTTGCAGGTGTTACAGAGTCAACAGCATTGTACAGAAGTGACCATGAGCACGGCAGCTGCTTTACATCTGCCCCCCCCACTGCTGTGTTGCTACATATATATGGACCCAGTTAATGAACATGAGAAATAATTGTCTAATGTAAAAAAAATTACTTGTTTGCACTGTCCCCTAACTCTGGAAGTTTCCTGCTGCATAATCGGGGGCTGTATAAGGAGGGCAGCCAGTGCCATGGGTAGTCAGGTGCAACAGAGAGTTCATAGAATGCAGGTGAATTAGAGAGCAACTGAAACAGTCTAGAATTGAATGTATAAGCATCAAAGTGACAAGAAATAAAAACTGCTCAGCAGCTATTGAAATTGAAAGACATTTGTTATAAATAATTGTATACAATAAACTTAAGAAGAATGATATGAAAAGAAATATATTGAAGAACTGAAATCATATAAAACTGCAAAAAGTAAAATTCTTTAGCAAAGTATAGTAAAAATTCATGCAAAACCTAATGCCTAACCATGTCAGATATAAATTAAATGTTAAAGCATACTGTTAATTTTTAAAGAGACTATTTTGATCATGACATGTGATCGTAGGAAGTGGCCAATCCCATACTTTGGCGCATAAAATTCCAACCAATCAGAACTCATTATCTCTGCATTTCAATCATTGTTTTCTATCACACCCACATGCATTTGTTTTCTCTCTGATTAATGTTCATCTCATAATAATAGTATCAGTGTGCAGTGATATTATTGTACATAATGGCAGAACTTCCAAACTCTTTGGGGAAAGATCTATCGCTGAAATAGACATATTAATTAAAAACTCAAAGTCGCAGAATACTAAAAACAACAGAGAGTGTGTGGAACTAGTTCAACAAATTCTGTAAGCAACGAGGTCTGGGTTTATGATATGGACATTAAGTTGCAGTGATTTCGGTGCAAATATACATCAAAAGAAATGGAATTTTAGAAATAGTATCCTTTGTGTTCATATAGGCTAATCATTGCCATTTTATTCACAAAATAGTCTTATTAAATACAACTTGAGCTGCAACTTTTCTCAAGATAAATTTGCTCGCAACAAGTTGATCACGAATTTATTGATAAAAGTTGGAGCTCTCGTTATGTTGCTTATAATAAAATACTGTGGAGATTACCACAGTTAAATAAATTTCAGAAACATTTAGATATGGATCAACAAGCTCTTCTCAAGCTCCCAGAGAAAAATAAAAAATGTTCTTTCTAAATGCATGAAAATTGCATATATTCATCAAATACAGGAAACCCAACAACTACTTAAAAAAACGAATGCATTAAAACATTATTTAAGTCTAATGTCCAAAATGCATGATGACTGCCTTCATTGGTTGGCAGGTACAGTGTAAAACTTTTCCTTGGAGTAAAAATTATAAATGGGAACTGAATTTACAAAGTTTAATGGAGCTCATACTTTGCATTTACTCCCTTCACTTCTTAAAGACTGGTTGAGATACTATGACCATGTGAAAAATAAAGAAACTCACTACATAGAAAAAGTTACATTAGGGTGCCACAGAGTTTTATTATATCTCTTAGAAAAAAATCATATGTTAAAACTGCCATCAGCATTTCCAATAAGGAAAGGCAAAACGTCTCCAATCTTATTCCTGCACATTTGCCACATAAATAGAAACAGCCAATTGTGAAAAAAGAGTGCCAAACAATTTATGATAGAAAAAGTTAATTATAATTTAATGTTGCGAAAACCTGTTATAGCACATCACTCAAGAAAAATTGTATTCTTTGATATTAGTGACAAAGCATGAGCTCAAATGTAAGGCATGCACTATGCAATTACTTCAATTTCTACGTGAACAGGGAAGTTGAAAATAACAACAACAATAATATTATTATTGCTGTTGTTTATTAAATACCTACACATTCATTACTGCTTTGAAATTGGAAAACACATTTTCGTAACGCAATTTATTTATATATGAACTCCAGGTGCTGCTTTTTTTCGTGAATTCCTCAATGACAGCATCATAAAAAGCTGAAGCGAGTTTCTTCTCATTGATTTTAGTAGCTCTTTCTCAATGCAGATAATTAACAAATGGTTTTCACTGAGCACACTTCGAGCATGTGTTTTAATATTTCAGGTTGGAAAACAAGCATTAGGCTCCAGCTGTTGTTATTGTGAGGAGGAGATAGCACAGTTTATGTATTTGAGAAACATTTCTTAGAGTCCATTTGATATGACATGGTTGAGAAGCTCATGTATGTTGTGTCCCAGAAAGCTGTTTCTGGTGGATGACGTTCAGTTCACTTTGAGGAGATACAGTGTCAAGGAAACTTTTTTAACTTTCTTATAAGCTGTTAAAGGTTTCAATAGAAAAATCTTGTTCAAATTTAAAGAACTTAGAAGAATCGAGAAGTTCTATAAATTTCAACAACCCAACAGTACAAATCAAATATACTTTGCAGATTATTTTGTCAATAATTTCTGCATATAGCCTTTGGAAATGAAGTTTTGGCTCAGGAGGGGTTTGAAGAGTTACTACAATTAAGTTCAGCATGGACACCAATGTTAAAGAGCCTTAATACCTAATCCTCTACCTGCAGTCTTCCAAAACTTATTTTCTAGCAGGTGCGTGCTCAAACACAAAACATTAGCCGAATAACTGCTATAAATAGTTTTCTACGAAGTCCGTGCCCATGTCTCAGTCATCTTAAATACCAGGCCATAATATCACGCGAACCAATCAGATGTTAGCTTCATCCCAGCTCTTATAAATACCAGTCTCCGCAAGCTCAAACCATCAGTTCACCCTGAAGACGAGGAAGATGCACTTCTTCGAAACGTTGGTGTCAAGCCAAGTTTTTACCTGGCTAGAAGCCCGAGAAGATTTTGAATTAACACGTCGCCAGGAAAGCTTCAGTTCTTAAATAATTAGTTGTTTGTCTTCATAATTCAATAATTGGAAAGGTTTAATTTGAAGTTTGCCAGTGTCACATTGACACAACTCAGTTGACTCAGCCATTACAAAACAAATTAACTAATAACTTCACTGGTGACCCTTACACATGTGGCAGTAGATTATATAATGTATGTATGTGTATGTATTTATTTCTCTGCAAGTGGGTATCACCCGTTGGCAGAGTTATATATGTATACAAGATATATAAACAATAAATCACAGCTGCCAGTTTATGGCTTTGTAAGCTAGATATAATAGTTATTTACACAAATATGAAAACATTAATTTTTCTCTTAATTCAGATTAATTAATTTCATAATTAGAATCACCAACCAATTTAACATTTGTATTTACAACAATATAAAATCACAAGCATTTCATTTAAGGAATATTTACAAAAATTATCCAACATTAAAATCAAGATTTTTCCTAAATTTCTTCAGAGACAGGGGACAACCCCGAAAGGCTGCTCCAGGCAATTCATTCCATTCTTTTATGGTTCTATTTACAAAGGAGAACTTTCCCACATGAGTTCTGTATCTTCTACCCTTAATTTTGAACGCATGATCGTTTCGTGCATAGTAAGTTGGGTTTTCCAGTTTGTCAGTAACGTCCTCCCATGCGTTTAAGCCAGCGTAAGCTTTAAATAAAGCGCACAACCTCTGTTTCTCATGCCTAACTTTCAACGGCTCCCATTTTATCTCCTCAGCATTTGTAGGCCCAAAATATTTACCCCTTTTTATGAATTTTATAGCCCTTTTCTGGATCTTTTCTAACAAATCAATTTGATTTACTCTATACGGGTCCCAACAAGTTACTCCAAATTCCATGACCGGCCGCACTAAGGACTTGTACGCGATTTCCCTGGACTTTGCACTCCCCTTTTTTAAAATCCTCATTAAGAAGTGCAGTGTTTTCCACGCTTTCTTAGATACAGAATTTACCTGCTCGTCCCATCCAGCGTTATTCGCCAAGTAAACTCCCAAGTATTTGCAGCTGTGGAATTTTTTCCCCACCCATGTGATAGTTCTGCAGAATTTTTTCCCTAGATCTATTAAATGCAATTGACTTACTTTTGCCAGTGTTAATTTTCATTTTATTTGCAGCAGCCCAATCACTAATTTCATTTAAATCACCCTGAAGAGCAGTCATCTTCAACATTTCTAATTTTATTGTAAATAATACAATCGTCTGCAAACAACCTTATCTAGCATTTTATATTGACAGTTATGTCGTTTACAAAAATAAGAAAAAGTAACTGAGCCTTGGGGTACTCCCGAGCTTACCATACCCCTTTCAGATAGCTCCTTGCCTACTTTTACCCTTTGCGATCTTCCTTCCAAAAATTTTTTTAACCCATAGAACTACGCGTTTATCAATTCCTGTAGCAGTTAGCTTCTGGATAAGTAAATTATATGATACAACATCAAAAGCTTTGGAAAAATCTATCACCACTGCATCTGTTCTTCCCCCTGCATCCACCTCCTCTGCTAAATCTTGAAATAATAACGTTATCTGGCTTTCACACGAGTATCCAGGTCTAAACCCATGTTGCGCTTTATTGCACCACTTTTTGTTTTCTAATTCCTCCCGTATATATTCCACAATTAAATGTTCCATCAATTTGCACACTACTGAAGTTAGGCTGACTGGTCGATAATTATTTAGTTCTGTTTTATTTCCCCCTTTGCATTCTGATGTAATTATATTGGTATTAATACACAAGAAATATCTATGGAAATGACAAAAGAATGATAATCTTATGTATGTAGACAAGATTTTGTTCTAACTATGGTTACCAAACAAACATTGTTGGAAAAAAGTATTTACTCTCAAAAAGGATAAAAAGTTAGCACTGTACATTTTAGGTAGACGAGTGTGATAAACCTTGATATTTCTAAATATATTGTATACATTCGAGTAATACATGGTAACTGAAGATGCATGCATTGTTAAAACATAAGAAAAACAAAAAGTGCAAGAAATGCTAATAGACAAACTTTATACAACACACGCCATTGTAACACACGTAAAGGAGTTATCACTTTAATTAAGTTTGTAATATTATATAAATTATGTTTGGGAAGAAAGTATTTTAACATCTGTAATGTTTTAGTAGACTTCTACATTGATTGGCTTAATTAAGAAAACCACTAAAAGCAATTACTGTTAAAATTTGCTTTGGTTTGTTACGTTTGCAGTTATATATTTTAAAGTAAATACATTACAAGATCTCAGCAGACTCTTACCCAATATCATTCAGTAGCTAAATCTCCTTGTATATCACACGACACCCAGATTAATTCATGCTCAAATAAAATACTTAAAAATTAACACAATTATTTAAATGCTAGCCGGAAAAACGACACCTCACATGACTTCAAGCTGCTGAACAAGCAAGCATTTGTGTAGTGATTGTTGGGGTGAACTAAAAGCTTACCACCATTCCAGGTAATCCAACCTAATGTTGCTTAATAGCAGATAACAACACCATGCAATTAAACTTGGCCCTTTACTTTCACCAAGCACTAAAGTAAGGCAGTCAAGGCCAATAGAATACTAAAAGAAATTTCATAGCTGACTTCTTGAATGGAGACTAACAGTACTGAAAGAGCAGGGGACTTCCAAAAAAATCTCAGTGTCAGAATGACCATGGCAAAATGGTGTAAAATCAGCACAAAAATGTGTTGACAGTTCATATGCATGCACATTCACCTGCAGCGTTTCTGAAGGTGGAAACCTCGAGTTTTTCCCACCTCATCCTCTTTACCTTTGAAAAGTATCTAAGGGTTTCTCTACCACAGAATGCCTGGAGCATTTTTGTGGATAACTGCATGCTGTGTTGAAATCTAAGGTGCATGCATATAGCACGCTCTGAATATTTGGCATCGTTTGACACAATCATTCCTCTGCCTAGTCATTTCTGTGGCTTTTACCAGTATTCGGGTAACATAAAAGCTTCAACTATATGCATATCTCAATTGAACAAGTGCAAATACAAATATAAAATGTGGCAAATAAATAGGCAAGATGACATACACAAAGAGGAAAATAAATAAGTCTTAAATTAGTAAATACCTTCAGAACTAATATCTTCAGTCTCCTTGCACCATTTTTTCACTACAAATTCTGATTTTTTGAAATTATGCATAAATCCTGCACGTGGTGCAGCATCACCTTCCTTATTGGTAGCACTGAAAACAAAATTTATATTTGTCAGTTTTCTATGATCTTCATTTGCAATTCCCTAAATATAAAGACCCTAAAGTAGTTCAGTAGAAGACCAAAAGATTATGAATTTTAAGATGCTTCTGTGATTTAAGCTCTCCAAATAGGCTGTTCTTAATTATCATAATGACATTCTAAGATATCGCCCTCCGTGGTGTAATGGTTTCCACGTTAACTTCATACACCCAAGGTCGCGGGTTCAAACCCGACGGAGGACAATGGATTTTTTCGGGTGTAAAAATCCTTAGCATGACTTCTTTTGAAAGGGAAGTAAAGCCGTTGGTCCTGTGTCGTAGATTTATGGCACATAAAAGAACCTCAAGCCTGATAGAGAGGCTTCTGAGCAAAATTAAGTGGTCTTTCATGCCCAATTTAAAATGGGACTCTGAGAACCACAGCAATTAAAGAGCGTCCATAAATAACACGCCATTTACATTTTTTTTGAAGTTATGAATAGATTAGTGGCACTAGATATCTCATTTATCTCGGAACTTCAAAATTCCTTATTCTAGTGCATTTTGTAATTTTGAAATTCCTGTAGTGGAAGCCACAATGAACTTCTCTATTGTTTAGATGCCACTGCAACCTACATTGAAGAATGAATTACCTTCAAGATAGCTGAGAGGAAACAATGTCTTCAAAACTTGTTCTGAGCGAAAACTTAACAAGTGAAACTAAAGTGTTGTCAAACTTCTCACAATTTCAAATGCTTTCAAAATTTTTGCTGTTTAACTACTTTTAATAACTTAGCATGTGATAGTGTAAAAGATTTACTTTGTTTATAATGATGTACTAAAAGTTAAAATGGAAAACTCCTCTCAATTTATGTTATTTGTAATTAGAGAACATCATGTGAAGCACAAAGGAATTCCTAAGCTGCTAAGAGAAAAAAATTACTTGAGAAATATCTCTCAGTAAATCTGTACTATGGTAGGCCAAACTGTATCATCTGGTAATGTAAGATATGCATAACAATTGAAAAAAATTCTCCAGGCAGTAAAAATCTTGTGTGTTCCATTCACATGTCTATTCTGCAACAAACTACTCTTACAATAACCTATTCTTCTATCTACTGCATATTAATCAAGATAAACATTAAAAGATGGCCTTAATATTACTTCCTTGTAGGTAAAAGGGAAACCAGAAATATCATTGGGTAGCTAGATTATGTTTATTTTCTAATAAACCACGACTTCATTAAATAATAATTCTTGAACCTAATGACTTCTTTAAATGGAATCTATGCAGTTGTAGATTATAAAGTGACAGTCAAATTGTTTAACAGCTAGTCTATGAGAATACTTTCAAATTCAGTTCTCTATGCAATGAACAGGAGAAAAAAAAAAAAATGAATGCGAATTATCATTTGAGAAAAGTACAAGTATTGAAAATTTAAACCAATAACAAGGAGTATCTCCAAAATGGTTAATTTCACAATTTAAAACAAAAGAAGCATCTTGCATAAATTGTATGCTTTTCACGAGATATACATTTTTAGTCATGGTTTAGCAGTTATCTTAAAGTCATCCAGAATGAAAAGGACTTCAAGGCTAATCCCAGAAAATTCAAGATACACATTTGATATGTCACAAAAATATCTTAAACATATGGTTTTTTATTCAAAATCGTTAGAGGCATTATTGAGAAAATCAAAATTTCAAAAAATGTCAATGGTAGTTTGAATTAAGGGAATTTTCTAAAAAAAATCTTCATTTTGCATTTTTGGAAGATGTTGAACTTATAAAGTTTCATATTTAACAGACTTTTTATTTTTAAGCACACACCTACCCACCCACACAAACCTATTTATAAAAATGCTTTTCTTGGATTCAAAAGAACACAATTCTGGTTATTGAACTCTTCAGTGTGAATGAAAATTTCCTGAAAAGATGCAGAAATAATATGGATTAATAGGGAAAGTATTTTCAAAATCTATTATGATAATGTATGAGCTTATTATCATTTTAATTATAACTATAAATTTGAGAATGAGCTGGGTAGTTGTAGAGATATTATAACTGTTAACGGGCACGCTACCATTCTTGCAAGTAGTTGTGCTGTGGCTACAGAGTGAAAGAAAAGTAGTGTAGAATATAGCCATATAAATGCTCAAGTGAAATGCTGGGTGAAAAAGCTGTTAATGTATAAATTACTTCAAATGAATATCATTACTGCTAGGGCTTTCCAGCAATCTTTCCAACTCCTGTCCTACACACGGCTATTGTGGAAGACACAATTATTTCAAAACCAGTATAATATTTTATGGAGTAATGCATCTTTTAGATACATTCTCCATAATAGCAAAAGACAGCATCTTAGTGTTTTAAGCCTGAAAGTTTAGTAACTTTAGTAACAAACCTATAATGTATATAATGCAGTCCTGGTGGAATCATCTTGACACCTTTGAACTTTTGTCCTGTATTCCATGATTTCATATCAATTCCAAATTCTGTGCCTGGTGGTACACCAAGAAAAACAAGTGTTCCTCCTTCCACAAGCAGGCGCTTTGCTAAATCCTGATCAATATCCAACCCTTCACTCATTCTGCAAGGAAACATTCAGGCCATAAGTAAGGTAAATGTATGTTCAATCAATAAACAATGAACAACCAAATCAACTCAAGTCAATTAAAATGTTTAAAACTATTAAGGTCAAAGTATTATTAACAGTGAAAAAATATTAATATTAAAACATATAGAGAGTCAAATTTAAAACTTACTTCACTTTTGTCTGGTGGGTAAAAACTAAAGGACTTCACCAATCATCTAAAGACAGGAGCGAACACTTAGGAAAAACATTTTATTTTTACACCCAAATAAAAGTGAAGTTAACTTTAATATGTGACTTTTTATCTTCTAAAAACAAGCGTAATATGTGTTCTTTCGCAAACTGAGGATAAGTTCTAAGCACTTTACTGAAGTACACATATTTTGGTAACTAGAATCAATAATCAAATGAAATATCTACATTAAAATATGATAGTAAATTCTTATTGTTCTGTGTTAGTCATTTTTCTTCTTGAGTTAGTGATGTCACTGTACATTCATTATACTTCAACCTGTTCTCTCGTGTGCTTATACTCGCTCAATTACTCAACTATCAAAACCAAAATCTAGAACTACTTTATTCAAATATTTCTCTGCTGATGGTGCAACATTTAAAACAGAAATCCTTATAAATAAATGCGGAAACTTAAAGATTTTAGACTTAAAAAAACTAGAAGACCATTCCAATCATACACTAGAAAAACATTTGCATAAAATATGTTGTCTCTAAAAGATTGATTATAGTATGGTTTTCCCTCTACATCCTTGAAAAGCTTTGCTTTTAGTTTCATGTGATAACTTTTACAAAACTTAATCTAAAGCTTCTTTTAAAATTCCAGCAAACAATTTTTATTTTACAAATCAATGCATTAGTGGTAATGGTTTTTTAGGAGTATGTATAATGAGAATATTCATTTATTTTTCTTATATTAGGGTTTTTCTAAAATACAATACTTCAACGCATACATTTCTGTCTTCTGCATCTTCTTCTGTAAGTTTTTTGCTGTTCTATTCTCAACTGCATCCATCTATTGCACCTCAGCCTTCCCTTTCCTTTTTCTTTTCGACCTTCCACTTCAGTATCATTTTGGAATTTTGCTACTTTCCATCCTCATTTAAGTATCCAAACCATTTAATCTAATTTTTTCCATTTTTGATTTGTTTTCCTCTACCAAAAATCCATTTTGTTTGAAATCTACTATTATCTAAGTCTCTGCCCCATGTAATATGATAGAAGGGATGCTCGGAAATTATTTACAATTGCACTGTTTAAAAATAACCACCCACTCTAGAACATGTCCTCTCATAGGATGACTTGATATATACACCACGCAAATACTAGATGGCAGTTGTGAACGCAATGAATAGTGAAAGGACAGCGCTTGTTTGTTGTCGAGCAGAGAAAGCCATGGACAGGATGGAATGCAATTCTCCTGGGCAGTGGTGGACTGCATAGTAGTTGTGGAAGGAAAGAGTTAAAACAGCAGATATTCATAAATATTTAACCACAATTGACGGCCAAGAAGCTGCTGCACCAAAGACTGTTTACAACTGGACCGCTGGGTTCATCCGTCGAAGGGAATCTGCAAGCAAGAATGTGAGTACTGGTCTTTCATTAGCATGTGATCTCCGAGGAACATTGAGGTTGTGTATGAATTGACTATGACTGATAGGCGTATAACCTTTGACGAATTGGAATTACATACAAGAGTGGCCCCACAACCCTTCACACAATTTATCCATGATGATTTGGATATGAAAAACATGTGTGCACATTAGGTTCCACGGGACTTGACACAAGCCCAGAAGGAGAATAGAGTTAAAGTCTTTCATCGACTTTTGGAAATGAACAATGTTCCAGATTTTTTTTTAGAAACTGCTGATTGATGACAAATCATGGCGTCACTACCATGCACCTGAGAAGAAAATCTAATCCATACAATGGAAACTTCCTGGGAGTCCCAGCCCAAGAAATTCCATGCTGTTTCATTTGCAGGTAAACAGATGATCTCTCTCTTTTCGGACGCTTGTGGCATGCTGCTAATGGATTGGCATCCACAAGAAACAACTGTGAACAGCAGGATATACTGTGACACCCTTACATACTTAAGATGCAGGATTCTCAATGAAGAAAGGAAAAGTGATCAAAGGGAGTTCTCCCCCAGCTTGACAATGTATGACTGCACATCAGCAATGCAACATCTGTAAAGTTGACATCACTAAGTTTCCATCTGAATTTGCTCTATTCAACAGCATGAATGATGCATTGTATAGTAAAAGGTTCAGCAACAACAAGGAACTGCAGGCAGTTATTGGTGCACAGTACCCCCAAACAATGGTTCCATGATGCAAAATGAAGTTGCCAGGAAGGTAGTAGCAGTGTACTGATATCCATGGAGATTATATTGAGAGATCCCATGTACAGTGATTCATGTTCAGTAATAAATAAAATAATTTCTGAACACCTCTCATACTTTGCACCTAAGATTTAAAAATTAATTATATTTTTATTCTGTAGTTCTCACTTTAGTGTCCCAAATGTCTCTTCCCTCAATTGTTCTTTTTTCATTTTTATAATAACTTTTATCATGATTCTAAAACTGATCTTAGATATTTTAATTTATTTACTTTCTTAATTTCATTTTTCATTTCCATTTCCTCTTCTTTTTCCATCTGAGTCACTGTGTATTTAGTTTGTTTTATATTTAAATTCAGTCCCACTTTTTCCCCAATTTCCATTTCATGTATGCTGCATCTTCAGTCTCTAGAGCAACGGTTCCCAACCGGTGTGCCCCAGCACCCGTGTGATTGGCTAAGGGGTGCCGCAAGATATTGAGATAAACAACAAAAAAATACTTTCTACTGAAGCCTTAAGTCTTGTAAGGTCTTGAAATAAAATAAGTCAAATCAATTACTCTCATGCACGGCAGATGGTGATAGTGGTCGATTCATTTCAATAATTCAGTTATACTAGTATCCCACAGATGGCATTACAGCTATACCCTGCCGAACATTCCCGAGACTACTCGCTTCCTCACGAACATTCCCGAGACTTTGACAGATGAATATATAAAAGTGTACGCCACTTGGCGCTTTCAGTTGTCTTCCTTGCGTTGATTCACAGTGTTTAGCTATGGATAAGTTCTTTGTTAAACGTAAACGCCAGGACAGTGAAAGTGAACAGTCTGCTCCTACTGCTTGCTTTAAGAAGCCAAATCTTACAGTTTCTCCCGGACCGTCGAATTCACCACATAAAGAAGACAAACGAAAGAAAAGAACATACCAGGACAGTTACTTAGCATATGGATTTAAGTGGAATAACGAGGAAAACCCTATCCCTGTGTGTTTAGTTTGTGGCGAAACACTTAGCAACGAGGCCATGGTACCTAGCAAACTGAAGCGGCATCTTACAACAAAGCATCCTAGTGTGTCACAGAAAAGTGTAATGTATTTTTCACATATATTAGAAGGGGAGAAGAAAACAGCTGTGCAAATGGTAAAGAGAATTACCATAGGTGACACTGCTCTTGAAGCCTCATTTAAAGTAGCAGAACTGATAGGTAAAAAAAAGAAACCTCATACTCTTGGAGAGGAAATCATTGGCCCCGCATGTCAAGTTATAGTTTCAACAATACTTGGCGAAGGAGCAGCTAATCAAATTTCGAAAGTTCCTCTGTCCAACAACACAATCAGCCGCAGGATATCTGAAATGTCATGCAATATCAACGAACAAGTCATGGAGAAAATAAAAACTTATAGAACATTTGCTCTGCAAGTAGATGAGAGTCTCGATATTGGTGACAAACCGCAACTCCTTCGTTTTATCAGATATGTTGATGAAAAAGATATTAGTGAACAGTTTCTGTTCTGTAGACCGCTGGAAACTACAACCACAGGACATGATATTTTCGTTTCTATTAATTCCTATCTCAATGACCATGATCTTTCATGGAAAGACTGTTGTGGTATATGTACAGATGGTGCACCATCTATGTCTGGGAAAATTAAAGGTTTTGCTGCCAGAGCTCTCAATGAAAATCCATCCATTATTATAACTCACTGTTTTCTGCATAGAGAGGCATTAGTCGTGAAAGCGTGTAATGAAGATTTTGCTGAAGTGTTTAACCAAGTTGTGAAAATGGTGAACTATATGAAGTCTCGACCTTTAAAGTGCAGAATTTTTGAACAGTTATGTCGCGCAATGGATGCAGCTCATACCTCTTTGTTACTTCACACAGAAGTAAGGTGGTTGTCGCGGGGTCGTGTATTGAACCGGTTTCTCGAACTTAAAGAACAGCTAACAACTTTTTTTAAGGATGAAAATCAAGACACATTTCATGAGCTCTTACTAAGTGATTCTTGGTGTTTTGAACTGTCGTATCTGGCAGATATTCTTCATAAGCTGAATGAACTGAATGTTTTGATGCAGGGTCGACATGAAACAATAATCTCCTCAACCAATAAAATGAAAGGTTTTAAAGAAAACTTAGTTCTTGGAGGTCTGCAGTTCAAAAAGGAGATTTGTCGAACTTTCCATCTCTTCTTAATGTGGCAGGAGATAAAGATCTGGATAAACTGAAAGACTGCATTTGTGATCACTTATCAAGATTGCAAGATGCAATACATGCGTACTTTCCAACTATTTCCACTACGAATCTCGACTGGGTTGTCTCACCATTTGATTTCGTAGATAGTGCAGAGGAAATAGATTTCACTGCTTGCGAACGAGATGAATTTATTGATCTTTGCGCTGATTCCACACTCAAAGGTAAGTTCACCAAGAGTGAGGCGTCGGTGGCTAGTTTTTGGCTTCAACGGAGAGAGGAGTACCCTAACCTAATGAAGAAAGCAATTAACGCTCTTTTGCCCTTTTCAACATCCTATCTATGCGAGCAAGCCTTCTCTGCTATGGTGACAATAAAATGCAAAGCAAGAAATAGACTGAATAACCTTGAGGATGATTTGCGTGTTTCACTGTCAACTGTAAGACCCGACATCACATATCTGTGCTCTAAGCATCAATCACAAGTTTCACATTAATCATTAATCGAACAAAATTTATTGATGTATTTTTATTCAGTGATTGTAGTAAAGTTTACTGTATTATGTTATGGTGTACGTTATTATTATATAATATTTCAATAAACTAACATATTAAGCTTAATTTTCTTTTAATTCAAGGAAGGGTGCCCCTGGTGTTTAATGTTATTCCCAAGGGTGCCATGAACTTCAAAAGGTTGGGAAACACTGCTCTAGAGTATGTGAAAATTAACACTTTCATTATGTATGTTATTATCAAATTAACACTTTCATTATGTATGTTATTATCGAAATAATGGTAAGTGAATAAAGGAAGTCAAATTGCCATCATCACTAATATATAGTAGCATAATATTCATTTAAGCTGAATGCAAGTAAAGAGCTAATTGGTTTTATGTGATGGAAACATTATTTTGGCAAAACTATATATCTATGGCTCCAAAGGAGGTGCCACAAGAGAAGATAGGTAATGGGAAAAGCTGTATTTATTGTTCTACGAGCAATGTTAGCACTTTGGGACCCAGTACCCTGTCCACCCAACCTTTGACAATGATAACATCAGTACTAGTGATATCCTTTAGCTGGTTTTAGTGCATTTCCTAGGATAGCCTAGTAGTAATTTGGTTTTTCTAAAAAATTTGTTACAGTAACAGTATTCAAAAAAATTGATGAGGGAAGGACAGAATATATGAGGATAAAATTACTGCATTAGTTTTATTTCTATAACATATTAATGATGTACATATAAGCATTTAATTTTTAAATCTACCCCTTACAAAAAAAAAACCTTCATACACACTAAAAAAATTTAAGTATCAACAGTCTTCTGCTTACTCCTATATAAACGTTTGCTCAACCATCATGAACTTCAGGTATTTATACATCATACATTTATGTGGAATATTTCTAAATGTCATTCTCAAGAACAGAACAAAATATACTCAATGCAGTGTAACTATAATTGCATTGAAAGTGTATGAACATAGTGTAATGGTAGTAAAAATAGCCAGGGAACATTGCGATTTAGATGTGCACATCCCTTAGCTATTTTTTGTTTGTTCCTTTGGGTCCCATTATCAGGCAAGGCTCGGGAACATTGAACAAATCATACAGAAAACTAACTTTATTAGTTCATGTCACATAGCCATTTTGACCACCACTAAATATTTAACTACTATGAATGCATGCATTTTTTTACTAAAATCATTATATTATACAATTGCTCATTAACATATTTCAGAATACAGTAAACAATGCTTTTAATATCATGCAAGATCAAAACTAGTAGAATTAAAAAGCATGCAATCCTACTGGCCAAATCTCAGACAAGTATAAAGATAATTTAAGAAATTTAAACAAACAATATGTGCATTACATTAAAACCAGTACAATGACACATTACATTTCCCTTATGACAGAGACATTTTACTGATCACCCACAACTGTTTTATCAAGTAATAAGCCTTGCTGTATAGATCATTTTTAAGAGCAGACTTGTTCCTTTCTATTATTCCTGAAGATAAATGTTAAGTCATTTGAAAATTTATCTTCAGGAATATTCTGACACATTCTAATTTACTCTTTTTGGTAACACATTAAGCCAGCACTTAGTTTGTGTAAATCCATTCTTTATCTAGCATTTATATTATGTAGTTTTACATTTTTAACAAAGTATTCTTGATTTTTAATGAGGAAACACATTAGCAGGTAAATGTATTCATAAGGAAGGGCAAAATGTTGTCTTTGAAACAGATCCTTACAAGGAGCTGTATTGTTAATGCAGTACATGGTTTCAATGGCCCTCTTTTGTAATATAAACCCTCAACCAAACTGCCCCAGAATATAAGACCATATTTCATTACCCCACAAAAATAATCATAGTATACCTGCTTTAACGAATGGATTAGGCAAAATGAATTCAATGACCTAAGTGCAAATATCTACAATCTTAGCTTAATTATGTTCTCTATATGAGCTTTTTGATTTAGATGTATATCAACCTGGAGATCTAAGAATTTAATGTGTGAGGCTTGGTCAACCTCAACTTTATTAATGTCTATCTGCAGAGCAAGATTTTTTTTAATTTTAATTTGTAATTTTCACACCTTGGTTTTGTCAATGTTTAAAGCGAGTTTATTGGCCTTAAACTAATTGAATGCATTATCCAATTGGTGCAAAATCTTGCAAGTTATCGTTTGTTACTATTATTCTAATATCATCAGCAAACTGGGCAGTGGTTGCTATGCTTCCCATTGCTAAGTAGATAAATATAAATCAAGCACTTTTGTATTGCTTCACTTCTCTACTCTTAAAAAACATCCCTCGGCTACACCTTGTGGCTTAGGACTCTCAACACTGGGCTACACTTTGCGTCTTAGGTACCTCAACATGCAGCGAACTTTGATAGTTATATTCGGTTGTGGATGACAACAGCAATAGCTAGCAAACGCATCTCAGGGAACATTTGCAAACTACTGCCGGTCGCAAATATAGATATCGAAGAATGGCCCATAAACTTATCACAGCTTCACATTCGTAATGTGATACGGGAAACTTACCTAACCTATACTCAAACTCATCCTATATCATGATTCACATACGCGAAATAAAACAAAAATGTACCTTCACTGATAACGTTCCGTTATGTACCCCTGAGACCTTCTAAGCCTTACTTGAACAGTGAATAAACAATTTTCCAAAGCTCTATTGTATGTATATGTTTAGTTTGATTTTGAAGTTGGATAAGAATAGGGCATCAACTTGTCAAATGTTAGGTTACCCTTTAATTTTTGAATTTACGACATAATCATATGAAATATAACACCTACGAAATAACTGAACTATAAACCGAATAATCTTGCCTTTAAATGGTTCCCAAGTTTCTTTAAAAATTACTACAATTTCGTTACAACACAAACTACAGAAAAACAACTTGGGCCTTGATTTTACAGTTCTGAAATGAATCACATTTTGTGTCTTGCCGCCATCTTTTGATTGCACCTAATTCCATATACATCATACGCAGCATCTGTCAATTAATTGTTTTTCAAAGTTTTTAAAGTAAAGAACAAAGGACAATGAGAGAGGAGCAATCTCTATTTGAAGGAATAATTAATACAATCACATTTTTGGCCTGCCAAAAGCTATTATTAATAAATTGGGATTATTGCAGTAAACAACACGACAAGGTCATAACTTAACTTTGCTTTAAAACTGAATATATGTGTGAGACGTCATAAATAGGATGCCTAAACACACACACACACACAACATGCGCGTTTGGAAAAGGCTTGGAATCAATTTAAGTACACACAATAAAGGTGAAAAGTATCAGAGAATACCCCAAAGATTATAATGAGTTTCACTGTTGACTGCAGGTATTGCATTCCGAGTCCAAGGAACACGCCCCCTATTGTCATAGTCTTAGTATCATAAGCACATAATTTGATAGTAATAATATTATTTCTCGCTATAGCGGCTAAATGGGTGAATTAGCAAAAGCTTTCATATAAACCGCAGTAGATTACCAATTTTGTCTACGAATTTCTCTTTCCTTGTTTTTGCTTCTGTTATTCGAGGAACTACAACCCATTATACTGGTTTAAAACTTACACTCTAAATTTATTGCTTAATTGAACATTTAACACCACAAAATTACTTAAATAAGTACCCAAACCTAAATATTGAAACATTTCCTTTTCCTCGTTTTTTCTTCTGCCATACGAGAAACCACAACCAAACACCACACATGTATTCACCTTTTTACTGCTTTAAAACCTACAGTTTAAATGTATTGCTTAATTGACATTTAACACCACAAAATCTTAGATTTTGCTTGCACATTTTGGCCACAAAAGCCGTACCATCTCAAAAGTGTGGTCGCCCCCCGTGGTGTAGTGGTTACCATGCAAAGTTCATATACCCAAGGTCACGGGCGGCGGAGGATGATGGATTTTTTCCTTATCATGGCTTCCTTCGGAAGGGAAGTAAAGCCGTTGGTCCCGTGTCGTAGTTTTACGGCAGGTAAAACAACCTCAAGCCTGATAGAGAGGCCTCTGAGCAAAATTAAACGGTCTTTCACGCCCAGTATAGAATAAGACTCTGAGAACCACAGCAGTTAGAGAGCGTCCATAAATAACATGCCATTTATTTATTTATTTATTTATTTATTTCAGTTTTGCCAAACGTAAAATTCAAGCCACAACAAATACTGTTCAGTACCAACAAGGGAAATTCAGGCTTGAGGGTTCCTTTATGTGCCGTAAATCTACTACACATACACGCACGAACTCTCACACAATTTTATTATCTATATAATTCAGGGGTCCTTAAAAATTCCAGTGACATTTTGGTACCGAGTTTTGGGTTGAAGGACTCTCACGAATGAATTGCTTCATTATTTTATCAATCTAATAAATTGAATACATTAATTAGACTTGATATAATTGAGCAAAATGAAAATAGTATAAATCAGTTTAGAGGTATTATTTGGGGAATAGAGAAGTATTCATTTATTAACAAGTTTAATATAACATTTTAATGTTATTTTAACTAACTTCTTCTTTATACTATACCTTATCTACCCAGTATGTACATTGTAAATACGTGCTAAAGAAAGTGGTGGTGGTGGTGGTGGTGGTGGTAACAACAATAGCAAAAATAAAACTGCTATCAATTATTACCAGCAGACAACCGATTGTTTCCGTCAAACTAAACGCATAAATTTATACTTTCGTATTTGTTAAACTTGGAAACGCTGCAATCACCGGAAACAGAATGCGAGGTCAGTTTCTTTAATAGTTGATTTAACCATTATTACTTAATGATCATTTACGGTTATTAAAGTAGGCCTAGAATAATGCGCTATCTCTTGTTTTCTTTCATTAATTTTTTTAATGGTTTTGAAACAAACCAGTGTATACGACAATTTTAAAGGAAGTTTCACATTCAAAGACTAGGATATTCGCTATGTTTTACATAGTAATTGCGGGGATAATAGATGATGAAGTGTTCCATCATGTGGCTCTCGTGGCAAGATATATGTCTAACCACCTTCCCCAATTCAATGTGCAGCAAATAGTGAAGAGGCGCGAACATTGGTGTGTAAGTTTGTACCAGAATAGGATTTTTGCAAATATTTATAAAGCAGAAGCAAAAACATGTGTAATTACAAATAGGGTTATGCAAAATAGGTATAGAAGGATATGTAGGTCCATCGCTGTAGGGGCAATATCGCTCTCAATTTATTATGCTTGTTTACATTTGGAGCCCAATCTGCTTCTTTATCAGAGAACTAAAACAATTTCCATTATATTCTTCGTTACTTATAGTTCTTCATTGGTTAATTTTATATTTATGTTCAACTACTGTATCCCACATGATATAGTGACAAACGCTTTTCAGTGTCAGTGAATAACAATTCTGTAGCAAATCACATTAGGTCATCTTCTATAAGTCAGCGATTTTTTTTTGTAGTGTATAACGCTCGCTTTAACTACTTGTGGCACCGCAGGCGAAGTCACCGATTGTTCAGATTTCTCTTGAATATAACAGATTATGATAATTCATGCAGACCTGAAAAAAAGAAATGGCCTGTTATTTATGGACGCTCTTTAACTGCTTTGGTTCTCAGCGTCCCATTCTATTTGTGACGTGAAAGATCGCTTAATTTTGCTCAGAGGCCTCTCTTATCAGGCTTGAGGTTCTTTTACGTGCCGTAAATCTACGACACGGGACCCACAGCTTTACTTCCCTTCCGAAGGAAGCCATGCTAAGGATTTTTACCCCCGAAAAAATCCATCGTCCTCCGCCGGGTTTGAACCTTGGGTATATGAAGTTAGCATGGTAACCATTACACCACGGAGGGCGATATGCAGACCTGAGGTGGTTTAGGTGGATGAGATAAGACATTTTCTAAAATCATTGCCCGAGCAATATTTTCAAGAACTTGATGAGATACTAGGCTCCCAGAATTAGGTTTCTTGGCAGATATCACTTCAAAATTAAATGGGCTAAACCTCGAATTGTAAGGGGAAAATCGAAACATTTCAACCATGATAAGAAGGTAATGCAAATGCTTTTCGGAAGAACAAAACGTATGGTTTGCACATTTAAAAGGAAATTCCTTGAAACTGAAGTCAGTTATGGAAGCCGTAAATATTGGCGAATGTGATATTCTATCTTTTGCCCAGTATTATTAAATTCTAGGGTTTAGCCAGTTTTCAGTACTTGAGTCAGTGATTATGTTTATCAATAACCAATTCATTTCAGTTGATAGTATTGAACTTGGAGGTAGGATTTGTGAGATTTTACAAATCGTAATCTTGAAGAATTAGAAATGGACATTTTAAATCTTCAAGAAGGTATATCTCTGAAATCATGTTTATCAAGTTGAAAGCAGTACAAGAATAAATATGCCATCATTGCTAGTGTTTGTTTGTTTTTTTAATAAAAATATTAATGGTCATATTTTCGTCCATAAGCATTATCAAGAATAAGTATCTACCGATATTGTTTGACAGACTCACATCTAGATGACGCATTAGCTTGTTCGATTTTCGGCCGCGCCATGGCTGGGTGGTTAGATCATTCGCCTCACACCTAGGCGGCTCGGGTTCGATCCCAAGCGACCGCATGTGAGATTTGTGGTGGACAAGGCGGCGCAGGGATGAGTTTTCTCCAAGTTCTCCGATTTCCCCCACCATTGTATTCCACCGACATCTGTGTCATCACTGCGGTGCCATAGTAGTAAAAGTGAACGTTAAATACTATTAACAAACCGGATTTTTCGGCTACTGCCAAACTACGCATTAATTAAGTTGTAAACCTAAGCAATTTTCATTACAATATTTTTAAATACTTTTACACCGATAAATGTTGTAGTGGTGGTAGTAGAAAAAAAAATTGGTTTGATGATGGTGGCGCTCGCATCTCATTACGCATTAGAAAGTTTCACAGCACAGGTATAGAGTATTGAATTATAAGGTAATCCCAATTGCGGTCTCTCTCTCCTCTGCGCGAGAGAACTGCCGGGAAAGTGGTGCCGGCAGACATCCAATAGCATCAAGAAAGTGCTGGAAATGTTGACTTTCTGCCCTCAAACAGGCAACATATATTGTAAAAATGCTTTCGCTCACTCGCATAAACACAGAAGCTGGAAGCCTTACTATTTCTTGCATGCTATTATATCTAAGTTCTTTATAATATAATTACCATATATTTCTATGCTTCTAGAACGTAAGTTCTTATAGTTTTCTTTTATATACAGTAAATAAGTATGTAAAGACATGGCACAGTTAACGCCTTTAGTTCTTTTAAATAAATTTTGCATAAATCTATATTTTTATTTTCTCTAGCACATATATAACTTGTATATATACATATATTTACACAACGTACATAAGGAGTTTATTGTATTCCACCCTATAATTTGACACCAAAATTTAACTGGAAATATATATTTTGAGACTCCACAAATAAAAAAAATAATTTTTAGAAAAGCACTCTGTGTGTATGCGTGTATGTGCGTGGGTGTGTTGGACAGCACAGCTCAAAAACGAAAAGATATTAAAAACCAAACTTGGTACTTATGTTTAGTATTTAGTATCTTCCAATGATGCAACACAAACATTTTCAATAAACTCCCCCCCACAACAAACTACCCTTTACATGGAAAATTTTTGGAAATGTTTTTCTCAAAAATGGCTCTAATAATTTTAATTAAAATACTGTATATTAAATATATTTATATCACAAGTAATTGTATATCTTGAATTTTTTGGCAGCACCTCTGACGACCTCTTCATTCTGGATGAGTTTTGTTGAATTTTGCATAACTGATAAACCGTAAGAGATAGCCAAAAACTTACTGCACTAAAAATGTAGGTCTCAGCAAAACACAGAATGTATGTCGTTTACAGTTTTGTTGTGAAGGTAACCATTTCTGAGATAATCCTTCTTATCGGTTTCAATTTTAAAGTAGTTATACTTTCATCAGACAGAAAGTGTCATTTTTTTTTTTTTTTTTTTTTTTTTTTTTTTTGACTCCGGTACTGTATCCCTATTTACATTTCCCCCCGTAGGTTTTACTGATTACTGGTTTTACTGTTTCTTTTACAAACATATACACATTGCACAAACATGTAACATCCATGCCCACGGCGGGACTCGAACCCACGATCCCCTGCCCACGAAGCACCAAAGCGAGACGCTTTAGCGAGCGTGGCCATGGGGAACGGCTCTCTTGGCTAAGCAACGAAGCGAATGATAATCACATAGCCTCAGCTTTTAAAATGTTTGACTCGCTTTAGCATAGAGCATTGCTTTAATTCCCTTTTACTTATAAGGAAGTAAGTAATAACATTCTGCTAATGTTTATCTCGATTAGAATTATGTAGAAAGAAGAAGAATATTTTGTAAAAAGTTTGTTTGTAGAACAGCTAGAGACAGTCATGTGAGTGTAATATATCAGAATTTTTTTTTAGATGTTTAATGCAATGAATTGCTTTCTTTTGTCACTTGAAGACAATATTAACTCCACTTAGATTACCCCGTAGAAGGACTTCCATAATTAAAATGAAAATGAAACAAAACATAAATTGCATTCAAGAATGTCTCAGTAATAATTGTGAAAGTTTAATCTGTTAAACCTATACATAAGTCTAACATGGAAAAAGTACACATATTTGAAACCAAAAAGAAATAAAATTGATAAGCAAGTTAGAGCGAAAAAAATGTAAATGACGTGTTAGTTATGGACGCTCCTTAACTACTGTGGTTCTTAGCGTCCCATTCTAAATTGGGCGTGAAAGACCGCTTAATTTTGCTCAGAGGCCTGTCTATCAGGCTTGATGTTCTTTTACGTGCCGTAAATTTACGACATGGGACCAACGGCTTTACTTCCCTTCCGAAGGAAGACATGCAAAGGATTTTTACACCCGAAAAAATCCATCGTCCCACGCCTTGTGTATATGAAGTTAGCATGGTAACCATTACACCACGGAGGGCGACAAGTTAGAGCGATGTCCTATGTTCCTATAAAATATGCATTTATATGTAATTCTCGTCTCTGGTAATATGATGTTGGAATCGCCCTGAGACAAACAACTGTTTGGCGCATCCCCTGAATTTTGAATGGGGTGATCCTTTCTTTTCTTTTCCAGTTATATGACAAAACTTTTTTACCTCTTTCTGTTTCTTCTGAAATTAATCTTAACTCAAACAGTTGCCAACATTTCATTTCTTGAGCTTGCAGTTTTGAGAATAGATAAGCAGTTGCATGATGTTTCTCCTTAGACATGGTCAGCCATGGCATGTATTATTCGTTTGGAAACACACCTCTTCAAGAAGCCAATTATTGACTGTTGCATTGGTCGGTTTCTTAAAAGAAGCAAATGATCAAACATCACAGCAGTTAGTTTCCTTAAGAAACAGTTTCTGCAGGCTGCAGAATAACATATCCAATGACATAACTTCTTAACCCATTCAAGGATACCCAATAATGAACTTGAGGTGTTCAAATAAAAAAAAAATATTTTGGTATTTTGGGACACGAGCTTCCACCATTCCAGTATGGTCAATTCTCACATACCATGTCTTAGACCATGTGGTCATTCAGACACATGACAACTGTAGTATTATATGATCTTATAATGTTGCGTAATGATGAGAGCGATTTCTTTACTTCCCCCCCACCAAAAAAAGGAAGGGGAAAAATTGTAAAATGCATATCTGAATTCAATTGAACCCCGTCAGCAACCAACCATGTCAACACCAATTGCTTTAGCTGGGCCCTCTCCCCATTCTTTTCTAGTTTCTCTTGAATGCAGAACATACATTTTGCCTGGATTCGATTCCACTATCTTTAATTAGATAGGTTAGCTACTCCTGTTGTGGCTTAGACCGCATCGCCATAAATCCAGATATCAAGGTTTGTATTATTTCATAGAGTTATCTGAAGTTATCCTTTAGTAAAATGAGTTATTTGACAGTAATGCACAGATTATCATATGATGTCCACAGCACTGAAGGGGTTAAGCGATGTTAAGAAATGTATGCAGTATCCAAGAGCTTGGGAAATGTATATAACCAGACACATAACATGGTACCTTTTGAGAAGTTCCTAATGTGCACTGACTGATTGTAAAGTTAGACTTGTTTGCATTATTTTAAAATATTAAAACACATTGGAAGTCCAAAATAGAGAGTAGTACTATTTATGGATTCTCAATAAATAGAATTTTGTATCACTGAACAATATATTCCAAAGGGATTTTAATTAACCCTATATTATATAAATGCTGTTCACAATAGATTGAAGTATTGCATTTTAAATTGAATTTCAACATTTATAGTTAACTGTAATGTTACGTACTAATTAATAACTTTACAATAACTACCTTTATTCAGATTACCCTTTTTTGTTTATATTATATTATTTTAATACCTAAGTCTCATGATTATTTCCTTTGTGTGTGTGTGTGTGTGTGTGCGTGGGTGCATGTGTGCTGCAACTCAAACAAAAAAAGTTGATTAAACACCAAACTTGGTACTTTAAGTATATTCTCAAGATACAACAATTGTCAACAGAATTTACCTAATCTAAATTGCCCTTTACATGGAACGATTTTCTTGAAAATGGCTGTAATGAATTTGATTAAAAACACTGTATATCAAAAATGTGTATAGCAAATAAAATGTATACCTTTAATTTATTGTGAATAGTCTGTAAAGTACCCTTCTTTCGGAAGCAATTTTGTATAATCTTGTTTAACTAGTAAATGCAAATGCCTTTTAAAGTCAGCTTGCAGTTTGTAAAATTGACTATCACTGTTCCCTTTGAAATTATAATGAAAGGGTAATGTTACCAAACTTAGTATTTAAGTTCAGTAACTTCCAAGGATGTGACACAAAGATTTTCAAGAATATCCCCGTGCGTGTCTGGTAGGCTCGTGGTGAGCCTGGGTGTTGTTGCTGTGTACCTACCCTGGTAAGGGTTTAACCACAGGAATGAGGTGAAGGTTGAGGTTTTATTTTGAGGTTTCGAATGTTGGTGTTAAGGAGGTAGCGCTGGTAGGCTCCTCGAGCGGTTGCATTCTCAGGAGCAGCATCCTTTCCTCTGCTCCGCTGGTGTTTATTTTATTTAAATATGGTGGTGTGTTTTGATAGACCTCTCCCGTAGGGAGGGGGGAGTGCTTTGTTAAGCTATTACGCTGTTGGCTGGTTTATAGCCGTTGTTACCGGGGGTGCCCACAAGCCATGCGGGGAACCCGGAAGCGCCTCATTCGGCGTTCAGAGGGTAAGTACTCCCCCAGAGATCTGGCAAGTGCGTTCTCATTTTCGCCCAATCTGGCGTAGAATTTTTCAGCCCGGCGCCTAATAACATCTTCCACATATGGGAGGGCCGAAGCTTCATGTAGTAGCCTCAAAGGGAAACGTCGACATACAGAATTTATGGACCGGAGTCCTCTATTCTGTACCCGCTGTAACCAGAGAAGCCAGGAGTCTGCTGCCATACCCCACACTTCGCAGGCATAGAGCATCAGGGGGACTATAAGTGCCTTGAGAAGGCGTAACTTTAAGTGAACCGGCATCTGGGAGGCCAGCACGGGGTAAAGGGAGGCTACCGCCCCCTTCGCCCTGTCCGACGTTCCCCGCACGTGTTCACGAAAAGTTAGGCCCTTATCAGGAATGACGCCCAAGTACTTGATGGAATTCCCCCACTCTATTCTTTTGCCCTGATAGGAAAATTTGGGTATCTGATTTATTTCGGGGCGTTTTCTGGTGAACAGAACAGCATGACTTTTGCCCGGATTAACGGATATCCGCCACTGTCTTCACCAGTCCTGGACGAGACGGAGGTGTCTCTGTATGGGGTTGAAGGCTCTGCGTAAGTTCCTGTCAGTGCGGTAGAGCAGGACGTCATCAGCAAACTGGGCCATGTTGACGCCCTGCACCGTAGGGAAATCTGCCATAAAAAGGCTAAACAAGGTGGGTGATAATACAGAGCCTTCTGGGACTCCGCCTCATAGGGGTTTTAGTGTAGATGTTTGCCCCGCAACTGCAACTACGAAGGTGCGTTGGTGTAGGAAGCTGTGTATGATGTTGATTAACTGTGTATGTAGGCCAATCTGGATGAGTTTAAACAGGAGACCCTCATGCCAGGTGGTTGAGAAGGCCTTCTCAACATTCAAAGACACCGCCGGCGTGAAGGCCCCTTCCTGGAACCCCAGGGCGGCAGCCTCCACCACCCGCAGCAGCTGTTGGGTTGTCGAGTGCCCAGGACGGAATCCAAACTGATGGAGAGGGATGGCTTGAATGTCGATTACCTGCGGCGACAAGCGGTGTAGTACTAACCTCTCGAAAACCTTCCCCCAACTACCCTTTACATGGAACATTTGCTGAAAATGTTGATTTCTCAAAATTGGTTTAATGATTTTGATTATAATGCCATAGTTTTAAGATATTTTCAAGACAAAATGTATATCTTGAATTATCTGGGAATAGTATCTGAAGACCTCTTCATTCTGCATACTTTTATATAACTTGTAAACTGTGAGAGATAGACAAAAACTTACTGTACAAAAAAAATGTAGATTTCATTAGAACACATATCCTTTTTTTATGGGTTTTGTTTGTGTATGTGTGTTTTTAATCATTTCCAAGATATTCCTTGTTATTAGTTTTAATTTTAGGCTACTGAAACTTTCCTCAAGTGAGAAGTCAACTTTCATTTTACCTCTTTGGTTTTACTCCTCATAATCCAAAAGAGAACTGAATTTCAATTGTTTCACAAAGTGTTACCTAACTCTAAAGAGTTTATTTATTTATTTATTTATTATTAGTATTATTATTATTATTATTATTATTATTATTATTATTATTATTATTATTATTATTATTATTATTATTTATGGACGCTCTTTAAGTGCTGTGGTTCTCAGCGTCCCATTCTATACTGGGCATGAAAGGTTGCTTAATTTTGCTTAGAGGCCTCTCTATCAGGCTTGAGGTTCTTTCAAGTGCCGTAAATCTACGACACGGGACCCACGGCTTTACTTCCCTTCCGAAGGAAGCCATGCTAAGGATTTTTACGCCCGAAAAAATCCATCGTTCTCCGCCGGGTTTGAACCCGCGACCTTGGGTATATGAAGTTAGCATGATAACCATTACACAAAGGAGGGTGACCAGAGCTCTAAAGATTTACCATCACCTGGTGTATTTCCTAATTTTCCTTCTGCTTACAGAAAGAATATAATAAGACCATTTCTGCTAAGGGTTATCTGAAGTAGCATGAAATAGATGTTTTGAAAAATAGCATGAAAAATAATGTTTGGCAAGGAAAGTTTGTTTGTAGAACAGCTAGAAAATGTATGTGAATGAAATCATATTTTCTGTTTTGGTAGCTGCCTTTATGTGTAGAATCTTAAACTACAGAGATCATCAGAGCAACAAGACTAGGAAGATCTAAGGGATATCTTCAGCACAACCATATTTTAAAGTATTTTATAGTATCATAAAACTGACAAAACTTTGCATCAACCATTTAATTAAGCTCTTGCCTGACCTCAGAAAAGATATTAATTCTGCATTGCTAATATTCTATAGGATTAAATTACTTTAGGAAAAATCTACAACAGCTAGATTTAAGTGCCATTTGAAATTCAAAATGAGACTGTAATTCAAGTAATAGTCATGTTGTTTCATGAGCTAACCTTTATATGCTCCTCACAATACTTTACAGAAATAAAAAGGTTAACCATTAGGAAATGTTTGTTTATGTGGATAAATACAAATAATTGTTTTAAACTGCTACAGAATTGCCCCTTTAAAGGAATAAGAGAAGTTTGAGACATTTTACCTCATTGAAATTTTCATTATTACTTATGTGCTATATCATTTTAAAACAAAAGAGCGAGTTTAGCTTATCAATTAATGATATTTCTGTTAGGATTGGATTAAGAAGATATCTAAGGAAAAAGGTTGGTATCACCGATCCTCACCAATCATCTGGAAAGAAATCAACATGTCAGGAGGTAAAGCAGTCCTCCTTGGTGGTGCTAATGAGTTCTGGGAATACATTCAAGAATATTATGGCGTTACTTCCATTTTAGAATTGAAAGACAAACCTCTGCTGCTCCTTGACAGTCTAAAGGTACGTCAGGTACAACAGCAATTCATTTTAATTAGTGGAATATAAGCAAACATCACCTAGATTTTATGTTGCTAGAGAAGATAGAGATAGAGAGACAGAGAGAGAGAATGAAGAAAAGTAGTTTCAAATAATCAAATCCTTAAAAAATAGTATGGAATGACACATCACAGTGACCATCTGAAAGAGAGGTAAATGCAGCATACAGTGAAAAAGAGAGTCAGTGACATGTATTGACAACAAAATAGGATAAGGAATTTAGAAATATGTACCAAAATAAAAAATTATCTCTTGTTTTCTTTGTTTTTATAGCATTATTATCAAAATGCCATAATGCTATTGTCCTCAAAACAATTAGGCATTCCTATTTGCTTTCTGCTGTCATGTAATGCATGCAACAGTTTGTTGTTCACTTCTTTCTAAGTTTCAATATTCTAAACTAAATGCTTAATTATTATTTTTACATAATTTAATTATGGCATTCTCTTCTACTATTTGGCTCCTCAATCACATCAAATGAGTCAGCATTGCAATTATAACTGTGGTGAGAGCAACAAAATGAGTTAAGAAACTCATGAACATTCCCTAAAAAAAAATCCAAATACTTGGAAACAAAATCAAAGAACTAGAAGAGGAGATAACAGTAAAGTTATGTGCTAACGTGATATAAATATGAATTTTTGTCTCAACTGTGCACAAAAAAAAAAAAAAAAAAAAAAAACACTTAACGGAAATCCAGAAAGTAATGGAGGACACAAAAGAGGAATTTGTTCATTTACTGTTTTATTGGTCTTATCGGTATCTTAACTTCGCCTCTCTTTTGCAAATTCATAATGGAGCTCAATGAACAGGCAACAAGTGGATGTAGTGTGAAACAACATCTTGGATGATATAGAGTGGCATGTAAATGTATGTGGTGTCCTGCTTCTGCCTGGTTCATTTATTCCACCCTAAAAACCAGTCTTCTGTTTTCTTGTGCAAGTACAATAACAAAACCTGCAAGCATGCAAATAGATAATCATCCTAAGCACCTTTTAAAGCAATGCACATGTGGTAGATATCCATATCTACGCAGTGTCTGGTTCAAGTTGAACATGACACATTCTATGGTGGTTTCATTATTCCTTCTCAGTTCAGTGTGTACAATTATTCAAACACTTCTTCATTTATGTTCTATCTGAGTTTTATAAGCATAAGAGTATCCTTGTAGCACTAAGCTGAGCCTCCCAGTAATGAAAGAGAGAATAACATTTTCACTTTGCACACCTATGTGTACTGGAAGTGCAAATATGCATCGTCATATTTTACTTTTATACACAATAAAGAGCTATGAAAGGGAAAATATAAAATGAATATTTGGTAAGTACCAGTATCCTCAGTTACACATAGCTATGTATTTCTTCCTCATATAAACTGAAAGATTCATTTTGTAAACTGGAGATTTTGGCTTAGACCTGTTCATGTTCTAATCCTTATGAAATGCTTTAGCAATGCATTAAGCAAGAAAAAGCTTTGAGTCACAGTCAAGACACTAAGCTGGTAACCATCATTGGAGCAGCGCATCCCATGGCAAGTTTATTGGTGATGGATCTATTACATTCTGCTGAGCTTGTCAGAAATGGCACTCTGACAATTCGACTATATGATCACATTGCCTTCAAAAGAATTTTGGAGCAACTTGAATGGGATAGCTGTGCTCTGGGAAGTGCTGCGGGATTTTCCTCTGTACGTGTTATTCCACAGCTAGAAGATGCATTGCATGGCAGCAATGTTATCATCTTTCTCCAGCACAAGGACTGTTGTAGGTAATTAAAACACAAATTCTTGACAATTTACAGTGGTAGTCACTATTCACCATGATATTCTGGATAGGTCCAGTGTTAAATCTCTACATTAATATATAACTCAAATGTGGCTGGGAAGATTAGCATAAAGTGATATGATGTTTATGTGATTTATCTAAGTTCCAATATTTGACTCTCTAGATATTTCTGAGACCCACTAAATTCCTGTTCCTGAATTGTGTCTCCTCTATTTAGAGATCTCCATGTGTTCCATTTTTAGAAGAAAACAATCACGAACTACTATCAATGGGAGCTACTTCATATGTTAACTGATGTTTGAATATAAAAGCAGTTTAATACCATTATTGTAGAATGAATGTTATTTCACACACAGAACAGTGTAAATTACTACGCTACATGCATGCGTGTGAGGGGGGGAGGATGCCTGTGTGCATGCTTGCATGTATGGGGCGAAGCAGTCAGCATTTTGATTCTTATTTCATAGGTTCCAGTTTATTTCCAGCTGGAAGGAAGGAATTTTTCTTGAATTACATTGAATCATTCTCTATCCTCCTCATAGTCTAGAAGTATGAATGTAGCACAGAATTGTAGATACAATTTTCCACTTTATAGCTGATGTGAGGGTTGTTTGATAAGTTCTCAGACAGTGGTAATTTTTAATGCAACAATTAGTCATCTGTTTTGATTGCATTGGTGATGTTTCAGTGCTTTGGGTGCAGAACAGTGTTGTTGATGCCTTATTATTATTATTATTATTATTATTATTCATTTACTCAAAACAGCACATCATTCCCGAAGTAATATTACATGCATTACATATTCCACAGTATTTACTTTGTGTATACATTATTCACATAGTTTTGTATTATTTTAATACTCTTTTTTAAGCCAGTCATTTAGTATTGTTATCTCAAGTTGCACTTTTTCACTTGTCCTTAGACCATGTCATACACTAATGCCTTCACATATTTGTTAATATGTCTAAAATGTTTTTGTATAAGTTCTTTCTGTGGCGCTGGGCATGTTCCTTCATTTAGCTTCTTTCTGGCATGTTGCTGCATTTCACAATGTTCTACAGTATGCGTGGCTTTCTAACACGGGCAATTAGAGTCGTTTAAGATCCCTGTTCGGTGAAAATGCGAGTTATTTTTGCCGTGTCCTGATACCGTTTCGGAGATCTCTGATGTTATCTGGCATTCGAGTTTTAATCTATCTCTAACTGACGGGAAATACTTTTTGCAGGTTGCTCCTTTAGCTGTGTTTCCATTCGTTCTGCCATTTGATGGTTCTTTCTTCCTTTATCTCTGTAATGACTGCTGATTTTTATTTTCTCGTATACTCATTGATTCCGTTGCTACCTATTGCACCTTCCTTTGCCAATTTATCTGCCATTTCATTGCCGTGATTTCCGACATGGGCTTTTATCCAGACAAAGTTTATTGTTCATTTTTGTTCCCGAAGTTTTCTTAATGCTTTTCTTATTTCCGATATTACGAATCCATATTTAAAGTTGTTTTTAAGTAGATCGAGACTAATTTGACCATCTGTGTAAACTGCCTCATTTCTTTCATCAGAGGCAATTTGGTCGATGGATGGTATGATTTCTAAGGCTTTAAGAATTCCAATCTGCTCCGCCTGGTTGTTTGAGCAGTACTGAAACAGTTTAGCTTTCAATGTATGAAGAATCTGTCCGTTCTTTAAGATGACTGCAGCAGCTCCCACCATTCCCTAGAGTTTACTGCCATCCGTGAATATTTCTATTTTGTAACTATTTGTTTCTGCAATCTCGTCCACATTGATTCTTTCCGCCGGGTGTGGCCACTCCTCCTTGTTCAATGGTGCATCAGTGCCTGTGGGGTCATCAGTTGTACTGTATATTGCTTTGTATATCTCTGCTGTTTCAGTAATACTGATCCCTATTGGTTTAATCCCAGCTATAACACACGGTGCTACGTATGGTAGTGCTTTGTAGGCTTTAGCTATCGTGACATTTATAATTCTTTGTACTATCTTCAGTTTATTTAAATTTTCCTGCTTTCTTAGTGCTTCCCATATCACTATTTTAACATAGGTAGTATTGCTCCCTTATATATATAGTCTTTAATGCTGTAGGTCCAAATCCCCAGTGCATTCTTCCTGCTCTTAACATGTTCATTAGGCTCACTGCCTTGTTTGCTGTTGTTTCGATTGGTTTATCGAAGCGTAGTTTGCAGTTGAGGCATATTACTAAGTACTTCATTTCTTGGACTTGCTTGATTCGTTCATAGTTTTTTTTTTTTTTTTTTTTTTTTTTTTTTTTTTTTTTTTTAGTGGACGTCCGTTTTCTTGAGATTAACATATTATAGATTTGGATTCGTTGAATAAGATTTTGTTGTCTTTTGCCCATTTTCTATTTTCCTGATGTCAGTATTGGCGTAATTTTCTGCTTCCTTGTCACTGTCTCATGTTGAGAGAAGTATTAGATCATCAGCGAATGCAATGACTCTCGAGTGTCTTGAGAAGTTGAGGTTCAACAATGAGTTATGCATGATCCAGAACCCAGGCCCGCTAGACAATCCCTGTGGGCATCCTTTGGTTACCTCCTTTTTAGCTCTTAGCGTGTTCATTGAGAGCATAGCAGATCTGTTGCTGAAGTAATTATGTATAACTTGTAGAGGTTCTTTGGGCATCTAACTTGCTTTAGATTGTATAATATGCTTGGTCACCATGCTGCATTAAATGCACCTTTTAGTTTTTTAATTTCCAGACTCACTAGAACGACACATTATTTTTTATTCAGACTCTGTTCAATGCTCTTTTTAACCTCCATCTCTGCCTCTATTGTTCCTACTTGCGGAGTGAACGTGAATTGGTTGCTATTTAGTAATTTGTATTTGTGCATGTGGTGAAGTATTCTATCTATTAGTAGTTTCTCCAACACTTTTCCCGCCACATTGAGGAGGCTTATGGGCCGATATTTAGACACTTCGTTAATGTGCGCCTGGTCTGGTTTTGTTATTGCGGCTATTATTGTGTTTTTCCATAGGTTTGGGACACCCCCTTTTCTAAGCATGTATTGTATAGTTCTTTAATAAGGTTGGGAAGCAGCTTGAATACTCGCTGTAAGATGTCTCTCGTTAGTCCGTCTTTCTCAGGTGGTTTTTAGAGTCAAATTTCTTGATAACAGGTAGAATTTCTTCCCGTGTGAAATGTCTATCGTCCGCTTCCTGAGGTGGTTCCTCTACTAGTTTTCTAATTTCAGAATGATATCGATTGTCACTTTCTTCGTTATCCTTGGGTAAAAAATAATCGATATGTTTTACGGTGCGTTCCATATCCTTCCGTATGACCCTTCTGGCAACTGTAATGCAGAAAACAGTTTTTCTTCTTGTTTTTCCAGTTAGGCTTTTATAAGCTATGTTCCATGGATTGGATCCTGGTGTAACTGTTTCTCAATACCTTGTTTTTTCTTTTTGGAGCTTTATTTGGTATGCACGTTTTCCTTATTGGTAGATATCTATCCTCCCTTCTCTTAGAATTGCTTTATTCTGCGTCCTTTGGTATCTTCGTCTCATTGCGTTTACCTTTATACGTAGAGTTGTTAATTCGTCTGTCCACCATGGGACTGATCGACCTTGCCTTAATTTACTGCTTTCCTTCAATCGAAATACCGATCCAGTCGCTCTTTTAATACAGGAGAACATTTCTTCTGTGTTCTCATCAGTGAGGTTTTCGTTCTTAAGTTTCTCATTAGTTTTTTCTCGACAGTTGCTGTATCTGTTGTTGTATACTGAAAGGTGGTTCTGATGTTTTCTATCAGGCTAGCATAACATTTTTGGAAGTTTTCCTCTTTTATTATATATCGTGGTTGTTGATACTGTTCTGTTCGTTCAAGTCTTCTGTATTCATTATTTTCTGCTATTATGAAGTTTGTGATCAGAGCAGCTTTCTTCCCCGCCGCTGGTCCACTCTGTAATGTAGGAGTATAGATCGTTAAGTCGACTCGGCTGTGCCCTCTGTTTCAAAAATAGGGATTCCGTTTCTTCGTTAATTATTAAATATCTAGTAGTTATTAATTCTAGTATTTTTCCTCGTTGGCTCGTTTTATTGTCGAACCAGATGGCACTCCTGGCGTTTGTGTCAGCTGCGATTATTACTCCGACGTCCTTTGCGTAATCCAGAATAGATTCAATTTGTTTGAAGTCTCATCCTATATCTCTTTCAATATCAAAGTATAAGCTGGCTGCGTAAAATTTATGTTTGTTGGTAATGACCTCGACTATTACAGAGTATGCATTGCTTAGCTGGTTAATTGCTATTATGTCCACATTGTTGTTATTAACTATTATTGCTGTACGGTTTTTCCCATTTCCTCCTTAAATGTCGCAAACTTCTTGGGCAATCCTATCAGCTGGTTATTGATGATATACGGCTCCTGCATGAATACTGTATCTGTGTCTTGTTCACTTATTATTTGCACTAAATTGCTAGTTGCATTCCTGGAATGTTGCAAGTTAAGCTTTAGACACCGTAATGGTTTAGGTGATTTATTTTCGCTTCGGTATTATTCTTTGTTTCCATATTAGTAGTCTGTGTTGAGTATATACTTATCACTGGCTTATATACTCTACATTCTTTATCAGTTGAAGGGTGTTTCTCGTTTACCAGTGACATTTTATTGTATTTGTTGTGGCTTGCACAGTTTATGCATCTGTACTGTTCTTTTGTTGCTGTGCAATCTCTCATACAATGGTTACCTGTACAGAGCGGACATATTTATTCGCCTCTATAGTCTTGTGCACGATGATTATATTTGTTGCATTTGAAGCACCTGGATATCTTTATGTAATCATCTGAGCTGCACATATTCCATCCTATTTTTACCTTTCTTCCCAGTGTTGTAGTCCATGCAGCTGCCTTAATTTCAATAACTAAGTTCGCGTTTCCCTTCCTGTCTCTAAACTCGAATTTTGGTTCAAGGTCGTCTTCAAGTGTGTTGATTTCTGAATTTTGCTCTCTTATGGTTTGTTTTATTTGTTCCATTTTCATTTCTGCTGGAGCATTGTATATTATCATCCTGGGGCTTCTCAGTCTCATTTAGTTTGTCTCCATTACTTCGCTGCACTTTTCATTGCTGCGTCTGCTTTGTTGCTGAATTCCATAAGTATATTTCCGGTTTTGATTGATTTGAAGCTGCATACTCCTGCCTTAATCTTAGTTGGGTTAACTTTGTTTAATTAGTGCTTTCATGTTTTCTGTGTTATCAATCTTCTTTAATTTCACCATAGTTTTGAATGTTCTCTTATTTTCAGAACTTTGGGGTATTTTCTTCGCAATTTCAGAATACTTCTTCTTTCCTCCTGTAGATGTCGACTCTTATGTTTTCTCCTCTTATTTGTTTAAGTCTGCTATTTTCTTTTCTTTTTTCTATAGACTCCTTTGCCATGTTATCGTAGATCTCTCTTAGCTTACTAATGGTGTTTAGGATTTTCTCTTTCAAGTCTCTCCTCATCTTCCTGCTTTCTTCAGTTACATTTTGCAGTGCCTCGAGACATCGCTCGAAACAGTTCTCTTCTACGCCATCCACGCCATTATACTCTCTGCCACTGCATTACCCCGAACCTCGAGTTTAAGCGACTATGGAAAGTGCATGCGAGAAGCGTGGCCTAACGGCAGTGGAATAAACTTCAGCAATGTTTTTTCTCCTTGTTTCTTCTCTGTCGCACGTAACTTATTACTTATATCACAATCTCATACAATATATTTATGTTGCACTGACTCACCTTTACTTTCTGGATTTGTTTATTTGAAGCACGCTTCTCCTCCAGATTCGTTATTTTCTCACTTTCCTACAGTAGTCCTACACTACCAACTAATCAACCAGCCAGTCGCCGCCGCTATTTTTTTTTTTTTGTGTATTTTTTATTGGTAGTTTAACGTCCTTTAACCTGCTGGTCATATCGGACCATGAATGAAATTGGTGAAATTATGCTCAAATGATCTCGGGGTCCACGTCTTCTCAGGATAAGGGAAAACCCCGAAAAAAAACCTTGTCCGGGTAACTCACCCTAAGCGAGATTCGAGCTCACGACATTTTGAGTATGTGGTAGACACGCTGCCACCACACTACCCAGGCGGGCGCCGCTTTCATTATTATTGTTATTCTTATTATTATTTATGATTTATTTATATTATTATTATTGTTGTTGCTGTGTAGGAAATTTTGAAAATGAAAAAACTGAAATTTGAGCAGTGTCAAAGTACTCTAAAGAAAGAAATGAAATAAAATGAAATTCATGCCAACTTGCTGAACACATTGGGAGACTATGCTCCTTCATATTCAACTATTGCTAAGAGTAACAGACTGAAAGTGCAACAAATTGCTGCAGCTGCAGCAATATCATACAAAAGGACATATCAGAGTTTGACTAGGAATTGGATATATGCCCTTTTGCATGATTATCTTCCAAATGGGTGCCACAACTATTAACACAAGATAAAAAATCTGATATGTTCCATTCACATGACTTTTTGTATATTTCTTTAACAAATTATAGTTAAAAAGCTTATTCTCTGTTTACTTCATTCTAATCAAGAAAAACATAAGCAGAAATGGTCTTATTACATGCTTCAAAGTAGGAGGGAAATAAGGGAATGTACTACGCTAAAGTGATAGTCAAATCTTTGGAAAGCTGATCGCTATGAGATTGATAGTTGACAAGTTCCTGTATTTTAAAACTGAAACTAATAACAAGGAATATCTTGAAGATGGTCAATTCCACGAAAAAACTCTACAAGACATAAATTATGTGTTTTAATGAGATCTACATTTTATATGTATTGAGTTGTTGACTATCTCTTACGGTTTATCAGTTATACAAAATTCAGTAAAATTCATTTCGAATAGAGGTCTTCGGAGGCTATTTCCAGAAAACTGAAGATGTACAGCTTGTCTGTCATGTAAATATGTTTAGTACACAGTATTTTAATCAAAATCATTAGAGCCTTTTTGAGCAAATAAAAATATTTGAAATTTTTTCCATGTAAAAGGTGGTTAGGGGTGAGGGGATTTTCTTGAAAATCTTCATGTTGCATCCTTGGAAGATACTGAACATAAATACCAAGTTTGGTATTGAACAGGCTTTTCGTTTTTGAGCTAAGCTGCCCCCCCCCCCTGTTCACACAGACCAAATGATTTCTTTTTTCTGGATTCAGGGAGTATCAAAACATGTATTTCTGGTGAAATCTTGGTATCAAATTTTTGGGTGCAATACAATACACTATATACATAGTACAAGTAAAGAAAGTAAAGATGCATTAGAGTGTAAATTTCTGAACAATGTTTGGCCCATTTTCAGAATAACCTACTAGAGTTTTTGTGCCAGTTTGTGACCACAGATGAAGTATGGGTTCACTATTGTATACCAGAAGCAAAACAACAATCAAAGCAGTGGAAGCATGCTGATTCTCCACCTCCAAAGAAAGCAAAGGCAATACAGTTGGCCAGAAAGGTTATGGCATCAGTTTTCTGGGATACAAAAGGGATTCTGTTAATAGATTATCTTCATAATGGTCAAACAATTATGGGAGAAAACTTCTAACCTCTTGAACTAACTGCAGCAAAAAGTATGCCAAAAAAAAGGCCAGATTAGCAAGGAAGAAACTCATTTTCTATCAGGACATTGTGTGGCCCCATATTTTTGCCATGCCAAAAATGCACGAGTTTGAGGTATAATTTGTTGCCCCACTCACCTTATTCACTTATTCTCTGTCGGGCTTCCATATCTTCCCTAAGCGCAAAAGTTTCCTCAGTGGATGGAGATTCTCTTCAAATGATCTGCTGAATAGCTGAAGTTGACAAGTATTTTGCAACTTAAAAGAATCTCATTTTCAAGTGGATTAAAAGTATTGGAACATTAAAGCATTAGAGTATAGGGAGATCGCATTGAAAAATAAAATTAGTTTGAATGAGGTCAGTTGTTATTTTGGGTTTCATTCCAAATTTTCATTTCGTTATCAAACAACTATTAGTAAAATGGTGGAACCTTTGGTTTGTATAGTAATAATCCTTTCATTAGCTTTACCCATATAATTAAGTTTTATATTTTTTGGGTCAATCAACAATACTAAACATATATTAGTAGTTTTGAATTTGAATTGATTCAAATTAGAGTTTAAACACAGTAGAGATTTCTAAAAGCTCCACTAAAAGAGGGTCTACAGTGCATTTCAACACTTCCATACATTTGCTCTAATTAATAGAATGTGAGGTTTCTAAACTATTGTTTTCCCACAAAACTTACTGCTCTGATAAGCCTTTTAAGGATATCTTGTTCCACCATGTTTTGACTATGTAGAGATATTTTATTTTGCAGAAGGTCAGTAAGTTTAACTTCTATTCTGCGTTCCCTAAAACCAATTATAGTTACAAACAATTTGTAGATGGTAAACAGTCTGTACTGAGCTACTGGCCACCAAATTTCTCAAATATGACATCTAGCACTTATACAAACTCGCACACAGATTGAGATCTTCTGAGGTGTAGGCACAAGTCTCTCAGTGTTCAGATGATGCTGAAAGAACATTACTTTGGCTGGCTCACAATATGCTAGCAATGATGTAGCACATTAGGTATTTCTGTATGTTCAAAAGAAGTAGCTCCCTTTTATCATCTTGTAAACTTAAATCTGCTGTCTGTTTATGAATGACTTTTATATGTTCTTTGTAAGAGATGTTGAATAATCTTCCTCTTTGACCAAGTAGGAGTTTGGGTAATCATTGCCACTTGATCTAGTTTTCTAGGTAGATATTGTTTAAGAAAAATATCTTCCCTTGAAACCAATCATCACTTCATCTCAGCAAGTGGGATCATATCCTGTTTGAATTTATTCATTAGGTGCAAAGCTGATCTCACTTTGCAAAATATGTCAAAATCTATACTGACTTTATTTGGTCTCTGTCCTCTATTGTTTAGATGTAAATATTCTCTCAGTTTCTTGAAGTGCTTAATATAAAGGCTCACAGCCTGAAAATAACCATATATTTTTGAAAGATCAAAAATGCTATATGGATTACAACTCCTAAATAGGCTTGTTTGTATTCTGCATTTGTATCTTCCCATTAGATTTTCGTCATCCATAATCTAGGGGGTGCCATGCTAACATCTGGTTCCAAAGTTTGCAGGGTCTAATCTGGCAGAGGGGAATGGCTTTTTTCCTGTGGACACTGCAATAGTCAATTTCATTTTTGAAGCTCCATTTTGTTGTAATGCTGTAAATTAGTTTCTTGTGCACCTGGTTTATAAAGACGGTTTGATATAAATAGCTCAAAGTAGTATATACAGGGTGTTTCAGGTGTGTATTTCCCACATGTAGACAATCAAATTAGTTCATTATAACATGTGTCCAGAAATGCTTCATTTCCGAGTTATGGCCTTCACAACATTGAAATTCACTGGAACGTTTTTCTTTCCGCAGGTTGTTGTCATTACAAAAGATGTTCAAAATGTCCACCTCCTGCTTGAATACAGACCTTACATCGATGTCTCATTGACCTGCGAACACGATCCCAAACTCCAGGAGTATTGTGTATGTCCTCACAACTTGCCACAATTCGATTCCGAAGGGATTCCAAATCCGGCACCGGAGACGAATAAACCAATGATTTTAAATGGCCCCACAAGTAGAAATCGAGAGGGTTCAGATCAGGTGAGCATGGAGGCCAAGCAATTGGGCCACCTCTACCTATCCATCGATCAGGAAACCTTCGATCAAAGTACCGGCGAGCCGTAAGGCTGAAGTGTGCAGGAGCGCCACCACACAAGAAGTGAATGTGTTGATGATTGATCAGTGGAGTGTCTTCGAAAACGTCAGGTATGGTGTTTTCCAGGAAGTTTGTGTACGCCTGCCCCGTAAGTCTGTTTACAAGTACATGGGGTCCAGCTAATCGATCTCCAATGATACCGGCCCACATGTTGAGGGAGAACTGCACCTGGTGATGAGATACAACAGTTGCACGTGGGTTTTCATGCGACCATACATGCTGATTGTGGAAATTTGTTATGCCATCTCTTGTGAACTGTGCTTCATCTGTAAATAATACAACAGCAGAAAAGTTCGGATTTACACCACACTGCTGCAAGAACCACTGACAGAACCTAGCTCGTGCAGGGTAATCTGCTGGTGTCAGGGCCTGTACACGTTGCAAATGATAAGGATACAATTGATACTCGTTCAACAGTCTCCAGACAGTCGTATGAGGAACATTGACTTGCAACGCTAACCGTCGTGTGCTGATAGAAGGAGTCCTGTCCACAGCCTCCAGAATCTCCTCCTGCACTTCTGGAGTTGTAGATCTTGGTCGTCCCCTTCCCAAACCAGGAGAGGTGAATGTTCTATACTCGAACAGACGGGAATGGAGACGTACAAATGTCTTCCGATCTGGACATTGTCGCTGTGGGTACCTCTCCTGGTACAAACGACGAGCCAGCGCAGCATTGCCGTCCGCCTTACCGTACATGAAGTGTATCTCTGCCAGCTCTTGATTTGAATACATGTCGCACAGTCTTAACGCCTAAAGAACACTGAATGTAACCTTCCTCAGAATGAACTATCAGAGCGCTCTCCTAATGTCTCCTTTGACGGCAAAGACCTGCGGAAAGAAAAACGTTCCAGTGAATTCCAATGTTGTGAAGGCCATAACTCGGAAATGAAGCATTTCCGGACATGAACTATTTTGATTGTCTAAAGGTGGGACTTTCAATGTTGTAAAGGCCATAACTCGGAAATGAAGCATTTCTGGACACATGTTATAATGAACTATTTTGATTGTCTTCATGTGGGAAATACATATCTGAAATTATGCCCCGTATTTTTGAAACATCCTGTATAATTACCTCTGCAAAAGTGTGCTTAGAGTCAGATAAATTTGCATGTTCTTTTAATTCCTTAAAATTTAGATGATGATTCCAATTATTTATGAAATTCTAGCATTATTACTGATGCTTCAATCTTTGTTTGTTCCCAGTCATGTATTATCTTCCAAGTCATCTATTATCCTTTGTCTGCCAACATGGCCTTCATATTTATCCTGTGCTCACTTTCTCTTTCTGTTCTTTAGATGAAAATGTGCAAATACTATAAGTGTCTAAAATTTGTAAAATTTCTATATCTGACTTTTACAGGATTTGTGTCATATAGAAGCCATTACCTCATAATTTTCTGTACTATCAGAAAACTTCTATTCACACTAAATGTGTTTCTTGCATCAAAATGTAATGTTCATTTATATTTCTGCATCTACAAGAATGTTTAATAATGATTCATTATGTCTTTATGTCAGGCTTTATCCTGCTGTTGTTTCAATCTCACAACAGGTTGCAATACACGCATCAGCAAGAACATTCTAGAGTAATTTTATACTTGAACACTTTGGTTAATTAGGGCAGGCAAAGGGTAAAACAACTTCTGATGAATATTATCATGATTAACAAAAGCAGAGAAAAAAATAACTTTTATTTAAGCATGTTATTCTAGTTAAAATTATATATTATTATGGTTGTTACACATTTTATTTCCTTTTAAAGTAATGTTTAGCATACAGAATGTGGCTTGCAAATAAAATAGGTAAAGATAAAATATTTTGACTTTTGTGTTCTCTACAGGCATGAGGGACAAAGTCTTATGGACTGGCTGAACTACAATTATAATTCTATGGTGGAAATAGCAGGTGCTATCAATGCTTATGCTTCTGAAGACTGTCGTATCATACTAACTGGTGCTGGAACTTTACCCTTATGCTTCAATGTAAATGTTATTGCAGAATTTGCTACTCACATTCAAGCTCACAATATAGTAGCAGTTACAGCTGACTTGGCACAAGAGGCTATAAGGACAACTGCTCTATCAATGGGGTTATCAAGTGGTTCTGTAGGTAAATGAGAATTTGCATAATAATAAAAAGAAAAATTGAAGCTAGTAACATTAAAGCACCACAACATTATAATATTCACAAAAATTTACACACAAGTTCAGTCAACAATTTGTCAACAAATTTATTCTACCTTGGTATATGGTATAGCAGTGTAGCAGTGCGTAAGAAATCCATCAAGAGGCAGTGTCAACCTCCATGGCCTAGGGGTAGCTAGCTGCTAGTTTCTAAGGTCTCATCTTCAAACCTGGCAGAGGCGATGGAGTTTTTCATGCATAAAAATCCTTAGCATAGCTTCCTTTGGAAGGGAGTAAAGCTGTTGGTCTTGTCTGCAGATTTACAGCAGGTAAAATAAACTCAAGCCTGGAGACCTCAAAACAAATTTAAGTGGTGTTTCATGCCCATTATAGATAGTGACACTCAGAATTGCAGCAGTTAAAGAGCATCCATAAATAAAACTCAATTTAACTTAATTTAATCAAGAGGCAGTAAGCATAGTGATGTGGTCAGTCAAGTGGAGAATGTTAAAGAAGCTGATAATCCAATCAGTGAAACTATCTTTCAAAATGTTGAAGATTTCTTAAAAAAAATGTGATGTGTTTCATTCACATGACTTTCTCTACCTCTCTGTAACAAATTATTCTTAAAAAGCTTATTCTTCTACCTACTTCATGCTAATCAAGCTAAAACATTAGAAGAAAGTATTATTACTTGTTCCTTATAAGTAGTAGAAGGGAAATAAAGGAATACACAAGGCTAAAGTGATAGTAAAATCTTTTAAAAACTAGTTGTCATGTCACTGAAATTTGGTTCTATTTGTATGGCCAGGAACTGGCAAATTACCACATAAGAAAAACTTAATATTTCAAAATTGAAACCAATAACAAGAAATATCTCAGAAATGTTTAACTCCACAAAAACAATGTGTATGACATAAATTGTGTTTTAAGGAGATCTCGTTTTCTGTGGAGCAACATTTTGTTTATCTCTCATTCCCAGAAAATTAAAAATATACTTTTTATTTTTTATATAAGTATCTTTTTTCTATGGTATTTTAATCAAAATTGTTAGAGCAATTTTTGAGAATATCAATTCTTTTTTACTGCTCTACACATACTATGTACATAGTATATAGAGAAGCCATTGCACTCCACCCAAAAATTTGATACCATGATTTCACAGGAAATATATGTTTTAGGGTTCCCTGAATCCAAAAAATCATTTTCAGAAAAAGGTCTGTGTGTGGGTGGGAGGTAGGGGGGTGGGTGTGTGCATGTGCGTGCGTGCGAATCCGTGTGTCACAATAACTCAAAAATGAAAACGAAAAGGCAGTAAAATACCAAATTTGATGTTTAAGTTTAGTTTCCTCCAGGGATGCGAACAAAGATTTTGGAGGAAAAAAAACAAAAACAAAAAGAAAAAAAAAAACACCCCAAACTACCCTTTACATGGAAAACATTTCAAAAATTTTGATTTTCTCAAAATGGCTCTTAAATTTTGATTAAAATATTATACATTAAAGATATTTACCTGTCAAATAAAATGTATATCTTGAATTTTCTGGGAATAGCCTCTGAAGACTACTTTATTCTGGATGAATTTTACGAAATTTTACATAATTGCTAAACTGTAAGAGATGGACAAAAACTTTACCACACAAAAAATATAGAGCATGTTAAAACACACAATTTATGATATATACATTTTTTTCGTGGAGTTGATCGTTTTTTAGATATTCCTTGTTTTTGGTTTCAGCTTTGAAAAGCTTATATTTTTCTCATACAGGAATTTGTGAACTTCTGTCCATACAAAGGAACTTCAGTCAAATAGCAACCAGCTTTTGACTATCACTTTAACCTATGGTACTGCCTTATTTCACTTCTACTTACAAGGAAGCAAGTAATAAAACTATTTCTGCTAATTTTTTTCTTGATTAGCATGAAGTAAATAGAAGCATAAACTTGTTAACAATAATTTGTGGCAAAGATGTAGGGAACGTCATGTGAATGGAACACATCAGATTTTTTATGTAATGAATTGTTTGGGGTGGTAGGATTTTCTTGAAAATCTTCCTGTTGCATTCTTGAAAGATGGTGAACATAATATAAAGTTTGGTATTTAACCAACATTTTGTGTTCACAGACGCTCTGACACAAATACATATACACACCTTTGTCTAAAAATATTATGTGTTCCATTCATATAAATTTCTCTAGCTAGTTCAATATGCAAACTAATCTTATAAAATATTATTTATACTCGTATATCTACATCATACTATTCAAGATAAACATTAGCAGAATTGGTCTTATTACTTGGTTCCTTGTAAGTAGAAGGGAAATAAGGGAATACACCAGGTTAAAGCAATAGTCAAATCTATTAAAAGCTGGTTCCTATGTAAAATGATTGAGGTTCAGTTAATTTTGCATGGCCTGTATTTAAACAAGAAAGATGAATCAAAAGATGGGTTCCTGTTGGAGAAAAGTTAGGTAGTTTAAAATTGAAACCAATTACAGGGAATATCTGGAAAATGACCAACTGTACCAGAAAAATCTGTTGTGTTCCATTCACATGACTTTCTCTAGCTGTCCCATATACAAAGTATTCTTACTAAAAATTATTGTTTTATCTACATCTTGCTAATTGAGATAAACATTAGCAGAATTGGTTTTATTACTTGCTTCCTTAAGTAGAAGGGAAATAAAGGAAAATATTAGGCTAAAGTGATAGTCAAATCTTTCAGTGCTGGTTATGCAAAACAATTGAGGTTTGGTTTTCTTTGCATGGTCCCATCTAAGAAAAGCTAAGTAGTTTAAAACTGAAGCCAATAACAATGAATATCTGGAAAATGATCAACTCTACAAGAAAAATCTGATGTGTTCCATTCACACGACTTTCTCTATATCTCTGCAACAAATTATTGTTAAAAAGCTTATGCTTCTATTTACTTCATGCTAATCAAGAAAAAATTAACAAAAACTTATTACTTGCTTGGTGTTGATCATTTTAAAGATATTCCTTGTTATTAGTTTCAGCTTTAAAAAACTTATATTCACATATAGGAATTTGTCAACTCTTGTACATACAAACAAAGGAACTTCAGTCACATAAGAACCAGCTTTTGACAACCACTTTAACCTATGGTACTCCCATTATTTCGCTTCTAAGCAAATAATAAGACTATTTCTGCTAATTTTTCTCAATTAGCATGAAGTAAATAGAAACATAAGCTTTTTAACAATAATTTGTTGCAGAGATGTAGAGAAAGTCATGTGAATGAAACACATCAGGTTTTTTGTATAGTAAGTTGTTGTCTATTGCTTATGGTTTAACCATTATGCAAAAATTCTGCAGAGCTCATCTAAAATATAGATGCAAGCATGCACGCGCACACACACACACACACACTCTTTCTCCCTCTCCTCTCTCTCTCCCTCCCCCTCCCTCTCTCGCTCTCCCTCCCCCTCCCTCTGTCTCTCACACACACACCATTTTCTAAAAATGCTTTTTTCGGACTCAGGGGACCTTAAAATATGTTTCTGCTGAAATCTCGACATCGAATTTTTCAGCAGAATATAATACCTTTTATAGCTACTATGTATATTGTATGTGCATACGTGCTAGAGAAAGTAAAAATGTAAATGACACAAATTATGTATTTTAACAAACTGTACATTTTTTGTGTAGTACGTTTTTGTCTATCTCTTACATTTAACAGTTATGCAAAATTCTGCTAAATTCATCCAGAATAAAGTGTTCTTCAGAGGCTATTTCTAGAAAACTCACTAAGCATCTTTAATTATACAGTATTTTAATCAAATCATTAGTCATTTTTGAGAAAAACAAAATTTTCAAAACTTTTTTTATGTAATGTGATGGAGTAACTTCTTGATATTTTTCATTTTTGAGTTATGCTGCACACACATCCACACATCCACGCACACTCCCCACACCTACACACCCACACACATGGAGCTTTTTCTAAAAATGCTTGTTTTGGAGTCAGGAGACCTCAAAACATATATTTACAATAAAATGTTGACATCAAATTTTTGGGTGGAATACACTACTATGTACATTGTATGTGCATACATGCTAGAGAAAGTAAAAATGCTGTTTTTTTAGAATGAGGGGATCCATAAAATGCATATTGCCAGTATTGGTTTTGAATTTTTGGGTGTAATGCAATACCTTCCCTTCTCTGCCTATACCTATGTATTAAATAGAGAAATTAATAAACAAAGTGGTGTCAAATAATTTGTGTAAATCATAAGAATTTGCGTCATGGTTTTATTGCCAGATGTACATGCATTCATGTTTGCAGCATACTCATAAACTAAAATTGAATTGACCCAAACTTGAAAATTGAGTTGCGCATCTTCTAAGGATGTGACACCCAGATTTTCAAGAAAATTCTTTACCACAAACTATGCTTTACACAAAGAGCTTTGTTAATGTAACAGATGTCTTTATTGACATAAAAAGTTGGTTACAATAAAATCTTTAATTCACTGCTGTAAATATCACTCAATGCCTTGACGTGTAGACTGTTGACAGCTACATGCCACTGTACGCTAATACTGCAGTCACTTGCAACTCACTACAACTCAATACACACCTGGCTTTCAATTCTTTCTCCTTTTATAGCTACAAAATTACATTACAGAACTTTCTGGAAGCTTTTGGAAATAGAAGCTTCTGGAAGAATGTAGTATGTCGTACCAGATGCGTCGCTTTCCAAAGCCTCTGATTACCGGCATTCAGCACTTCCTGTTTTTAACCATTCCAGGTCTCCAACTCCCACTAATTGACATATCAGGGCAAACGTGAGAACACCCACTCACACAGATGCAATGTCACATTATTTTTTATTTTCTGAAAAATGTCTAACAACTTTTATTTAAGTACTATATGTTTAAATATTTGCATGACTAATAAAATGCATAATTATATTAAATTTTCTGTGAACAGCAATACTTTTCAACTCTTCAACTTACTGAATTACATATCTTATGTGTAATTAGGAAACGTAAACTTACTACAATAAAAATGTAGAGTTCACTAAAATATGGTATTTGTAACAAATATTTTTGTGTCATTCATCAAAATTTAAATATTCTATGTTGTAAGTTTACACTCTCTCAAGTCCATCATTTGACAGACATATATGATTCTTCTTCTTTTTCCAATAAAAGAGCCATTTTGGTAGCACAATTAAACATTTAAATGTTGTTTATGCATGCTTTATGTAACTAAGGAATTGTAGTTTCATTTGATATCATTCCTAGGCAAAAATTGCAATGTAAGTAGAGGAATTCCTTTTTAATAAGAAGCCTAATATAAAGTTATAGATGGAGAAAGTAATGAAGGTGTATGCATAAGTTTTTCCCTTTCTTTCTTAATCTTTTCGTATAGTAAAATACCTGATAAAAAAGTGGTTTATTACATTATGTTAGTATTTAAAACTTGTATGTAAAATTCACCTTAAGCAAGGGGCCATATCTAAAATCTGTTTAAAATTACTTTCGCGGTTCTGCAAAGAACATTAGCTAATGCTGCAGGAAAAATCTATTAGGTACTTGCAACCTACAGAACCCTTGAAATCAGATAGGACAGATAGATAAAAAACACAAAAATGTATATTGTCACAAAATATTTTAAAAACAGTCTCTTCTATAGTTATGGTTTTAAGGTTCCACTTATTTTTTGTTTTCCCTTCAATAATAAACAAAACCCTTGCAAAAGTAAGTAAGTGAGTGAGTGAGTGAGTGAGTGAGTGAGTGAGTGAGTGGGTGGGTGGGTGGGTGGGTAGGTGAGTGAGTGAGTGAGTGGGTGCGTGGGTGAGTGAGTGAGTGAGTGAGTGAGTGATATATACTATATTCGTAAAACATCATTTTAAAATAAAATGCATAATCTACTTTTAAGGACAACCATCTGTCTGGGGTTGTATTGGTCTGAACAACTTGGTGGATATAAAGAATGCAGCACATGTATTGGAAGTATTAACCAAAACATCTAAACTGGACTCTCTGAAAGGCAGTGTATTTGTAAGACCTATTTGCTACCTCCTGGAAAATGAAAATAAAATCTATTCACGCATTCAGAAAGAAAAGGTAAGCATTGAAAATTAGTTAAATAATTGATGCCTTATGTCTACTTAATGTACATGCTTAGGCTTTTATGGCTGGCATGAAAAGTTTGGAATTCAGCATAGAATGTGGAGCTAAAAGAATGAAATAGCATATTGTGTATTTAATTGTAATTATTGTATGGTTAACTATTATTATAATGCTTAATAGTTATGAATGTTAGTGTTGGTATGTATTAGTATTATTTATTCATAGTGTACAGTGTACCAAGACAGTTGTCAGCGCTAAAACTTCAAAATGGAGAAACAATGCGTATAATCTATATATAAAAGAAAGTTGCATTAGTTACACTATTTATAACTCAAGAATGGCTGAACTGATTTCGCTGAAAATCGGTGGGGAGGTAGCTTAGAACCAGGAGACAGACATAGGATACCTTTTATCCTGTTTCTGTGGGACGTGACATAAAACGTGGTATAACAAAATGCAACAGACAGAAAAACAAAACATTTATCAGTCAAAACATCAGTCTAGCCGTTCATTTGTTAAAAATGGTATAACAAAATGCAACTGACATGGAATAACAAAACGCAACTGACAGCTAAACGTAATGTTGTCTATGGTTAAGTATGGTTGAAAATTTGGCAATTAGAAATGTTGAAATTGACCGGTTGATATGTTTGTTTCGAGTTTCTATTAGCTTATTGTGCCGATATTATCATTAACAATGCCGTGACCAAGACGATCGAATCTTTCCTGACAAAGCCATAATGCAACTAGGATTCAAAATATTGCGAAAGGATTGAAGAAGAACAAGAAATAGCACGTGAAGAGCGCTGCGTTAGTATGGCTCGACTTCGTGCCTCTCAATCACAAGAGCAAAGCGAGGCAGCCCATGAAACGGTTTGGTTGGCAATGCAAAATCATCAAGCAAACCTCAGAGATCAACAACTAGATAATTTTCGACACACAGAAGAAATTTATCAAGTACTGATTTGAATAGAGCAGTGTTTTGATACGGTTGCAGCACTGATTACTGCTTGCATACTAGCGTTCGCATTGGGTCAATCCTTGAAAGTTTGTGGTCTGAGTCTAGAAAATCCATGTTTTTCCCATGATCAATTTATGTGGCATGTTCAAGGGTCAGAAGACCATCTGCGTTATTTGTTCTTCCGCCTGATAATAAAACCAAGAAATGTCTATCACAAGGCACTTCACTGAAGAATGCAACCCATGCACCAACATACATGGCCAATAAAGAATCATTAAGGTACTTGATCTTTTTTATTTATATTTATTATCCTAATAAGAAATTGAACTTAGTAAAATCCAAAATCTGCTCATTTATTGCCTCTAAGGTGGAACAAAGTTCGCCGGGTCAGCTAGTTATTCAACAATTATTAGTGAACAGATCATTCTCACAGTTGAAATATGAAGATGAGTTAGCGATCATCACATAGGGGAGACATATACCAGCCCTTCCTCACTTGCAGTATGAGAAGGAAAAAAGTAAGAACCCTTACAAAAAGTATTTTAATCTAAACAATTACGATAAGTAAGCATGGCTGTGTGGTTTATGCAAACTAAATAAACGTTATTTCTGGTCATTTTTGTTTGCACCAGAGAAAATGTCTTTGAATACAATGGGTTTCACAAATTTAGTGTATTTGATCACAACTGTCAATAAACAAAAGAGATCAATCAAACATATAATATAATTTAATAAACAATCCCTTAGATTATCTCTGGTAAATCTATTTATGGCCTATATCTTAAGGTTAACTGTTAATATCATTTGAGATATTCCTATAGTGAAACCAAAGAAGATCACTAGAATATTTAGCACTATTGGTATTTGTTTCTTGGTAGGAATGACTTTATCTTTTCACTAAAATGGTGTTTCATCTATATATTTTATCATTAATACATCAGGACATTTGAGACATTGTTTTTCTGTACAACTATGATCACATTATCAACATATGGAAACCAACTCTTAAATATGTAATTAGATTCACAGTTGGACTGTTTTGTTATAAAAACATGCATGCATATCTGAAAGAAATCCAAAAGCTCAATGCTCTAGATAAACAGAAATCTGTATCAATCCACAGTGACAGTCAAGTATCCCTGGCACTCCTTAATAACAACAAGAAACACCATACAATAACTACAGAAATATATGAAACTATAAGAACGCTCAATCAGCAAAATTGGAACAGTCATTTCAAATGGACCAAAGCACATATCGGGATTCCCACCAATGAATTAACAGATAAGTTGGCAAAACAAGGAGCACAAGATGCTGAAGTTGAAACACTATGATAAGATGCCAAAATCAACCATTGAAGTTGAAATTAAAGAAAGAGGATTGCAGTAAAATAGCAGAGCAGATGGAACAAGTCAACAAAAGGCACAATAACAAAGTTGTTTTTCCCATCTAATAGAGAAAAGCTCAAACTAAAACTACTCATAACAGTTGAGTTTCACAGAAATAGTTAAAGGACATGAGAAAACTAAGACATATCTACATAGATTCCATATGTTCCTACATGTTCATGGACATAGAACAACAAATTGGGCAGCATCCAATATGGTTGGTTGGTATCTAATGTTGAGCAGTTGGCAGTGAAACCATTCACTCTCTTGTATTCCAGTATTTTGATGTCATATTATCATGTTGACTCAAGGTTGGGCAGCGCAGTAGATGGTTTCCATCCATATCTTCTGTTTTTATTCAACTTTTTGTAACCGTTTAAAATAGCAGTTACATCACCTAAGAACAGAAAGGTATGGTCAGGAAAGAAAATGAAATGATCCCCTAGGCCTCAAATACTCTAATACCATCGGAGTCAAAGAAAACAAGAGTTGAGTCAAGCAAGACTGGATAGGAAAGGTAAAAGAGGGGATCTGATAAGTGAAAAGGAAGAAATATCAGTCCAGGTCAATAACTCACCAAGCTGATTGGTGCTTATTGGTGAGCAGCCCTTTCCTTTAGTTCATCACACAATTTTGTTTAGATCGGTTCCTTTAAGTCTTCAAATTATAGATGCAATTAAAGGGTCTCCTTTCTATTATAACAAAATTGATATGTGATTACTAATAGCTGCACCACGTGAAGGTGAGGGGTCGGACATTAGGCTTTTGTCCAGGTCGGTTCCTTTAAGCCTTCAATTAATTACTAATTATTAAAGGAATTAAAGGGTCTCCCCCTGTTAGTAACAAAAGTCTTTCCGCAGCTGCATCATCCAATATATGAATATCCAAAAGTGCAGCAGAAACCAGATAAGAGAAAAAATCAGGAAGAAAAGGCTGCAAGTGACCTATCACCATGCATCAGCTACATCCAAACTTCTCAAAACATTTCACACCTATTGTAATTAGGGCTATGATCATAATTAGAGGCATTGAATATACATGCAGGATATTTGCATCATAGTGACTCAGGGAAAACATTAGTAGTTTAAGAACTGCATGGGTTGTATATTATTTAGATAGTGTATAGAACTCCAAAGACAAGAAAATTTACATATTACCGCCACCACCACTGTTATCGTTGTTGTTATTATTATTATTATTATTATAATAATATTCTTGATACTAATACTAATAAAGTCACTAAAATGTAAATAATGAAAGAAACAAGATAATAACCAGAAATTAAATAGGATAATTCATATAATATTACTCAGTAATGGGGCATGCTGATGATGTTCAATAAATAGATGTAAATGATCTAGTATCCTGATCTCAAGTTTGTTCATGGACAAGTTGCCTTGAAAGGAGGATAAAGGATTCTCTATAGCCAAATCAGCATCCTGTTTATACAACTTGTCCCTCCATTTGAAGGCTGCTTGCTCTATGCAGAGGCTTGTTAGTTCATTAGGAGGTTCCTGCTGTCCTCTGTGGTCTAGAGATATTGTCCATGCAAGTAGATGACAGCAGTGTAAACAGGATGTGCAGTGACATGATCTGCCTGCTGCAGTCGGCCGGCAGCCAATATCGTCATGCATTTACCTACAGCATGACTATTGCTTGAACACTCTGCCTCTTCCCCCACTCCTTGAACTGTGCAACTTGACTGCTCTCGTCTATTGCATGCACAATAATATACTAGCCTCTCGTTCCCAAAATCGTGAGTTCAAACCTGATTCAGGCATAAAATAAAGCTGTTGGTCCCGTGTCTTGAATCAAAATGTGATCTGAAACAAATCTTGGAAGTGTTGTCATCAATATTTCTATAACAAAAGCTGGAGGTTTGAAGTACAGGCCCAAAATAAGGCAGCCCTTGCTGCAATCAATTAATCAATCAATAATAATAATAATAATAATAATAATAATGCCATACTGATATCCATTAAAGCAAAAGTGGTTAAAAATGATTGATAGCTTCCCTTTCGTGCATAAAGATATATGCCATTGCTAGTAGCTTGTATAATCTACCAAAAGTCCTTGAACTAATAGACTTTTATTCCTAGCATTGGCATCCATCAATTCAGTATAAATTCTAATTTGCTTGAATTTCATGTATTTTATGTAATATTTATGCAGAATGTTACAGAAGAGCTTCTGGATCGCTCCCTTTACATAGCAAAAGTGAAAGCAACTACTGATCTTCTCAAGCACTGGTATGGCATCAAGAACAATAGCAGAGCTATTCTCTCACTTGGAATCATCTCTGATGGTAATACATAATCTATCATAGCACTGTTGATGTTTAATATGGATCCTAGAATTTTGTGAATTAGTTGCATGACTTTTATTTTAAAGAAAGAACAATTTTTACTTTCTCCATTACTTAACTAGAGTAAGGAGAGTAACAGTTATATTACAGAAATTTCATATCAAGATTTCACTACATTTTGAGACTCCCTGAATCCAAAAATGTATTTTTAGAATGTATGTATATGTATGTTGTCTGTGAATAGCACAATTCAGAAACAGAAAGCTAAACACAAACTAGTACTTTTAGCATTTTTCAAGGATGTGATACAAAGATTTTCAACAAACTCCCTCCTACCCTAAATTACGTTTATGTGCAAAAATGTTAGTTTTGTTTTTCTCAAAAATGGCTCTTATTGATTTTGGTTAAAATGACATATGTAAATACACTCTTTGATAAATATATGTATATTTTGAATTTTCAGGGAATAGCCTACCAACTCCTCTTCATTGTAATACACCATATAGATAGAAAAATTGAATTACATTATGCAGAAAAAATTCAAGTCACAGAAGTTAAAATGGTTGAAAAAGCCTTTGAAAGTTGTGACATATAGTGAAATCTGTAGTGACAGGGATACATGCTGAAAATGAGATACATTGTGGGATGTATATTAACACTCAATATACATTAGTCTTAAATAATTAAAAAAGAATACAGTATACTCCCAATTTTTCAGAATAATGTGGAGGAAAAGATGCATGAATAATTAAAAAAGATTAATAATTAAGAATGTAATTTAATGCTTTTAAGGTACAACATGCATATGTAAATACAAAATTCTCCTTCTAATCCTAGAGCTTCATGAAAAAATTTAGCCTTTTTGGCATACATCACACATGAAACAATGATACATTCTGTTCGTTTTTGGCTAAACCATTACAAAAGAGTCGCATCTAATTCAGCAAATTTTCGTACTTTTCCCTGCAGATTGTCCAGAATTAGAATAGCAGTTCCTAACAATATCCTGCATTTTGTGCTTATACTTTTTAATGTCCAGAACAGTCTGTATTCCAATTCCATTTTTCAATTCTAATTTTTGTTTTAATGTCAAAACTGATTTTTCATTTCTCTGCCATCTATTTTACAAATTTCTTTTAACTTGCTTTGTTGATAATTATTACATGATGAACATTAGAAAACTGAGCTTATTTTTATTTACACAAAACAGGCTGGCCGAAAACAATGGAAATGGTACTCTTTTGTCACACTGCAGTCGTTTAAATAATGGCAATGGTCAAAAGAATCAAAATACTGGAAGTGGTACACACTGAAGCATAATCACACATTGGTTATAAAATGAGTTGAATTTACACTTGAATTGCTTCGCTAAGTAATAAATTACCTGGACATGTTTCGCAGGCTTATGTTGCCTACATTATCATTTGACTGCCCTGTTGATGATGTAGGCAACATAAGCCTGTGAAACATGTTCAGGTAATTTATTACTTAGTGAAGCAATTCAAGTGTAAATTTGACTCATTTTATAACCAATTTGAAACGTTAATGTACTTATTATCTTTTTAGATGTGCAAATAATCTGCAAACCAGATAATCTGCATACTATTAATCAGGAGCATACTGCACATATGATTTTTCAGTACCTACTTGCATATATTATTAATTGGATGATACAAAATAAATTATTAATAACATTTAACATAACTTTTAAAATAAATACTTGTTTTACATTTGCAAATATGATATTGAAGATTATTGTTCACAGCCTTTAATAAGCAAATATTTAGTTTTAGAGGATATGCATATTATTATAAATCACAGCCTGATACAAATATAAAAGTTATTATTAAACATTGTAATGTATAAAACAAATATGTATATGCTATATATTTTCAAATTTACTAAAAAATATTCTTAAGTTTTAGTAAGGTTAATATTGAGTGAAGAAGTTGTGACATGCTCACTAAGCTGTTGTAATCTTATTGTATCATCTTATGACAGTTTGACATGACTTTAAAATTTAATGAAAAGATATAAACCTATTTATAAATGTAAAAAGAAGCTAGTAACAGTGAAGAATAACACAAATATAATATAAAAATAATAGTTGCAACAAATCTTCACTTATCTTTTGGAATCCTTGCTTGGACTAGTTTCACAATGATTTCATTGCATTATCAACATACCCTTTTGGTCTCTTTTTTGATGTTGTTTATTTACACTGTTATGGTTACTGCTACTAGGTGGATTGTGTACTAATGCATTGCTAACTACTGGACTCAAAACAAATTTGGTAAGAGTGTCAATTGGAGGTATATCAAAATTATATATATAATCAAGGTATATCAAGCAAGGATTCCAAAAGATAAGTGAAGATTTGTTGCAACTATTATTTTTATATTATATTTATAAACCCATTGTTTAATATTCTTCTCTTCAATATAAATTTCAAGAGAGCTGTTGGATCTGTCAATAACTTCTTCCTCAGAACCAAGCAACATTTTTTGAGGTTCTTGAAATAGCCAATTGCATCAGGAAGGATTAAATGTAGAATGGATTTTATATCTGCAAGTTTAGGTGGCCAAAATGGAACTAATTCCCACACTATGGCACATACAAGGAAATAACTAATGATTATTATTCATAAAAATTGTGAAAATCAGCCAAAAATTTGTGATTATATTGCATTTGCTATAAGTTGGCTTTCCTATTCCTCAGCAGATAGTGCCAACTAAGGAATGACTATCACCCTGTATATATTACAAACATCCTGTATATATTAATGTATTTTTATAATTTATGTAGACTAAGTTTATTTAATGCTAATTTTGTTTAATGTAAACTGACAATGCCCGATACTCGAAAAGAGTCTATAGGCTGCTAATAAATTACAATTACAATCAGTTTAAAAAAACAAGAAGGGAATTATATTTTGGGCAATTCTAAAAATTGTTTTGAGAAACTGGATATGTACCAACTATTTCAGATATACTGTAAAGTCCAAAGGTTTCTTTATTAATCTAAATACAATCAGTAATGTACCATGCTTTTTAACTTATAACATGATTTATCTTACTGGTTTTATTAATGTTTGATATAATATTACTTCATTTTTCATTTTCTTATATAAATCTCCCAGTCTCTGTATGGTCAATGCGATTTGGTTTACTTATTATGTTATGATTGATGTATGGTGCTTGTGTTTGATTTGCCTAGATAAGTTGCACTATACTTAATTTTAACGAACAAATTGTCAATTGATTAAAAAAATGAAATAAATACTGAATGTAACTGAGATTCTACAGAATGGCGCAGAAAAAAAAAACCCAGCCGCAGTAAGGCTATTCATTGCTGCCCATCAATTGTTATCTATTGTTGTGATTACGTTTAAACCTGTACATTAGGTTATTTGTCAGTTCTTTATTATCTAATTATTACATGTTTAACATGCCTATTATATAAAGTGCAATATCCTTAGGATTGATGAAGTGAGATGTGTGTTTTGGCTGGAGCCTGGGAATGAACTTAAGATGCTGAACTTACTACTGAAAACTCAGCAATGCATTGTTTGTCTGGTACAGGATTGGTCAGTTTTAATGTCTTTGACATTTTCTGAGTTGATCCAGTCGTTTTCCTTTTTAAGAAGTAATAAATAGTGCTGGTACTGGTATAAGCCTATCAATTTTTTTTCATTAAAATACGGGATGCCTAAAAAGGTTGTGAGTAACTGGTCAATACTTTCTGAATATGACATTAACATAACATTGGAATGAAGGAAACATGATATTGAATAAATACACTTTACAAACATCTGACTTTTCACCATGTGCAATTGAAAATATTGATTGCAAATTTTACAGTGAACTCCATAATTAAGCTTTGTCTCTTTGAGGAACGGACATCTTTCCTGTAAATTGGAAAAGAAGGTATATTTCTGTTTAGGCATAATAGCTTAAGTTCTCGCAAATAATACATCACATCAACTGCCAACACTAGACTAGGCAAACTTGTCTGTCTTCACTGTTCACAGAATACACTAAAAATGACAGTAAGTGAGATGAGCACCAATTCAACATTTCTCACAATAAGAAATAGCAACAATTGTACAGAACCTGGCCATATTATTGGACTATATTTCACAGTTCACTGAATTCTGAGGTCTAGCATAACAACAATACTCATCTATCAATGTGAGCCCCACTGGACAATGCTAGGGAACTATTGTTGTCTACAATGAATGTGTGTTATACTGTTTCTGTGTTGTAAGAGTCAAAATTGTTGCTTCACAAGCATTAGTTACAGTAGTGCTAACAAAAGGAGAAGGTGTAGTGTGTTATTAATACTTACATTTGTCAGTTTATTTGTGGTTTGAAAGGTGATTTTTATGGTTTGAAAGGTGAACTTTATGATTTTGAGTTTTCTATTCACGACATAATGGACAAATCATGTGATCAGACACCTCAACAAGTTTCAGATTAAAGTGGATATGTTTTCAAATCGTGAGATTTCTCAAATATTGTGGGTGTCTGAATCATCTGTGAGGCGAATTAAAAATAAAATTGAATTTTGTATGGACCTAGCCCCACAACGGAAGAATAAATGTGGGCAAAAACAGATTCTCACTCCAAGAGGTGTACATTGATTGAAAAACATTTGTGAAAGACACAGGTTTGTGGTGCAAAAGAAATTAAATTCAAGCTTGAAGAGAGTGGAATTGCTTCATCTGAAAGAACGTTAGGTATAAACTTTTAGAAATGAAATTAAACGGCCGCAGACTTGCCAAGAAACCAAAATTAGTTCCTACTATGGTTGCTAAATGACTCAGCTGGGCAAAGGAGCTCCAGGATAAAGACTTAAACTTCTGGAAATCGGTAAATATGAAAATCTTCATTGTAAAAATTCTCAATGAGCTAAACTTTACTTTTGAAATGGATTATCCAGAACTAAAGGTCACATTTGAAACAATTCACATTGGCTTCATTTTGTTTCAGGTTTGCTTTAGTGATGAAATAACTTTTGAAGTTCTTGCAAACAAAGCTCAGTTTGTGCGAAGACGTCCTGAAATGTATCATCTAGATTGTGTTGTGCAAACTACAAAACATCCCACCAAAGTCATGATAATGTCAGTCATCAGTGGCATAGGCACTGGACGTCTCTATGTTGTTCAAGAGACAATGTGGCAGGATCAGTACAAAGAAGTGTTGAGGAGTAAGCTGCTGCCTCAAATAAGAGACTGGTTCCCAAATGGAGAATCATTCATATTTATGCAAGATGGGACTCGATGTCACATTGCAAAATCAGTGATAGCTTTTCTGAGAGAGCAAAACATACCTTTGCTGCCATGGCCAGGGAATTCACCAGATATGAACCCGATTAAAAATGAAAGCTAGTGAGGAAAGAAGTGCCAAAGGAAGTGATTACTACGAAAACTAGGCTTATTGAAAAGATCATAGAGGTCTGGAATCATCATCTGCATATACAGGAGACAGTTCTGGCATGTTTAAATAGCATTCCAAGGCAAATTAAAGCATCGATAGCTGCCAAAGGTGGCTCAACTAAGTACTAAAAGTTTCATAAAATTAGAAACATCTGATAACAATTCAGATATATATCCAATTATCACCATAAGCATGCATATTATAAGTACTTCACATCTTCACCAGTGTTTAAGAAAATGTAATGTTTCAATGTAGGCTAGTAAAAATGAAAATAAAAACAATATTAGTTGCATTTTGCCTCCTAATCTTGTATTATAGTGAAAACTCAAAGTGTGATTAATAATATGGCCAGGCACTGAGGTTTTTAATTTAGGAAGATGGTGTCAAGAAAACAGAGGACCTATTCGCTTCCCAAAAACACTCTTCAGGACATGGGACACACAAATAAAAAAGAGGGACTGGGCCATTTTTATGGGATGAATGGCAGGCTTATACTAGTATCGTCAATTTTATACTTTTTTCCATGTCAATTAAATTGAATACCTAATGAACAAACAAAGTAGGTAAATTAATTAATGCAACAGATCAACGAACCAAAGGAAAAGAGCATACCTTTCATATACCATGATGCACATTACACTAATGCAATACATGAGTAGCGTTGAACCAACAGGCTATACATAGGAATGGATGCCGTGCCAGCAGTTCCTGGTTGGAGAGACTAATGGTGAATGACTAACCTGCACAAATGTTCTTCTTTATTAATCTTATTTATATTAGGTTAAATATATTCCTTTATTTCTGAGGTACAGCAGGAAGCAGTTTATGATGAAGAATTTCAATGACTGTGTCTCTTTTAAGTTCAAAAAGAAAGAAAGAGCTTATATGTATGTTCTTTTTGGGGAGGAGGGCTTCTGGGAGGTGGGCCCAGTCCTCCCCCCATAAATATACCCCCTGTTTCCTCTTTTTCCACTGGTATCTTATTCCAGCCTCCTTACTTCAGTTCTCTCTGATCATTTAGAACTGTACTTTCTTGAGAGCAGCATTTATCCTACATGGAGAAATGCATAGTGTTTTGCAAAGCATACTCCTACTAACTTGAACTGATGATAATGTATATATCCTTGAAAATAGTGTCTTGAGTACATCCTTCCACACTGCCTCTTCATCAACTCCTCTGTCACTGTGCTAACAATATACATATTCTGAGCATTATATTCTCCTATATTCCAAAGAATCAGCAAAAGGTAAGGAAAATACATTATACAAAACTTGCAAATAAAACTGACCAGATCAGAAAATATACCATGCCATCTCTCTAGGGCTAAGTGTAAAATATTTTTAAGCCATATGTTTGAAACCAGTGAAATGAATTCAGAATTAATATAATTTAGAAGTTCAGATAAGCATAAACATAATATTTAATTGCCTATCCAATGTTATTAAAAGAATTTAATTTGAAATCTTACTTCATATAATTTCAGGATCTTTTGGTATTCCATTTGGGCTGTGTTTTTCTCAACCAGTGCAGCTTGTTGATGGTTGTTGGAGACCATACAAAGCTCAACATCTGTCACAGGAGTTTAAAATTCAGCTTAGAAGCTTGCTTTATTTTCCATGCCAGATAATGAAACAATTTAATATAGGAGGTAGATTTGAATCCAAATGGCTTTTAACCTCAAAGGAAAGACAAAAAATAGCACAGCTAAACCAAATAAAACAAAGGGGAGCTAAACCTCAGAAAGAAAGCCAAAACGATTTGGCAGATATGAGTGAAGAAATAAAAAAGAAAGACCAAAAGCAATATGTCAGAATTATGCTTTCACAAATAAACAACATGACAAAGCAAGAAAAGCAAAGCAGAGATATGAAAATGAGAGAACAATTTGGTGAGGCAAGTATGATAGATAAGGAGGGCTTACAGATAGCTGCTAAGGCAGCACATGGAAAAGAAATGAAGGAAATATTATGGAATCAGATAGAAACAAGGATTGCTGCACTGAGGTACTGAATGCTAGATTCAAGGCTTACTGTTACAGTAGATACTGAAGATCATAGGTATATGCAAATACACTTTCATTATGCATACATGAATAAAATAAAACTTGGAAATTGATAAGTAATTTGAGTTTATTAGAAATGAAACAATAAAGGAGGTTCACTTATAAATCTATATATTATCATATCACATATATGTTCCACTCAAATTCTGTGTAAAATTCAGAGAAAATGTTGAAATTATCTGAGTGTAACACATCTCATTTTATAGACATAAAAAATTGACTAATTACACTGGTCAACAGGATAATTGAGGCATGAGTGGTGTATACAATTTTTAATTAATTGAGCATCCTTTATGATGAAAATTTTACTGAAAGTTGCCAGTTGCTTCTTATTTTTATAGTACGGCATATTAATGATGACAGTAAGTTGTAACTAGATAAGAGTGTAGAGGGATATAGGGAATGAATAAACACATTTAAAAGGATGAGCTGATCTTATCTTAGGTTTTTATTGTGAGGAAGAAATTAACAGATACGTCTGTTTATAAACCGACAAAACAAGAATTCTTTTACAGTCAATCTCTTGCTTTAGAAGTGTTTCACAGTGCAGATGTGATTTACTAACAGTATTAAAACTCAAGTAAAAACTTTGTTTTAAAACACTACAACAAAGTATTCGACATGCTGTAAAATGTATTTAAAATTACATTTTACTTTTTGCTAACAATGCCACATAAGTGCATAAATGATGCTAACAGTTGCTGTTACACTTGCGACAAACGGGTGTATGCTGTGCAGTGGGTAAATATTACTCCTGTAATAAATACAGCATACAATCTTTATTTTGATGAATTCTGCAAATTAGGAGACCAAGATAAGATTTGGGATCCATATATCTGTTGTAAGATTTGCTACACAAATCTTCTGGATTGGTTGAATAACAGGTTGCATATATAAATAAAGGAGACCTTTGATGACTTTTGCCATTCCAATTATTTGGCTGGAGCCAACAAATCACACTGATGACTGTGTTTTGTATGGTTCCACCATTCTGAGGTATAACAAATTATAAAAAGAAGACTGTTGTATATCCCAGTACACATTCTGCTACTCGTCTTGTACCCCATAGTGATTAGCTACCTGAATCATATTCCATACACTCAGAAGAAGAACCTTGCGATCCACATCTACAGATCCTAAATCTGAACATCATAAAATTAGCCACTGTGAATTAAATGATATAGTCAGAGATCTAGAACTTTCTAAAGCTAAGGCAGAACTGTTAGCCTCCAGATTGTAATAATGGAACTATGTTGCCGAAAATGTGAAATTGACATCTTTTCATGACTGTCAGAAACAGCTTGAGAAATATTTTTCTGTAGAAGGTGATTTAGTGTTTTGCAGTGATGTTAGTGGCTTATTGAGTGCTCTGAACATTAATCATATCTCTGATCAATGACTTTATATATAGATGCTTCAAAATTAAGTCTCAAAGCCATATTACATCATAATGGCAATCAGTTGCCATCGATTCCTATTGGCTCTTCTGTGCATATAAAGGAAGACTCCTTCTTGATTCAGCTCATTATAACATGAATAAATGAAAAGTAATTGCAATATTAACTGGACTCCAACTAGGCTTCTCATTTCATAAAAAATCTGATGTGTTCCATTCACATGACTCTCTCCACATTTCTGAAACAAATTATTGTTAAAAAGCTTATTCCTCTATCTACTTCATGATAATCGAGCTAAACATTGGCAGAAATGCTCTTATTACTTGCTTCCTTGTAAGTAGAAGGGAAATAATGGAATACACTGGGCTAAAACAAAGTTAAATCTTTTAAAAGCTGGTTGCCATGTGGTTGAAATTGTTTCTATGTAGGGCCTCGAGTTTACAACTTTCTGTGTGTGAAAAGTTTTAAGTATTTTAAATCTGAAACACATAACAAGGAGTATCTCAGAAATGGTCAATTCCAAGAAAAAAAACGTATATGACATAAATTGCGTGTTTTAATATGATCTACATTTTTTGAGCGGTAAGTTTTTGTCTTATCTCTTATGGTTTACCAGTTACGCAAAATTCATTCAGTATAGAGGTCTTTAGAGGCTACTCCCAGAAAATTCAAGGTATACATTTTATTTGCCGGATAAATATGTTTTAATATATGGTATTTTAATCAAAATCCTTAGAGCTATTTTTGAGAACATTAAAGTTTTCAAAATTTTTTTCATATAAAGGGTAGTTTGGGGTGGGGAGATTTTTCTCAAAATCTTTGTGTTGCAACTATGGAAGATATTAAACTTAAATACCAAGTTTGGTATTTTACCGACTTTTCGTTTTTGACAAACACAGACAAACGCGCACACACATGCACGCACACACACACACACACATGAATCTTTTTCTAAAAATACTTTTTTTTTGGAAATAGGGGATCCTAAAAATATGCATTTCTAGTGAAATGTCAATATCTAATTTTTGAGTGGAATGCAATACCTTCTCTATACAGTATGTACATATGTGAAGAGAAAGTAATAAGGAATTACCTTTACATCAAGGGATGGAAACTGGAAAAATGAATGTTAACATGAACCTCTGGTGGAATCACAGATCATTTTAACTTTTCCACTACATATAAAACTTGGTCTCATCAGAAACTTTGCTAAAAGGTTGGACTTTTTTTTTTTTTGGTAGTGAACTCCCGCTTTTACTGCTCTGGCACTGCAGGCGATGACACTGATGATACATGAAGACGGAGCCCTGGTGGAATGTAATGGTGGGGGAAACCAGAGAACCTGGAGAAAACCCGCCCCTGCGCTGCTTTGCCCACCATAAATCTCACATGTGATCGCTTGGAATCGATCCCAGATCGTCTAGGTGAGAGGCAAGAGGTCTGACCACTCGGCCACGGCACGGCCAAAAGGTTGGACTGAAATGGACTGGCATTCAAATACCTAGTTACAAATGTCCTAGAATTAGTGAGGCCAAGTTAAAGGAAGGAGTTTTTGTTGGTCCATAGATTTGTCAACTTCACCAAAATTTAATATTTGAACACCTTTTAAATGATGTTGAGAAAGAGGCATGGATTTCTTTCAGAGAAGTCCAAAACAATTTTTGGGAAACAAATGAGCTAGAAACTTTGAGAACCTTGTTAAAAATATGCTGTCATCTTATCACAAAATGGGGATGCAACATGTCCCTTAAATTACACTTTTACAATCCCATCTGAATTGTTTTCCTAAAATTTGAGGGGAAGTAAGCAATGAACATGGTGAAAGTTTCCACCAACAAATATTCATGGATAAACATTACTGGGGAACACCGAATGCTTGCTGACTACTGTTGGACAGTCATCAAGGATTTTCAACTTGACTACAAGAGGGAAACAAAGAGAAAACATATTCAGTAAGGGTAAGTGATCATGAATCTGTTTTACAAGACATCAGACAGATTTTCATAATAAAAATTACTATTGTATTTTTCCTTAATGTTATTCTCAAACCAGAACCACTTGCCATATTCGTATTCAGCATAGTGTAATCTTTAAGAAGAGTGAGGTTTCACTCATGTTGCAAATAAAATGTCAAAATTTGTCATCCAGTGTTACAGAGTGCAAATGCTCATGCTAGATGCTTTCTAGCCTGCTACTTGACATTTACAGCTTGGCCAAGCAACTAGCTGAAAGTCAACTTGATGCTCTTCAGATCACCCTGCTATCCCTATGAGATAGTGAGCGAGTTGACCTTTAACTAGTTTGCTGGAGCAACCTATATGCATTAGGGAGCTGGCTATAAAGCGCTAGTGCACCTCCTTAGGATGAGAGATTTAGTGCATGAAGTCAACTTACTGTATAAATGAATCATGGTATGATATATTTAACCTTCTCTTTAAAAAATGCAAACTGAAAATTTACTGACAGGACATTGCCTCCATACAACCTATATCTGCATTACAAATCAATACTAGTGGAATTGATGTCTGTCATGCTATTATCCATTGGATGATGGCACCCTTACCCTTTGTGTTTTCCACATCACATTATGAGTACTGACAAGGGACCACCAATCAATGTTAAGAAAACTTGAAACTGACTTACACACCATCTGAAATATGTAATAATCCTTGAACATTACTATATATATAAAAGGATATCCCAGAAATAAACTGTACATAATGGCAGGATTGTACAGGGGCCCTAGATAAAGTTTCAGATAGGAAACCTATTGTGCCTTTTGCCAAACGTCAAAGTTATGGCATATTTTCTGGATCGCACAACAATGGCCGTAACTTAAAAGAACGTGGACATGTGAGTCCTATTTGCATTCAGAATGTCTCATTTGTAGTCAAGAATGCAGTATTGGTGCATAATCCATACCATATTTAAAACTATTGGACTCGCAACTTTGGCAAAATTGCCTGTTCTTTGAGGGTGTGCACACCGCTGATTACAGTTGATTCCATATGTAGCTAGCAAGAACGCTCCACTATAGCATACTGGTGTGTGAGTTGGTATACCACCAGTCATCAAATTCCCACAAAACAAAGATTGCACTGCTCTCTGAAGTTTCCATTTTTTAGTGTTTAATTTTCTTGTTTTTTCTCAAAGAGGTACACAATTTGAGCACCACTAATATGCTTAGTTTACATTTCTGAAGCTAAAATGATAAACTCTACAGTACAAATGGATTTCAAAGAACTGTGAATGATGTACGTAGCATTCAATATTAAGTTCAGTAATTGTCAAAGAACCTGCATAGATTAATGTAATAAAACAATGCAATAAAAAATGGTTGTTGAAAACATTTATGTAATGTGTGCTTTGGATGTAGTAACTGAATTATGTTTTTGGGTGGGACAAAAAAAACTGATTATTGCTTAGATTTGAACAGCGGTACTTTGAATTTATCCATATGTAGATATTATACTGTTTTAAGCACTTGAGCTACTGTGATCCTACAAGAACGTGCTTCTGAAAATCCGGTATAATGACTACACATGACTACAGTGAATTGCTAAACATTGTGTTCTATTGTAAAAGTATACACATTATGTGTAAGGAAAGAAATTGTTTCAACGAGGTGCAAAATGAAGATCACACAGACTAACATCCTAAACTAACCTAAGCTGCAAACTTCTGAGCTCATATGCTTTTTGGTGCCACATGGTACCATTGTGCATGCTTAAGAACTTAACTTACCAGATGCCCATTAAATCAGATAAAGAATTACTGACACAAAATTTAGCTCCTTGTGGTAAGGTTCACAACACTCCTGGAATTTTTGACAGGATGCAAGGTCCATTTCTTCATAGATGCAATCTCTGCAGGGATGTTGCAGGTCTTCACATCGGTTCCTCTGGTGACCTGTTGTATTTTTGTACCTTTTGGATATTGTATTATTTGTCGAAGTCTCTATTTGCTTTTCATATAGAGATAAAATGGTTGAATGCACTTTCCTGACTAGTACATAGTTCTTAATTAGTTTTATGTAGGTAGTTGTTTTACTACTTAATTGTTCATTTTTATTTCATTTGTAGTTCATTTGTCACAATGGTAATATTGTTTCGTAAATCTTGAACCATGTCTACAAATTGTAATATGTACATACATAACACATCAATGTATAATACACTGTAGTTTTGAAACTCCTTCGAGGGGTATGGAGAAGTGTATCCCTTCAGGTGTTAGACACAATAATTGTTATTGAAACGTTCTACATTGCACCTACATGCTAATCATACATTACATTTATTTTATTTGTCAGCATAAATAAATCAATTTACATAACTTAGCAAAATAGGTACAGCTCATTATAAAATGCAAGCAATGGAAACATAAAAATAAAGGTATGTATCGCTTCAACTTCCACATCTTTACCCAAATGCTTACCATAACACTAAATAATTCCACTATGTGTATTCTCTCTAAAATCCAGGTGTTCCCATCATGGTCCACTGTGGTCTGATCAGTGGCATGCTCTCAGTACATTTTATGCTGTAGCAAAGAATTTAGAATCTATTTCAAAACGTTTATCTTGGACACCTCTACAATGCTGCCAATTGTGCAGTCGAATTCTGGGACACCTATATATGTGTGAATTACAAGACATTGCCAGGTGAGAGAAAAGGTGAGGGAGAGCATTGATTGTCATCAAACTGTTCACTGTTGAATACCTGGATGCCTCACAAGGATAGTTATTTAAAAGTACAAATAATTCCAGCATATACAACTATCCAATTATAAATGTTAGACAGGCATTTTTATTAGAATGTTCAAAACATAGAACAACATTTCTGTGATTTTTTTTGTTTTGTTAGTTTAATGTCCTTTAACTGATCATATTGGACAGTGAATAAAATTGAAAAAATGATGTGCTCAAATGATCTCAAATAAGCTCTACAGCTTAAAGTTATTTGGCATTTGATTTCTCGGATAAGGGAAAACTGCTAAAAATCTTATGTGTAACTCGTAACCTCTTGAATGTGAGGCACATCCACTACTCCTACACTACCAAGCCAGGCTCTCTGTTTTTGTTGTCTTAAGCAACATTGATATGTGCAACAGAGTAACAATATTCTCAAACGCATGTCATTTATCTCAATCAAGAGTATTTATGGTTTCCATTTGTCACATAGACATTGGTGGAAATTAGGTCTAATTAGCACTAATGAAACCTTTGCAAACACACAAGCTGTTATATTAGGAAAGGAATTAGTACTTCACGTTTGGGGAGAACAAAATGGCATAAAAGGAAGTGAAAAAAAAATGTTTGAAATAGATTTATTTGGTTATAACATTTACTAAATGAAATATATCATTTTGTAAGTAAGAAGATAATTCAAAATATGGAAAATCAATATTAAGGATAGTGTGGTAAAACTTGAAAAAAGAAAATGTGTTTTTAAAATTACAAGATTATTGCATCCCATTAATTGGGAAATAAATTATAAGCGATAATTCTTAAAAGTATTTTCATTAATATTATTGAAGGCTAAACTGAAATTTTATTTAGTGAAAACATGAATTAAGAAGTACTAAAAGCATCTTAGTTAATATAGAATCAATAGTAGGTTCTAACAAAGGCAATATATCATCAATAGGATAATAAGATATACATTCCAGACACATATGTAGTTGAAGTTAAGAAACAGATGCAAAAATAAGAAAAATTAGGGCCTTAAAGATGAATAAAGAGATTAGGGTATATTGGAATTGATGATTTAGTATAATTGAACAGAAGAGGAAAAATGTAATATACTGAATCATAATATATAAAAGAATCCTGGCTGGCGCTATAGCTCAGTTGGTAAACACCCACCTACTGTGTAAGGGGACCCAGTTTAGAATTTCCAGCTGGGGGTTGAGATTTTTCTCTAGTCCAGATTAGCCTTCCCAGGGTAGTATGACTGTGTATGAAAGTGTGTGTAATCTAATATAAAAAATCAGAAACCCAAAGACAATATAACACATGTACCAGAAGTGAATGCAGGATATAAATAGAATTTAAAAAAAAAAAAAAAAAAAAAAAAAAAAGAGTTCTCTCTGGATGCTACAAGAATCTAAAGGAGTTCAAAGAGGTCAAGAAATAAGAGAAAGAAGAAGAAAAAAAGACGAGTTGGTGCTTGTGAAATGATTATAGAAAATAATAATTGGACCAATTTTCTTTACTCAAATATGGCTGATGCAAGAAGCTTTTGTATTTTGAATACTCCTTTTTTAAATTCCCATTATCATTCACAGCAGAATGTATAGAGGGGATTGAACAGGACTGCCACAAAATTGATGAGTTGGTAACTGTTTAATCTATGCATGCCTACTTATACATGTGGTGTTTAAATTGTCATTTTGAGTATTTGTATCCCCACACAATTACAATACAACCACAGTTAATATTTAATTTTGATTTTAAAAACATATATAAATTAATTACAAGTTTTATAAATTCTGTGTTATGATTTAAAAGAAATTAATACATAATTTAACAGGCGTTCAGAAGATTCACTACACATACAGTATGTGCTCTCTCCCTTGCCTGGCAAACATGAAACAAATACACTGCCAACAAAAAAAAAAGTGTAGAGATTGCGAAACATTTAGTTACTGTTGAAATCTGTAGTCAATTTGTTTTTATGTACACTTTGCAAAAAAAATATTATGAAAACTCTCAAGAGTATTCTCTGGTGCTTTTAGGTCCTTACCTGCTTTGCAATATTGCTGCTTTACAAATCTGTGCTTTCCACCACTCCAACATTGTGTGATTGCAGGAAAATCATATCCCATGTGAATGTGCATTCATTATTCTCTGGAGTATCAAGATTGTGTGTGCCAAAGGGTGCAAAGATTTTATAAAACTGGGGCATTTGTTCATTAAAATGTTCAAAATGGAACAGAAAAATACTATTACTTTATAATAGACACAAATTGTTTATTTGTTTTAGTGAATATTTTGTTCTAACTGAAAGCTAAATAACAATTTACTAAATTGAATTAAAGTGGTACGTATTAACAAACACTTCACTAACTCTAATTGGGCAGGACAATTTTTTCATGGACCACTGCCCACATCTTCAGCTGTTGAACCAGTGGTGAATACAATAAAAGTAAGTGAAGTGTGTGTTAATATGTACCACTTTAAGTAATTCAATTTGATTATGCCTTCACTGTAAGCAGCTTCAAAATTATACAATTATAACAATTTACTAAATAAATTCTAAATCTCTTTTCAAGGAATTCTAAGTGCTACACTTTTTACTTTCTCTATACGTACTATGTACATAGTGTATGGGAAGGTATTGCACTCCACCCAAAAATTCAATACCGAATTTTCACCGGAAATATATGTTTCCAAAAAAAACAAAAAAAACAAAAACATTTTCAGAAAAAGGTCCATGTGTGTGAACACAATAGCTCAAAAACGAAGTCAGTAAAATAACAAAGTTGGTATTTAAGTTTGGTATCTTCCAGGGATGCGACACAAAGATTTTGAGAAAAATCCCCCCACCCCAAACTACCCTTTACATGGAACTTTTTTTCGAAAGTTTTGATTTTCTCAAAAATGGCTCTAACAATTTAGATTAACATTTTGTATATTAAAGATATTTACACGACAAATAAAATGTATATCTTGAATTTTCTGGGAATAGCCCCTGAAGATTACTTTATTCTGGATGAATTTTACGGAATTTTGCATAACTGCTAAACTGAAGAGATGGACAAAAACTTACAACACAAAAAATGTAGAACACGTTAAAACACACAATTTATGTAATATACATTTCTTTCATGGAGTTCGTCGTTTTTTTGAGGCATTCCTTATTTTTGGTTTCTATTATGAAAAACTTGTACTTTTCTCATACAGGAATTTGTCAACTGCGGTCCATACAAAGGAACTTCAGTGAAATTTTTATGAAAATGCTTTTTTTAGATAAAGGGGACCCTAAAACATATTTCCGGTGAAATCTCGGTATCGAATTTTTGGGTGGAGTGCAATACCTTCTCTATACACTATGTACATAGTGCGTGCATATAGAGAAAGTAAAAAAGTGATGTGGCTGACATTTTACTGGAGGCAAAACAGAAAATGAACTGCTGCTGCTGCTGCTGCTTTCTCCCAGAGAAATGCCAATACTATATCCCATTCTTTTAGTAATTTTCTACCTTCTCTAAATATATGCAGAAATTTCACCAGTTGGTTTTGGTCACAAGAAATATATTCTCTAGCATTATGTTACACCATTTTAGTAGGTTCCTTTGTTTCTTTAACTGATTGTGTCACCTGGCACAAAATAGTTCTGTGGGATTCAGATTACACTTGTATGGATACAAGCAAGAGCTTATGTTGCCCTAAGAAAGCAAATAAGATGTCCTTTTTACTTATCTTCCCCACAAGTGAATTTGAATCAGCTTGTACAATTCTGATGCTTACACAATGATATCTACCCATCTACAGCAAAATATGGAACATATTAGTCCATAGTAGTTCCAGCCTTGTAAATAAGCAAATTTTCCCCAAAACCTGTTTATACCTTCACAGAAGTTTTCCTTACATTAATGCTCATCTGAATAGCAAATTTCTCCTTTACTTTTTCAGTGCTTGATGAATGCATTCATTCTGGTACTAGTTGCCCATAAGAAGTTGCAGCTGACATGGAGAGATGAGCAGATATATGCTAGCTTGGTAAAATTAAGCAATGTGGCATAACTGCTGCATGGATGAATTTATCTATAGGCTCATCATAGGTTAAAAAAATTTGTCAATGCACTATAAACAATTCATTACGAAAACTGAATGAAGTTAAATCCCAGAGCTAGATAAATCATATAACAATTGGGGAACACATCCCAAATGTGGCCAGTTACATATAAGAGGAGGCAAAAGAAATTAGGAAAAAAGAACATCTCAGAAGCATCAAACATTTTGAGAAATTGATTGTAACAGCACACTTTTGGAATAAAACAACAAATAGAACATTATCTAAATTTATTTTTAAAAAATGCAACAGTGCAAACAATACATGAAAGAATATTTAAGCTGAAAAATAAAAATGTTGACTTCCCATTGTGTAAAGCTTCATTACTCTCCCTCTCTCACATGCACACATTAATCCAAATGCTGAAAATGAGAGAGAGAACTCTCCAAAAACTAGTTTGTTCAAAAAACAGTGAGGAAATTGGTTTGATAAGGCAGCTCATCTTAAATATTGCTTCACTATCAACATCCCATGAATTTTTATAAACTCTCAAATAAAATTAAACATTTAGTACTTTGTTCTTCAATTCCTGCAGACTCAAGTTGGTAGACAAGATATATACAAAAATCTAATCAACCTTCCATTTTGTCAAGCAATGTAGGACAGAAGCACCTTCATATTTTTACTTTCTCTATACAAACTATGTACATAGTGCATAGAGAAGGTATTGCATTGTACCAAAAAATTTGATACCAAGATTTCACCGAAATACATGTTTTGAGACTCCCTGAATCCAAAAAAAGCATTTTTAGAAAAATGTGTATGTGTGTGTGTCTGTGGACAGCATAGCTCAAAAACGAAAAGACAGTTAAATACCAAGCTTTTATTTATGGAAAATTTCTAAAAATAGCAAGTATGCAGACAATCAGCACACAATCTGTAAATTAAAAGATAATATTATACAAGAAATAAGGAGAATTGTAAGAGAGAAATTTGCACATGGAAATGCAAATTTCCTTTGGAGATGCCAGGATGTGTTGCAGCAGAGGGACTTTTTCAAGGTCAGCACACAAAATGAAAAATATAATTTTTAGAGGCAACTCCAGCAAGTGATCATTCACTGAAAAGATAAGCATTGATATAGGCATGTTTGCTGCTAAGTGGTGTAGAGAATGTCATGGGCAACTCTGTATAAAACCTAAATATGTCTGTCCTTTGTTAAAAGTAGATGACTAGCCTATTTGGCTTGCAGCATATCTACAGCAGGAAAATTGTGTTGGGAATATAAGTATGACTTAATGGATCAAAAGGAGAGAAATGGATCCAGGTGTATGGCCACTTAAAGGCATCACATTTCTCTTACAGGACATTGTAAGCAGTACTACCATAAGTTCTGTAGGTAAAATTTAAATGCATTGTGGAATGGAAATTGTGAATGAAAAATAAGGTAATGCTGAATATTGTTGTCCACAAGGTCACCTTTATTACTCTGCAAGTAACCGGCTTGCAGTGTGCAGTAACATGCAAGAGAGAAAGTTGGAGTGGGGAGTATACGAAAATTGTATCAATGTACATATTTTGTTGTGGAAAGCAAGCTAAGGAAATTTTTCAATGCTGAAACCTCTTGGCATCAATGAATGATTTGTGTTTCGGACAATAGATGGTTTAAAGAAATGGGTGAACTGCTGAGCACATCAGATCTGGCCATCCTTAGTCTGTACGCACAAAAGAAGTTGTGAATACTGTTCATGCAAGAACAATGTTCGATGCAATCCTTTGTGTAAGTAAACAATTTTGTCTTGTGAAATGAATATCTCTACATGAACAATGTCACATATTTTGAAGGATGATTTACATGTTAGTGTACATAAAAGATACACAAGGCATTTGCTAACTGAAAAATTAAAGAAAAAAACGGTTCATCGCTGTTGCTGACTGGCCCAGCAGATGTCCAGTGGATTATTCTCTGTGGCAGAAGCTCAAGGCAATAGCATGTCAAAAGAGGCACTACAATGTTGAGATGCTAAAACAATCATTCACCTCAACTGTCAAGAAAATTCCAGTGGACACGATTTATGCAGCTATTTATGAGTTGCATCAATCTCTTTGCTGCCGTGTTGCTGCAATGTCGATCATTTCAAATTAGAGTATGTTCATTTCGTACCAGTACTTGTGTTCTTTCAGAGTATATGTATATTAATGGATTTGCATGGTTTTATTTAGTAGTATATGTATTTAAATTAGAACTTATGGCAGTACTGTGTAAATGGCTGAGGACTCGTAAATAGGTGACTGCCAGAGAAATCATTTTATTTCTCAACTATATATATATATATATAGTTTTCAGAAGAAAAGCAATTACATTCTCAATGAAAACTGAAAAGTTTTGGGTTTGTAAATTACATAAATCACTACCAATAATGATCTGTAGTGTTGCAACCTCCCACCAAACCAATCACAGCCTAGGCCCACAGCAGGGGCATGGAATAACCCAAATGATATGAAGAGATAATGTGGGTAGCATCATCCATTACACTGCTGAAGCATCAAGTTTTCTTGACTCATCCACAGATGTTGGTTGTTCATATTCATAATACCTTGTGGGGATGACAGGGAATGTTCCACCCTACTATACCATGGCACAGCACATAACAATGCTAATATTTAAAAGTTTTGTAAATAGACAGTACTTACTTGATATAGCATAGATGCTATAACTTTAATGCTCTTTAATTGTTTTCATTTCTTTAAAACACTAAAAACAAGACGGCAAAAATATTCTCTATAAAATAGAAAATTAAACTAAGTCAATTTATATGTTGCTTGGTTCCAAACACAATATGGCCACTGACCTTTGGGGGTGATGACAGACCCATTTCAAGGTTCCCAAGGAGTGAGGGATGGTGATGAGTATCAGGGGGACCTACAGCTTTTACCAAGATTCCAAAGCATGTTAGGGCTGACTTAATATCACCATCCCAGAGCTGGAAATTGAATTCAGGACTTTCAGCACAAGAGTCACAAACAAAACCACAGACCTGTCCTGGCACCCAAAAATTCAAGTATTTAGCTATTTTATTGACCATCTGGCAAAAGCCAGAATAGAGAAACATGACTGACTGAACTGTCTGCCATTTGCCCACAGAGTTTTTAAAAAAATCATGTTTTAAATGTTTCTTCAGGGTGGCAATCTATGATTTTATATGCATAAATACAAAATTACTCATCTGCAATGAAAAGTATTGCTATATTTGTATAACTTAACTATTCTTTTTTTTAATATTTACTATAACTGAATTGCACAGAGTACATTGGAATATGTGGCCAAGCAAGTAATACCAAGTCTGTTCAAAAAATTCCAGAACATTTGTAATTTCACACCAATGTTAATGGAGTGTTGGAGCAAAATGCAGTTGGCATTCCTGCACATGCCTGCGTTTAACTGTGTAACTGCTGGGAGTTTCATTATTTTATGATTAATTATTGTTCAGTGCTTGCTGTATTGAGTAGTATATTGTTGTACAGTTTGAAAATTTCAAGACGGCAGAGTTAGAAGAGCAACGCATCTGCATTATATTTTGTGTGAAACTCAAGAAAACCTTTACAGACACACACCAAATGATGCAGGAAGCCTATGGTGATGAGCGCCTTAGTCATACTCAGTGTTACGAATAGTTCACATGGTTTAAAAATGGCCATACGGAAGTTAAAGATGACTCTCACTCAGGATGCCCTTTAACGTCTACCATCAGGCACGTAAAAGAAATTATACATTCCAATCAAAGACTGAATGTCTGAGAGACTGCAGAAGAATGTAACATTTCAGTCGGATCATGTCATGAAATCCTGACACATCATCTTGGAATGCATCATGTTGATGCCAAGTTTGTCCCATGGCTCATGAGTCAAGAAGACCAGAAAGACCATTGCTGGTCTGTGCTATCTGTGAAGAGCTTTTGGATTGCACAAACGAGAACGAGTTGTTCCTTAAGAGAATCATAACTGATATGAGAACTGATATGATGTTGAAACCAAGGTTCAATCTTCACAATGGATTGGGAATGATTCTCCAGGACCAAAAAATGCTTGTCAGGTCAGATCACATGTCAAAGTCATGCTGATACTTTTCTTTGACTTTGAAGAAATTCATGCCACAGGGACAAACTGTTAATCGATGGTACTATTGGGACTTTTGCGATGCCTGCATGAAAATGTGAGAAGGAAACAGCCTGAAATGTGGGTGTAAAAAAAAAAAAAAAATGGAAATGTCGTGTTATTTATGGACGCTCTTTAACTCTGTGGTCCTAAGCGTCCCATTCTAAATTGGGCGTGAAAGACCACTTAATTTTGCTCAGAGGTCTCTCTATCAGGCTTGAGGTTGTTTTACGTGCTGTAAATCTACGACACTGGACCAACGGCTTTACTTCCCTTCCAAAGGAAGCCATGCTAAGGATTTTTACACCCGAAAAAATCCATCGTCCTCCGCTGGGTTTGAACCTGCGACCTTGGGTGTATGAAGTTAGCATGCTAACCATTACACCACAGAGGGCAACATATGAATGTGGCTGTGGCAAAACAATTCATGGTTTTAGCATCATGATAATGCTTCTGCATATTCATTCCTGTTGGTTCATGATTATTGCACAAAATATAACTGTGCTCCCTCACCCACCGTATTCTCTAGATCTGTCCTCATGCAGACTTTTCTTTATTTTCAAAGTTAAAACTCCATTGAAAGGAAAAGATTTTGCAATGATAAAAAAAATAAAAGAAAATTTGCAGATGGCGCTTCACTCGATTAAGAAATGTACCAAGACTACCTCCAGAAGTGGAAACAGTGTTGCGAGTGGTGTATCAATTGTGGAGGATAGTATTTCAAAGGAGACCATGCACAATAAGTACAAGGTAAGTGTAGAAAAATTCTGTAGACAAAGTTCCAGAATATTTTGAACAGACATTGTACATCCTTTATGCTGCATGACTCAGCGTGTTTACATGATTCATATGGCAAATAATTTTTCATACAATATTTGTAAAGGGAAACTTAAAACTAATCATTATAAACACAGATTTGCAAGCAATAACCAACATTGGTGAATGAAAAAAGTTATAGTACAATTCACAGATTATTTGTGAATGAAGCTATCATAAAGGGTTAAAAACATAATGTCTTTTTTTTTCTTCTTTTCTTTTCTTTTTAAACAGGATTTTGAAAATCCTAATCTTGCAATATGTAATTGTGAAATTCTACTATTTTAGTTATTGCTTTGTGGTTAGTAATGGTTTAGGCTGAAAGGAAAAAATACAAAATAAAATCATTTTTATAAAAGTCTATGCCTATTATATAATAATAAAAATTAATATTAAAAGTTTTATTGCTTTATTCCCTATCATTTTAACTTGATATAAGAGGACTTATAAATACTAGGATTGCTTTCAATCTTGCATTTGCTGGAAGAGTACATCAACAGTACAGTTTTTTAACTAGATATTTCTTTATGGTTTAAAAAAAGAGAAAAAATTGTCATAAATATCTAAATATATTTGCATACAATATGTACAATTCTTTACATTCCGCATTGTAAGGATAGTTTCACTGGGACATCAATATCTGTGCATATTATACACATATAAAAATGAATATTGGCTCCTTTATTTGATTTAACTCTTAATCTATTAACAAAATAGGCAATGGAGTGGCTAGTTATTTGCTTATTTTTTTTAAAAAATAAGTTCAAGCATATAATTACAGTTCTCTGTTATTTTAATTTTATTATTATATTACAAGAGACTAAAGCCCACAAAGAACCATGATGAAATATCATTGCACTGAAATACATTTAAACCTTTTTTTGAATGATTAACTCTTTTTACAGTGTTTACATTTTACTAATTTGTATTACATTGCATATTATGAAATTCCTATCATGATAATCCTACTTCTAAATCATTTGAGTTTCATCACAGAAGAATCATTCCTATGATTCCCACCACAATCTGGCTGATTCTTTCATTTTAAGGCCTGAGGGTTTGCATGTTAACAAATACTTATTTGCATTATTCTATTGGAACTAAACTTCTAGTTTCTAATTATTGCTACTCACTGTTAATAAAAAGCATAAAACGTCAAGGAAATTTTATGCTTATTTAAAACTGGGATTCACAATAAGCACTAATTTTAACATCAATGTTCATAAATATGTTTTTATTTTATTTATTTTTTTTCATTTCATTCTTTTTGGTTAAAACTCTTTAGTTGCAAAAGTGCAAAGGATGTTCAAGGAGAATTTATAGAAATATTTTAAAATATTTCAAATCATAAGATATGCACACATTATGTACTGTAAAGTAATACTGTATACAAGATATGTCAACATGCTAGAATCAGTCAAGTTTTATGGGAATGAGAAACTAACAATCATGGTTCTTTGAGTGGTGCTAGGATACATGTCTCAACTTAGTAAGATGTATTAACAGTACTGAATGATATCACCTGTGCCACCATACAACCAACCTCAACTCAGTCAAAATCAGGGGCACTTAGAATAAAACAACAGGTATGGTGTAAGGGCTGAATTTTTTGAAGGTTTAGGTGCAAGAATATCTTCAAACTCCTTCCTTGTGAGTATTCGAACAGTGTCATCATCACATTCCAGCCATACTGGTTCTGGTACAGAAGTGTCCACACAAGTTGTTGCAGGATCCAAACCATTCATTTGGCACTTCATATCACCACCATTCATTATGGAGCGATTCAGGCGCACTCCACAACAATCCATACTTCTACATGTATGTCGATAATACATACTATTGCTGGAACCACTTAGCTTAGCTGCTGCAGCTCCCACACTGCTTGTGTCTAGATTTGAATTGCTTGAAGATTTGTGTCGGAAGAACTTAAGAAGACCCCCTACTTTATCCCCTGATGAAGATGAACTACTTCCTGCCTTACTGCTGCTGCTACTAGCACTACTCAGGCTTGAGGATTTTCTTTTGTCTCTATCACAGTGATAATAATCACAAGAGTTTTCTGAGGCCTTTACATATGAAACGTAATGACCTGATGCAATGGTGGCACCAAGGTGCATGATCACGGCAAATAATTTATAATGATGTGGCCGTTGTTCCTCTGGATGAGAACTGCACTGCTCACAGAAGCACGCTAACGTAAGCGGTGTTGGCATGTAGTCATTCACTTTCGACATGCACACCATGGACCTATAAACATGAAGACGAAATGCTAAATGACCTTGGTAAGCTAAATTAAGAAGTGTAAACACAATTACTTGAAATGCCATTTGGAATAATTCAGCTGAATTAAAATTAGTTAACTGCTTTATGCACTAAAATTTGAAAACTATTTTTTCAGGGAGAACTTTTATAATAAACAGCTTTGTTCTACTTATAATACAGGCCAACCTAATCAACATATTTTTAGAGTTTTCCCTACCAAATCATTTATACTTTTGATATCTCCATTATAAATGAAGCCAGTTGGTACTATCAAAAGTCTATGACAATATACTGTGATGAAGTTACATGCCAGTGATGCCATCTGGTGATGACAGTAAGAGACTAACAAAAAAACAGCGCTCTCGCCCAGAGCAAATGCCAGGCTATCAAGAGATAACTAGATTCTTCTCAGGTTTCTTCCCCCTCTCTCTGAAGATTCTTTAGAAATATCAGCAAGCATTCTTGCGTGATCATTGAGACGGTTGCTGAGTGCATGAGACAATCAGTGAGTTGGCGAGTGAATTCAAAGTTATAAAAAATGCAGTTCTCCATGTGATTTCATGACAACTGTTACGACGTGTAGTGAGTGCTATTTCTGTGAGATATTGGTGAAGTCTTAACATTTGGCTTCCAAGCAAGTGAACGTTCAGGAGAAGAGGCTATGTTGTGCATATTTCATTGCACGGTGACAATGCATAAGGAAGCGATGAGGGAAATTAAATTGAACTAGAGCATGATAACAAAGAGACAGTAAAGTGACTTAAAATTGGACAGAGTGGTGTCAGAAGTGGGATTGAGGGATTAAAAAGCCAAGATGGAGAAAATGCACAAAAAATTATTGGCCAGAATCTGAAATGAAGAACAAGGAGAGTCAAAGAATTCCACCATTGAGAGAATGAAGACAGAAATGAAGAACATAAAGGATAAAATAAACAAAATGAAAATGAAATTGGAACTTGGATTTGATTTTGTAAAGTAGGAGATAAAGACAACAGTGAAAGCCCTGAAAGACTAATTTGCCCATGACCTAAGAGAAATTAAATCTGGTATGATAGGAAAGATTACTGTATCAGAAGAACAGTTAAATAAAAAGAAAACAGGATGAAAGAGGCTGCCATAGATAGCAACTAGGTCACCAAATGAGATGTGTTCAGCCACCCTATGCCTATTCACAGTGCAACCTGCAGTTAGTTAGAATGAGATCTTGAGGAGGGAGCAACTATAGGATTGAGGCTTAGGGTCAATCCTTAGGGACAGGGAATCTGGCATACAACCCACATGGGCGGGCACTCCTTCCAAGAGATATTGGATACTATTGTGCTCACTGTGGTCAGGAACAGTTTGCTGAAGAGAGTTTAACAGTCTGCTAATGAAAAAACCAAGGAGGATCATCAAGTACTTCTGAGAAGCAAAGCGAAAGAAGTCCTCAATGAGGTTCATGCTGGTACTACCAAACAGTACTTGGATATGAATAAGATTTTCACTTTGCCAATTCTATTGGTTGCATTCATAGATCATGAAGAGGTGTGCGATATCCATACATAGTTCCTGGACCCCTGTCATGCATTCAGTGTCATCCCAGAGGGAAGCTGATGATTGTTCATGTTCCCTTTGTTGTAGATTGTTGAGGGAGCTGTGAGATGCAGTTACATGCCAGCAGGCTTCAACCAGTCAGGCAGAGATAAACAAAGGTAGTGGCACTTTTGCCCAGTAAAGCACTGTGCTACTGAGGATAACTAGAATCTTCTGGAGGTTTTTCTACCCACAGCTCTAGCATGTATAAGTTTCTTAAAAAATATCAGCAGCTATACAAGTGAGTGTTCTCATGTGATCAAGTCATTCAGTGGGAGAGTCGGCAAGTGAAAGAGTTGATCAGTGAGTTGGCAGGTGAATTTCGGGTAATAAAAAGTGCTATTTTCTAAGTGAGTTTGTAAAGACTGCTGTGATATGCACTGAATAGTGCTTCTGCAGGATATTGGAGAAATCTTATGTTGGACTCGCCAACAAGTGAACTGTCTGGGAGAAGAGGCAACATCAAGTGTATTTCATCGTGCAGTATCATAGAAGAAAGTGAAGTGACAAGGAAAACTGATTTAGTGCACAGCGAGCGAGGTGACAGTGATAACCAAGAAGTCCCAGTGAAAAGTTGAACAAGTCAAGTTAATGAAGTGACAGTTAAAAACAAGACAAAATCACAATACTATGGCTGACTTTGCAATTAGTGTTAAACCTGTGTTGGTGTTTTGTTAGCTTGCCACCTTTTAACAGTACACTGGATTTCTAAGCTATAAATTGATTTCATTGTGCAGACAAATCATTAACAGTAACTGTGATTGAAGAAGAATCCACCACTAAAGAATAAGCTATATAATTATTAGTTATGCATTTATATAATTTTTATTACATTCTCTATGCATATTATGCACATTAGTGTATAGAGACGGTACTGTATTGAACCCAAAAATTCTATACCGAGATTTCACCGGAAATATATGTTTTGGGATACCCTGAATGAAAACAGATCATTTTAAAAAAAAAGGTCTGTTAAATACCAAGCTTGATATTTAAGTTCAGTATCTCCCAAGGATGCAACACAAAGATTTTCAAGAGACTCTCCCCACCCCAAACTATCCTTTACATGGAAAATATTTTGAAAGTTTTGATTCTCTTAAAAATGGCTCTAACAATTTTGATTAAAATCTCTTATAAGATATTTACATGACAAATAAAATGTATATCTTGAATTTTCTGGAATAGCCTCTTAAAACCTCTATTCTGGATACATTTTTTTGTAATTTGCATAACTAATAAACTGTAAAAGATAGACAAAAACTTACTACACAAAAAATATAGACCTCCTTAATACACACAATTTACATCATATACATTTTTTTCCTGGAGTTGATTGTTTTCGAGATATTCCTTGTTATTGGTTTCAGTTTTAAAATACAACTTTTCTAATACAGGAACTTGTCAACTCCTGGTCATGCAAAGAAACAGATTTCAATTCCATAGCAGCCACATTTTAAAACATTTGACTGTTTAGCCTAATGTATTCCCTTATTTCCCTTCTACTTATAAGGAACTAAGTAACAAGATTGTTTCTGCTAATTTTTATCTCAATTAGCATGAAGAAGATAGAAGAATAAGCTTATTAACAATAATTTGTTACAGAGATGTAGAGAAAACCATGTGAATGGAACACAGATTTTTTTTTCTTAACTGTTCATCCCTCTAAGTCCAACAAGCTTTAGGTCTATGTGCCATAAATTTAAAACATACGACCAATGGCTTTACTTCCCTTCCAAAGGACACCATGCTAAGCATTTTTACACCTGAAAAAAATCCATTGCCCTCCACATTTTGAACTATAACCTAGGGAGCCACAGGATAGCAGTTACCCCCAGAACACATAGGACAACTATTGTCAGTATTGAAGTAGCTGGGTTGATGCTATGGTATATTATACAGATCATTTTTTAAGCATTTACAGCAGTAATAAATGAATTGGACAAAGGTGATACTTTTGCAATTATGATTAAGATACGGGACCATACAAATCAGACTTATCCTGCAGGTAGAAGAATGTTAAAGTTGAGTTTTACTCTTATGACTTTTGGTATGAATAATAATCATTTAGTAATTAACTACATTATTAATTTTAGACCTGGACATGAAAAATCTCAGTTTGTGAGCAAAAGTTTGAGCAGGAAAAGCTATTATCCAGGAAAATTCTTTCTCTTATCCCCTGCTTTGCTTATAAGCAGTCATATTAGTTATACAGTGTTCGGTTGGAGACCAATGTGAGTGTCTGCAGATAGTATCTAACTAGTTCAGTTACTGCTCTCCAATGATAAGACGGCTAGAGAAAATTGGCGGTACCAGCCACATTGCTCAAATCGACAAATGTAAAATAACATGATACAAATTCCATCCCAGACACATCATAGAGGGCAATGGTTCCTTGGGATAAGATGTTCAAACAAATAAGGTGCAGATGACGATATGAATAATAATAATAATAACAATAATAATAATAATAGTATAAGTGTGGTGGAGTAACAATTAGGTTTAGGCTAGGCTAGTGAATGAGGAGTATCATTGTAATTTAGGAATACAAGTGTATTATACAGTTAGTGAAATTTATGTTGACAGCATTGCCCTAAATGTGCAAGATGGATAACTTGGTTGCACTGCATTCTTCAGTATGGCTAATGATGGTAGGTAAATAAAGAGTTATGATCCTCATGTTTCCAGCATGAAATCATAGTAAAAAAGTGACTTTAAAATACATATTAGATAAAAAAATCTACAGCTATACTTCCAAAACAAATTTCAAGTTGGATTTAGAAAAAATCTCACATCACATATTGAAAAGAAGAGCCAAAGTTTGGAACTTGTTATTATGCACTGTATTAACATTTAATAAAAACAGTATAATATACACAATGAAGCAAATAATGCAAAATAAATTTGTTATGCACTCATATTGCTCCACTTACTAGTACTATTAGTAATTTGCTAAGTGAGGTAATGAGTGCTTAATACAGAGTCATTTTCTCATAATTTAAACAATGTGTTGCCCATTGAAAAGATGGTCAGATTGAAAAATTTAATGTCACAACTGGATTTGACCCATGGGTCTCCAGGTCTTGGTCCAATTGCTCTTAGCACTGAGCTATCATGGCAATAAGTTTACATGACATTAAATTCTCAACTGATACACATGTTTTCTGGTAAACAATATTAAATTATTTTGAGATGACATATCCCAACAATGACCTACAATTGGATAGGTAGAGTCAGACTGAAAAATTCAATGCCATAGCCGGGATTTGAACCACGGATCTCCCGATCTCTAGCCGGTTGCTCTGCCACTGAGCTTCCATGGCAACATGCTGGCATAGCATTGAATTTCTCAACTGACTTTATGTTTCCCGGTAAACCACAAGGTAATCTCAAATTATTTTGAGATGACTACCTAATGGCGACTTCCAATGTTGTAAGTACTTTAGGCCCAGGATTCATAGTACAGCCAGCTATTATGGTCAATTCAAATCCCGGCTATGGCATTGAATTTTTCAGTCTGACAATCAATGGAATTTAATATATCAGCATGATGCCAAGGTGGCTCAGTGGTGGCAGTAACCAATGGGGACTGGAGAGATCCATGGTTCAAATCCTGGTTATGCCAATAAATTTTTCAGTCTGACTTTATCTTTCCAACTCTAGTCCTGCACACAGTTTGTGTGAAAAAACAATTAATGATTTAATAATGTATTGCTCCCCCCCCCAATTCAGTGCAAACTGTCTCATCCTTGCAACTATTCCCCTTACCCCTCTTTCCAACAGTGCAACTGTGTACAGAAGCAGTGTCATGATGAGACAACAATCTTTACAAGCTGATCCTCTTTCTTTTTAAGTGTTCTAAAGATGCAGCAGAAATAAATTTTATGTATATATCAAGTAGAATGACTGCTTTTTAACCCACATCCACTATTTGTAGCAAAGAAAACATACTAACCCAAAGGTTGATGAAAACCGTTTGAGCTGCAGTACCAATATCTTCGGTAATCTTTCATAACGCACAGAACGTCTTGCCTCATTGTAACGAAGACACTGTTCACACCAGTATTTGTTTAAATCTCGTAGGTATTCATTTGTTACTATTGCTGCCTGGTACACTTCGCTCACCCTCTGTGGAATTTCACCTGTAATTATTGAACAATCAGCAGTTTTAATGCAAGAATGAATTAATGTTGAGAGGCCATATAATGGTATTAACAAGAGCCTTAGCTTTTTAAAAACTCACCATATCAGCATAGATTTCTCAACAAAGTAATAAATAACTCTTACCAGTACAAAATTAAACAAGCAGAGTATTAAAACGAAAGGCAACTATTTCTAGTTCCCTTTCCCAGTATTTATTTGCACTAAGCTGTCTAAAAGAGTTCATATGGCATGGGGCTAACTCAGGTTCAATTACATGGCCATACAAGATAATAAATAACACTACTTTCTACAACTATTGTTGATACTTCATATATTGCTGTTACCAAAATGCTTCTTAATAAACAAACTATAATTGCTCCATACTTAGAATCATTAATTAGCCCGCAACTGACAGGAAACCAAAGCACACCATAATATCTGATACCTCAATTACACACAATTATCTGAGGATTTTCAAGAAGTATAAATGAAATATAATGCAAAACTTTTGATTAATATGACATAGTAAATAATAAGAGAGAACTAAAGGTTGTGTTTAATAATGTTTGGTTTTGCTCTAACTTCCTTCTTCTGCATTCATACAATAAAGGAGTAGTTAGGACGATGATGAACATGGCTACTTCTACAACCATTGTAGTTATGTGGTGTGGGAGTAGAGTGTCTAATTTGCATTCAAGAGTTCATGAGTTTGAATCCCACTTACAGTGAATTATTTCCCCCCTCCTTTATCCTAAGAAGACAAATATCGCATAACCCTGTGCCTCATTTGAGCATTACAAGGGTCAGTTGATAAATCCCAGGTCTCACACTAGGCCAGTTAGGCGGTAGCATCGCATAATTTAACTCTAGACTGGCTTGTATCCATAGTTACAGGTCAATAGCTTGTTTAGTTTTTGAATGACAGCATTTTAAACAAGACAGCTTTAGAGTTTTCATGAAAATGGAGGATTTGGAAAAACGAGCAGTGATCAAATACTTCCATTTGAAAGGCTTAACGCCTAAAGAAATCAAGGAGGAAATGGACAGTACATTGAAAGACTCTGCCTCTTCATACTCAATGATTAAAAGGTGGGTTGCAGAGTTTAAAATGGGATGTATGAGCACTAGTGATGAGCCTCATTCTGGACCCCCTGTAGAAGAGACAACTCCAGAGATCATTGAAAAAAATTCATCGTTTAGCACTGGAAGACCACAGATTGAAGTTGTTTGAGATAGCAGAGGCTGTAATCCAAAAGAATGTGCAGGTAACATTTTAAGTAACGTTTTGGGCTTTCACAAGGTCTGTGCAAGATTGGTGCCGTGTATGTTGACACCTGATCAAAGTTGTTTCTGTTAAGAATGTGGAGCTCTACTGTAAACTCCCAGTGAATTTACCATGAATGAAACTGAATACATCACTACACTCCAGAAGTAAATCACAGTCAAAACAGTGGATTGTGCCAGGTTAGCCAACTCCAAAAAAGTCAAAGTCAATTTTGTCAGCTAACAAGGTTATGGCGAGTGCTTTCTGGGATGCACAGGGAATTATTTTCATTGATTACTTGGAAAAGGGTAAAAGTATTACTGGTAACCACTAGGCAAGCTTACTGCAATGTTTGAGTGATGAGGTGAAAAGAAAAAGACCTCATTTGGCAACAAAAAAATCTTGTTTCATCATGACAATGCTACGGCCCATGGTTCAGTCATTGCAATGGGAAAAATTGCAAATTAAAGTTCAAATTACTTGAAAATCCACCCTATTCGCCAGATCTAGTACCCAGTGACTACCACTTGTTCCCAAACCTCAATTTCTTGGAGGACAAAGATTTCACAGCAACAAGGTCATTGCAGTAAACATCTATTTTGAGGACCTTGATAAATCGCACTACAGAGATGGTTTAATTAAATTAGAACACCGATATGACAAATTAGCCTTTCTAGAGATTATGTTGAGGGGAAAAAAAAAAAAATTAAAATGCTGTTTTCATCCAACTCAGCTCTGATCTCTCTTGTGTTTATTAAATAAACGTGTTTAATCACTGCATGAAACTTTTCTTTTTTCTATCTTTCTAAATAACAAGTTTGTTGATTCAATCGCCTATGACAATGAAACCATGTGGTGGATATAGCTGAAACTTTACCTGACATCTAGTAAGAGATGATGCCTCCTAAATGCAACTTTTTAATGTGCCATTTCTTGGATTTTCAAAGGACTTATCGAAAACCACTCATACCCTCTCCTAGCCATATATCACCCATACCATTTACTGTAAATTGGTGTCTAATATCACCTAGCCCATTTTAAAAATCTAACCTTTTTGAAAAATGTACCTCCGTGGTAAATAATTCTATTTTTATAATTATGGTATTTAAAAGAACTAGAATACAATAGAAACCCAAGATTTATGAAAAAGGTTGTACGATTGGTCTAATTCTTTTGAAACATAATGAACTCTCAAACTGGTAGGGGATAGATTGTTTTAAAGCACCTGCAAAATATCTTGTGCATAATATGTGGAATAAGTTTAGTATTTAAATCTTTGAACAGAATTCAAGTAAGATATACTGGTCAATGGGTATTGGTTTAATTGTTTTTTCACATACCAACTTCTGTCCTACACACGGCTTGACTGAAAAAACAAACCAATACCCATTGACCATAATAGTTGGCTATACTATAAATCCCAAGACTTAAAGTACTTACGACATTGTAAGTCACCATTGTGGTTGTCATCTCAAAATAATTGAGATCACCTTGTGGTTTACCAGGAAACATGCAAGTCAGTTGAGAAATTCAGTGCTATGCCAGCATGTTGCCATGGTAGCTCAGTGGAAGAGCAACCGGCTAGAAACTGGGATATCCGTGGTTCAAATCTTGGCTATGGCGTTAAATTTTTCAGTCTGACTCTACCTATTCAAGACATACTGGATTTACTCAATAATTTATTCCCCCTTGTATTTTATGCAACCATTTTTATAACTTTGAGGGTAATTTATTTTTTCTAAGGCAGCATTTATACAGGGTGAGCTTTAAGCCCACCAACAAACTTCAGTGGTGATTCCTGACTGGAAATGAAACACAAAAGTTCTTACCTTGTGTCTGGAAATGCATCATTTTGATGGTAGTTGGCACTGATAACATTCTCACCTAACTTGCAGAATGTGTTTTGTGTATTACAGACAGTGTAGTTTAAGCAATATAGAAGCACAATAGTCCAGCAATCATTCCAAGAACAAGCCAAGATGATGTTTGTATATAGCCACGTAGGTGGAAATGGTCAGAGGCAGCATGAACAGGATCATGTACCCTGACAGATAGCACCGCTCTCATCACACAACATATGGAGCCATTTGATGGCATCTGAATGAGCATGGTTCCTTTGAAACATACAGTGCATACACCATATGTGGAATATGTTCATGATATTGAGAACAATGCTAGTACATATTCCAAGCAATTGTATTGCCAACATGGTATAAGCCAAAGGATGGTTATCTATATTCTATCTGACACCCACCATTATCCCTATCACCTCTAACGTGTGCAGGGATTATCACCAGCAGATTTTCTCCATGGGAAAGTTTCTCTCACCGGTTTGTGCAACAAGCCATCCCCATTATGGGATTTCTGTCTTCAGTGCTTTTCAGTGATAAAATGACCTTAGAACTGGCATTATTAACCTGCATAATCATCATCTATGGGCTACAGAAAATCCTCACAGATTGGTTTAAGCATCTAATCAGCAGCAGCTCAGCATCAATGTTTGGGCAGGGATTATTGGTTACCAACTACTTGGATCAGTTCTTCCTCAATGTCTGAACAGTGAAACACTGTTCCTGCACAACACTGCTTCCATTACTAAAGAATGTGTCTTTAGCAATATGACAGTCAATGTGGTTGCAACACAATGGGGCACTACCCCACTTCTGTATTAACATCTCCCAACTTCTCAACAATATCTTCTCCAGATGTTGGATAGGAAGTGGAGGCCCTGTTGCATGGTCTGCTCAATCACCACACTTAAACACTGATTTTTTACTTTGGGGGCATCTGAAAATCATTGTGTACTGTTCCTGCTGTTCAAATCCTTCAACAGCATATCAATGTACCCAGTAATATTTTACTCAGCTTGGAACATTGAACAAGTGAGGCAATCCACATGTGAATGCATGCTTATATTCCACGAAGGCCAATTTGAACAACTGTTGCAACATGGATGTGATTCAAGCTATGCATCTACATGCCAGGGCTCTTTGATGTCATTCTTTAGTGCCACCTATCCAGAAATGCCATTTCTGGATGCAAGGTGATATGAACTTTTGTGCTCCATTTCCTGTCACGAATCACCCCTTGAAGTTTGTCAGTGGACCTCAAACTCGCCCTATACATGCCTGGGGGAAAAAATCAAGAAGCTTAAGCTCCCCACAATGTGGGGACATCTATTTCATTTGTATAACATTTTTTTATGATGATTGGAACCTCGAATGCCCTTGAGATTGGAACAAAATGCTTATTTTGCTGACTGACTCATATAACCCTATCAATGACACATGGCCCTGGTTTTACTGTTACTGAAGTAATGTATTGCTATGGCTCCTGTGCATATGGTGAACTTGAACATGCTCTTCCAAACAAATAGTAGAGGGTAAGAATAGTACATATAAAATAAACAATGGATAGAGAAATTCATATCAATGCAACACACATTTTTACTTTCTCTACTACAAAAATAATAGACAGAGAATCTTTTTTTTTTTTTTGGTAGTGTTTAACATCTGCTTTAACTACTTATGGCACCGCAGGCCGTGACACTGATGATACATGAATGAAGATGGAGCACCAGTGGAATGCGATGGTAGGGGAAACCGGAGAACCCGGGGAAAACCCGCCCCAGTGCTGCTTTGTCCACCACAAATCTCACATGCAGTCACTTGGGATCGAACCTGGGCCGTCTAGGTGAGAGGCGAGCAGTCTAACCACTCGGCCACGGCACGGCCATAGACAGAGAAGCTGTTGGCATTCCACCCAAAAATTTGATATTGAGATTTTACCATGCAGGTTTTAAGACTCCTTGAATCTAATACAAGTATTTTTAGAAAAAGTCACTGTGTGCCTATGAAAGCCATAACTCAAAAACGAATAGTTGAATACCAAACCTGTATTTAATCACTATCTTTCAAAGAGTATCACCAAAGTCTTAATAAAACCCCATGCCCCAAATCCCCTTTGTGGGGATTATTTTTCCAAAATTTGATTTCCTGGAAAATTGCATATTGCGTGTTTATTTTGATTTTGATTAAAATAAAAGTCTCTTAAATACCAAACTTGGTATTTAAGTTCTGCTACTTTTACAGGTCTGACCAAAGATTTTCAAGACAATTTCCCCATCCCAGTTACCCTTTTGAAGTACTTTTCACAAATTTTGATATTCTGAAATATGGTTTTAACATGACAGCCAGACTATTTGCCTACTGCTGTAACCTAATGTATTCCCTTATTCCCTTTGTGCCTACAAGGAAATATGTAATAAAACCATTTCTGCTAATGTTTATCTCAATTTGCCTGAAATAGATGGAAGATTAAGCTTTTGCAAGAATTGGGGGCATCAGAAAATCATTGTATACTGTTCCTGCTGTTCAGATCATTCAACAGCATATCAATGTACCCAGTAATGTTTTACTCAGCTTGGAACATTGAACAAGTGAGGCAATCCACATGTGAATGCATGCTTACATTCCATGAAGGCCAACTTGAACGACTTTTGCAACATGGATATGATTCAGGCTATGCACTATGTGCCAGGATAAAAATAGACAAAATCATGTGAGTTTAATACATCAGATTTTTACTTCTTAATTTATAATATATGTATGGCAATATTAATTAAATGGTTAATAATGAAATTAAATATCTCTGTCTATTCATGCAAAGATATTATCATTTAACTAGGGAATTACAATGATTAACATTATAAAACATACCATCCTCATTTTCCTGATCAGCTGTCACTATTGGAACACAGATGTCACAAAATGTCTCCTTCCTTTCTGTTGTGTGCTCACATTCTAAACAAGTGGTACGAAGGACTGTCACACCTTCAAAGTCCTCTGCTACAAAATTGTGGCCTGCCCCTTTCTTTCCTGGTGCAGCTGCAGCCTCACTCTTTGGTGCACTATCTGCTACAGTTGAAGTTGCAGTTGAAGTTGCAGGAAGCTGCCCATGTTCCACAAAACCTTAAAAAATACATATCATAGAATTCAAAACCTTTTGTGATTTTATCTACTAAGAGGAGCAGTGCTACAAGTTTACTTTTGTTGTTAATGATGCTGTAAATTACCAGGATCATATCAGTACAGGCAATGTGCTGAAACTTTGCCCCGTGGGAGTTCTTTTACATGCCAGCAAATCTACTGACATGGAACTGTTGCTTTTAAGCAAACTAAAAAACAATCACAATCAGTCTGGGCCAGGTTTAAACCTGCCTTGGGATTTGCAGGCCAGTACCTAACCAATTGAGACACCTAAATCCACTTTTTCCCATTGTGATAGTGGGTTTCACTTTTTCTAACTAGTTCTCCAACACCATTATGTAAAAATATCAACTGTTATTATAAAGCAAGGATGCCATGAAGAAAACAATAGTTTCTATTGCCTCACTTGATGCATGTATACAAGACATTCACTTGTATCTATTTTCTTTCACTATTCAAAACTCTTTCTGGAAACTACATACACAATATTTCTTAACAACTGTACTTGTATTAACGTTTCCCAACTTCTCAACAAAGTCGACTTGTTGGAAGATTTTATGATAGAATCTGCCAATTTTAATTGAATAAAAATGAATAGAATTTTATCTTATTTTCCATTCTACAAACTTTCACAATGCATTTCTTCCTTAATCATAAAAGACATACCATATTTATCTGAATACAAGACTTTTTCTTTTCAAAAACATTAATGTTCATAACTAGGGGTTGTCTTGCATTCACGATATATGTTTTCTGAATACCATATGGGGAAAAAGTAAGTTTCAAATTTTGCGGATACAGCAGTAGCAAAGCCTGGGAGAAATGGTAGAGATTACTGCCAAGGTTGCAAAGTATGCAGCATATTTTGTGCGTTCCATTTCACACTGAAAATTAGCTAAGGAGCATATGAGCATTCTCACTGGAATAAAGATTACTCTCCCAGACTAAAATAAATTACAGGGCTTCCTTTCACATCGATGGTTGCACATAATATTGTATTGGAAGTCAGCGGATAAGCAGAAAGAGAGGTTAGCTGCACAGTTTGCCTCCTTGCATATCCGCAATGTGAATTTATGAGCAAATTCGAACTAGGTAAAATGTCTTACGATATATCATATTAAGTATGTTGTCTTGACAGAAAATAGCATCCATAAATAATCAGCTATGCTGCACCATTGCCGCTGTCACATTTTATAATTGCATATCCCATGCATTTTGTTCTCCCTTCTCTGTAACTCCCACTCGCAATGTAATTTCTGTGTAAATTCAAATTAGGTAAACACATTTACGATGTGTTATATTAAGTATGTTGTCTAAACAAAAAATAATTTCTATTGTTGTCGTTACAGTTATGCTACTGCCAAATTCTATCATTGCCTGTACCGCGCATTTCATTCCCCCTTTTCCATCTTCCCTGCTTGCAATGTGAATTTCTGTGCAAATTCAAATTAGGTAAACAAATTTACGATGTGTTATATTAAGTATGTTGTCTAAATACAAAATCGCATACATCATAGTCGTCACAGTAATGCTACTGCCACCACAGCCAGCACGTTGTACCATTGCACTCATACAGTACATTTTCCATATTCGCCTCTCCGGCAACCACTCAAAACGTGAATTTCCAAGCAAATTCATATTAAGTAAAATAAATAAATAACCTAATCAACTTGAATACTGAATATATACATAACCTTAATGGAAACTGTATACAGAGCAACAGTTAGATCCACGATGGCATACAGAGAAGAAATATGGGGGTGGGAACAAACAGCGAATCTGGACCAAGTGAGGACCCAATTTTTGAAAGGAATTCTGGGTGTAGGGAGGGGTATGGCAAACTGTTGAATAATGAGGGAATTCGGGGCACATAGTGAAACGATAGAGTGCAAAATCAGAGCAGTTAAATATTGGATGAGAATCGTTCACAGAAAGCAATCTACAATTAGGGCAGTCTGCTACCGATAACAGTTGCGAATGGAAAGTAATTCGACATGGGCATCAAAATTAAAGAAAGGGTTGGAAACCATTGGGATGGGATACGTTTGGATGGTGGGGCAGGCAAACAGGCGGAGTATTTGGAGAAAAATTAAGAACCACCTGTGTGATATTGACAGACAGCAAATAATTGCACAATGCAGGAAGGTGTCATTAGAAGTACAGTCTGGGCTAAAATCAGAGTGGGGTATGGAGCAATACATCAAAACAGGTAACAAACTCATTAGAGAGGGGTTCGCATGGATTAGACTAGGAGCATGAAGGAGCACGAAAATTTCTGACGAGAATGGTACGAGAATCTGTCCCACTTGTGAGGAGGAAGTCGTGGACTCACATGTTGGCAAGATGTAGGGGTATGCCGTGATTCTTTACCACTGCGAATGTAGGGCTAGAAGTAGGTTGGATGCTATTGGCAGGCACGGAAAACATGGACGGGCTAGGTAAATTTATACTTAAGGCAAGACAGCTGAGATCTGAGGAGGCTGCCAATAGAGAAGGGGCAGGGGAGGAGGAATAAGATCAACCAAACAAAAGTGAGTACAATGTTCTACATACATATATATATTTTATTACATACTTAGGTCACTGTTATGCTATGGTTTTATATATGGTGTATATATTATGTGTATGTATTTCTTTTAAGTGTAATTATCTATTATAAGAGGGTGCATTTATGAAGGTGTACTCTGTGCTGTAAATTTAAATTGCTATATTTGGATATCTTTTTATTTTTATTTTCGGGGTAAACACTCTTAATTCTTTATTGTTGTTTTAATATTGCTTCTCACTGTGTATTATCTTTGTCTTTTTATTTTCGTGTTTACTCTTTTAATTCTTTGTTGTTGTTTTAATATTGTTTGCAATGTGTATTACAGAAGCATGTACGGTCTGTGGACCCGTGTGATTGTTGGAATTCTATGTATGATATTGCTATGTCAATAAATACACTTATTCATTCAACTTAATCAACTTAAGTGTCCATTAGTTTGTTCCCAATATATGGCAAACCTTTAAATTGAATTCAAAAATACTTTTTATGTAGCTAGGTCTTTTAACCATGTCTTATATAGACGATACGCTAAATTCCAAAATTAAGTTTTGAAAAATGGGGGTCATCTTGTATTCGGATAAATACACCAAATCTGAAAAGATGATGCAAATGTGAAAGTGTAATGGGTGTAAAAGCAGCATAGCTGTCAAATACAATAAAAACTGTCAGTGAAAAGAGTAATGCTAAAGGGATAAAGTTTCATAAATACTCGATATTAAAAACTGAAAATGTTCTGTTGAGCTGTTTGTACCAAATGGAGTTTTCCAGGGAGAACAGCATAGTATAACATAGTAATAAGAAGAGCAAAGTATATAAGAGCTGTAAATAATGAAATTAAATGGATATGTAAAGCTGTTGTAGCAGTAGATGTATAGAAAAAAGTTAATTGAGTAGGGATGGTCTGCACTTAAATAGAAAAGGTTCATATGAATAAAATCAAATGATAGGTAGTAAATTGCCTGACAATCTGAGCAGATGTGAACCTCCACTCATTTGCCTGGCATGTATATAAATAGAAAACAAAAAGAAAGAAAAAAAAAAGGAAAATTCATGGTGTAATACCTAAACATGTGGGAAAAGAGGAGCAGCCAGGTGTAGAGGATACAGAAAGGGAGAGAAATGAGGATTATGGTGCTGGACGACATTAGAAGGTTAGAAATCACATTTGTATTTTACAGTTGCTGTGTTTTTGTTTCTTGCCATTTCCCTATATTTTAAATTTTGTTAACAGAATGTACATTTTCTCTTAATCTATTGGTCCAAATGCTATGATTTTTTTTTCTACTCAATGTTTAATGTTTTAAAAATAATCTGAATCAATTAAGTTTTTCATATCTGTCCTAAATTATTTTTTAAAAAATAAATAATTTCAGAAATACTAAAAGTTTTCTAAGAATTTAAAAAAAATATATAATTTTTTATACAAGCTAAATAAACAAAAGTAATTGATTCAAAGTTTTCCTTTATACTTCAGATACACATGAAAAAAATAATAATAATATGTATTAAGTATTTCCAGGAAAGGTACATCTAACTAGCATAAATGCAAAATTTGTTATAAATACATATTAAAAAAGTAAAGCACTGATAGAATTTTGTGGATTCAAGGATATGAATGGAAAGAATATGGAAAGTTTGACAAGTGTACTAATTTTGTTTAATATAGAGCGTATAATGCCAACGTCACAAGGATTTTAAGAAAATGTGAGGACTTCATTACCATGTAACACCTCCTTAACTTTAGTAGCTTAATGTTACAAATAGGTACTACACTTTATTGCACTTGAAAGAAAGAAAACAATATCTTAAGGGGCAAAAAAGCATTACTTAGAAACATTAGTATGTTCTTTCTCCAATTGCCTAGCAAATGAATTTCACTACTCTTACAAACATATGTTCAATACAAAACATTTATTATAAAAGTATACTTCTACACAGTCAATTTTTTAATCTATGAAGTACATCAGTTAGACCAATATTTTCCTGAATTAGCTAGTGATTTTCTTAATGAGGATATTATACCATGTCAGACGAAAATATTCATAAACTGCATTTGCACATGACATAAAAATTGTTACCCATAGTATAAATTGGTTATAACACATGTTTTGCAAATCCTGGATTGTTCAAGCCACTTTTCTGAAAGACATCTATCGGGATAGTTCCTGCAGAATAATAGACATTTATTGCTTTGTAGCACATATTGAATCAACTATCCTGCAGCTTTTGACATGTCAACATTGTAGAATGTGATTGAAATTAATTTTGTATGAAAAAGAATTATTAGTTTTTCAACTGTTTTTAGGCTTTGATTGCCCATTTCATCTTTCTTCAACTACCCCATCATTACTTGCTTTGAGTTAGGAGGATTTGAGTATATTGAGCATTTATCAAGGTTTAGCAATCTAGGATTTAGATGAGTGAATCCTCATTTAAACAGGCCAATAACTTTTTTCAAACTTACCTGCTACAGGTTGATGAGGACCTGCAGCACCATTAAGAAGATGACAGTGCTCTGGAGCTAGTCCATTAAGGAGTCCATTGCTTGCAGGCGCTTTTGATGAACATGATGCTACCTTTTTCCGTTTCCATGATTTACGCACACCCCACTTGGTGCTGCCTCCACTTGGAGCTGGTGGTTGTGGCTGCTGATGTTGTGTAAACACTGGAGTAGCTTCCAGTTCAGCAGCAAGACTTTGCTCTGCTGCAAGTTTATGCTGGTCTGCCAAAAGCCGACAGGTCTCACGTATGTTGTCCAGCAGGCATACCAAGAGCTCATGTGCATCATGCTGTTGATTTCCCTCAAAGATTTGATTTACTTCCCTGAAATAGTAGAATTTTGCCAGAAAATAGTAAAATTAATTCACAGTTCAATTACTAAAATTGTAAATCATCAACATAATAATTGCAAAACTAACATTTTACAAAACTATACAAAATAAAGTGAGTGATAAATGGTGTGAAATGAAAAATATTTCAATGATGGCTTACTGAGCCTAAACTACATATGTTTTCATGATAGTTCATTCAAAATATAGTAAGAACTAAGCACTCCTTTTTCAAAGCAGAATTTGGAAGCATTATGTACATACAACTTTATGTCTGCAACAGTAACATCTAGGATCATGATGATGTAACCTGAGTGGCCTCAAAGAAGCCATGCACATAAACTCTTATAGCCCTTCAAGGCTAATGGTCCATATGAAATGAACCATGTCCTCAATGTCAACATTACAGCTCCACAAGAAAAAATGCTTTTCATTTATAAGTAATATGCTGGGAGGTTTAAAAATCCTTCCCACATTTCCTATATAAAGGATCTTGAATGTCCCATTAATACAGGATGGCACTCAATGTATCTTCCAATTTTGGTTGGTATTCCTGTTGAACTCGAGTTGCATGTGTACATGAATCACATATTTACGAGGGGCATACTGAGAGTCATGAGCAACACTGTTTTACAATCTTAATATTTATTTTAAAGCCAAACCAAATACATCATAATCAACAGACTTTCTTTCACTTTTCGACATAGTCTCCATTGTTTTGCACACATTTTTCCCATCGTTCTACAAGTTTGAAAATGCCCTTGTGATAGAACTCCGTTCCAGCTTCCCACAGACCCTGACGCACTGCTTTCCGAATATCCTCCAGCGTCTCGTAGCATTGGCCACGCATCTGCTCCTTCACAGAACCGAAAAGATGGTAGTCGGAGGGTGCCAAGTCGGGACTTTAGGGAGGATGTGGAAGAGTTTCCCACCCTAATGCCCTGATCTTCTCCACAGTGGCACGGGCAGTATGCGGACGTGCATTATCCTGTTGAAGGATGATCCTCTTTCCAGGGCGTTTATCATGCAAAGCCCGACGGAGCTTCAGAAGTGTCTTGATGTAGCGGGCAGAATTTATGGTTTGTCCAGGTTCAAGAAAGTCAACCAGAATGCAACCTTGTGCATCCCAAAAGACACTTCCCATAACTTTTCCTACAGACTGCACTGTCTTCGCTTTCTTCTTCGATGGTGAGTTCAAGTGGTGCCATTCCATACTCTGACGTTTCGTTTCTGGCTCATAGTGATGGAACCAGCTCTCATCTCCAGTAACAATACACGTCAAAAATTCATCACCTTCATTATGAAATCTCTGAAGAAGGTTTTGTGCAATGGTTCTTCTCTGAAGTTTGTGGTCTTCAGTCAATAAACGGGGGGCACAACGGGCACAGACCTTTCGATAACCCAAGCTGTGGATCATTTCTTGCACTGCACTATGTCCTATTCCAAGTTGCGCAGCAATTTCACTCACAGTGAAACGCCTATCTCCTGTAATGAGCTCATCAACTCTTTCCTTGTGGCGTTCTGTAGAGGCAGTTCGAGGACGCCCGCTACGAGGCGCATTTTGCAGACTCGTGTTTCCATCTTTGAAATGTTTCACCCATCTTCTAAAACTGCTGGCACCCATGCAGACACCTCCATACACACGTTGAAGTCTGAGATGAATTTCAGGAGCAGATTTTCCTTCTTTCACAAGGAATTCAATGACAGCACGCTGTCGAAACGAAACATCAATGTCAGCCATTTTTCAAACACCGTCTGTGGTCACGTGATAGAAGCTAATGACGTCACAATATGTCAACATGTGGCTTAAAGTCTGTAGATTACGATCCTGCAATTCGTTTCGTTACATTGTTGAAATTTAAATTTTTACAATGGGTTGCTTGTGACTTTCAGTATGCCCCTCATATTGTACGGCTACAATGTCCACAATCAATTCACCATGGATTGGTGGTCCTACCAGCATTGCAGTTGTGACAGCCTTCATTGTTATGTGTTCTGTAACTAAAATGCAGCGAGCACTGCAATGAAAACCAGCATTAGCTTGTTCCCAAGTGACACACTATATTGATGTGGATTAGGCCTTGGAGAAGAACCGACAATGAAGACACTCATAACCCACAGTAAAAGTATGAACAGCTAAAAATGCAGTACATGTTCCTGTAGTGTTAGAAGCGAGTCCCTGCTGTTCAGATGTCATGTAAGAACTCTGCAATTATCAAGCTGGTCGCTGAGCAGATTTCTATCCAACAAAGTTCATTCTGTATAAGATTCAGATGGCTCAGGAGTTGAGAGAAATGACACAGATAACAGATGCTCCATCCATATCAACATTCTGGCATAGATGGCCCATTAACCCATGCTGCTTAACCAACTGCTCACGTCAGATAAAGTAAAGTTCTTCCTCAGTGGGTTTGTGAACAAATTACTGATACTAGGCAAGCCAAAATCCTTGCATTGTTTATGAGAAACCTCAGAGCAGTCAGAAAATAGTTGTGTGGGAATATTGGTCCAAATTTCTTTGAGGATTACGCTGGCTGCGCACTAACAGTAAATTTTGACTGCTATGTTGAAATGTTGCAAAGTTTTGTAATGCCAGAACTCCAGGAACCACAGTTGAACAACTTTTGGTTTTAATAGGACAGTGCTACGCCACATACTGCTCTTCAAAGCAGGTCTTTTCTCCAACAAGCTTTGGAGATTTGACTTGGCTGTCCTGTACTCCATATTTAACAGTTCCAGACTACTTTCATGGGGACACTTGAAGGAAAAAGTATTCTTGCACCATTTGCACAACATCGAGAAGTTGGTAGGTGCTATTGCCTCAAAATCAAGACCATTCCACTGGAGACAACACAACGTGCCATTGAGGCATTTTCACACCATCTTCAAGAATGTATAAATGCAGATAAGATTACTTAGCCTATGTCATATTCAAGAAATATTGATGTAAGTGCAATATCCATTAATGCAAATGTATATTGTTTCACTTTTTTCACAAATGAAACAGTCTCATTTTTACTTAGTTGTATTTTTCAACTGAAATTGCTGGATACATTATGTGCCACTCATATAAAGGTGCCTTCTCAGTGTTGTAGCCAGTAAGATAGCCAATGACACCTCTGAGCCAGTCCTGTTTAGGTTCATAACCTCATTAAGTTTACCATCTGGCCCAGAAATAAAATCTTGGGTCTGTCTGGCTGTAGTTTGTTTTTATATCTCAAGATATGCACTTGCTGTAAGCTGGATTATCTCATACCTGACACTTTTGAAAGATACATTGCAAAAGAACTCAGGTCCTAAAAAATCAAGACCCACTCTCAGCTTAGCATGTCTGCCACCCCATTACGTCCAATACCTGCATGCACAGGAACCCAAACAAGGGCAACCTGACAAGTGGCACAAAGTCTATCCAACATCCTTTGGCACTCCACACAAATTTTGGAAACTGCTTTCAAGGCTGCCTGACTATCTGAGCAGATGTAAACCTCCATTCATTTGCCTGGCATGTTTAAAAAATGGATAACACAGGCTAAAATGGCATATATCTATGCCTGGAACACAGTGGCAAAATTCAAAAGAAATGGCAAGCCTGGTTCTGGGACTCCAGGCCCCAGCCCTTGAAGCAGGATCTATCTGTACACCATGTTTGGTGCCTAGCATTCAAGGAAAACTCAGTCTCTAGGTTCCACACCTCTCTGGAAGGAATTGTCACTGTATATATTTGGCTTGCATTGCATCCCGTCCCAACAAATCCTTCTGCCATCAGGGAGATGGGACACCTCTACTGAAATCTACTCAAAATCTACCTATTGTTCAAAGGTCGTGTGCACCTTGCCACCTCCTTTAGAAATAAATCCAAAGGAGGAAGGTCCAGCAAAATCTCAAGGGTAGATTGTGGGGTGGTCCACACCACCCGTTATCATACATGTCAATCTCTGCTGTAAATCTACCCTAATAGCCACTGCCTTCATCTCTAAGGCAGGCCAACAAAACAATGTTGCATAGGATACCTAAGGTCTTATGAATGAGCTGCATAGCCATCTAACTTCTTTTAGTCTTAAACTCCACCTCATCCAATAGTCCTCCTGCAGGCTCACAAAGCCTTGTGGTTCTTTATATTATATTCTGCATGCTTTTTTTTTAATTCAGCCGAGCAGAGTGACCATACATCCGTTTTTTACCAAACATTTCCAAATACAAGACAAAATATTAATATTCAGAACTGCATTCGCAATATGGGTTTTCGCATACCATGGGGAAAATGTAAATTTCAAACTTCACAGGTATGGTAGTGAGGAAATGGTATAGATTACTGCCAAGGTCTCAACATATGCAGCAAGTTTTGTGCTTTTCATTTTGCACAAAAAATTTGTTCTTAATGGAACATTAGAAAAAAGATTACTCTATTTTATTACTATAAAATAAAAGGAGACTGCTTTGTGGTCCTGTGGTCAGCATGCTGATTTCTCACTCAGAGGTCCTGAGTTGGAATCCCTGCTAGTGGGTCTTTAATCAAAATTATTCCCTATCCCCCACAGAGTCTGAAAATATTAATGTGATGAGAGTGAATAGGCATGTGTTTAATAATATGAACAAATTAAAATCAATAACCTACATTTAATATGGATTTGTTTCACAATATAACCATAGCAGTTAAAGGGGGCTACACAAAAAGAAAAATAACAGGACTTTCTTTCACAAAGATGATTGCATGTAATGTTATATTGGTGGGCAACGGTCAAGTAGAAAGAGAAGTTGGCTGCTCATTTCCCCTCCTGCTACTCACATACAATGTATACCAGTACATTTCCATTTTCCCCTCTCCCTCTCTGTGCTGCCCACAATATGTACAAAGTTGAATTAAGTAAAACTTTTGTGATATATTATATTATGTTGCCTTACTAGACAATAGCATTCATAATCATTGTTGCAGTTATGCTGATGCCACCAGCACCATTATGTTCCACACATTCCATACACCTCCATACTCCCCTCTTCATCTCTCTCTCTCTCCCGTTCAAAACATGAATTTCCACGCAAATTCAAATTAGATAAAACATTTAACTATATTTATTTATGCTAAGCTTTATACAGGTGAATATGACCGGTGTTCAGCCCTGGCTCTTTACCGGTCATACTCATATTTTACATTAGTTTATTAATTCTAGTTTATTACACCATTTTGTCTATTTACTGCCCATACCCATTTATTTTTTACTTTGTATAAGAATTGTCCAATCTTCTTACTATCTTTTTGAAACATTCCAACTACTGCTACATTTCTATCTATTTTAAACCATTTCTTATTAATATACTCTTTTCTCCAAATTTCAGTCCCTTTACATTTAAATAAAATGTGTTCCATATCTTCATTTCTGCCACATATAGGACATTGGTTTTGTGGAATACCTTTCCTTAAACCTTTTAAACACCATACTCCTGCTTTCAGCCATGCAATACCTTCTCGCTCTTCTTTATTTGTCACATCTATGTACTTTTCCCTTCCCCAGGAGACTTTCATTGGTATATAGAAAACTAAAAATCTCTTTTTTCAGTTATCTCACTAAATATTTTTTGTATTTCTATATCCTCAAATCTTTTCCTTACCAACTTCCAGAAGTTATTCAAATTATTTTCTCTTCTTCTCCACATTTCCCCTAACCCACTACTTTCCAGGTTATTTCTGAGACAGTCTACCCATCCCTTGTTCTTTAAACTTTTCTCTTGATATACTAAACACTGCTTTAACAAATTCCTTTCTTCCAATTTCAATATTCTGTGCCAAAATTTCAATGCCCTTTCCATAATCTTTCCCTTACTTGCCACTCTACCCAGCTCTATTTGTGCTACCTGCCTAACAGTTGCATTTGGTAACCCAAGTATTTCTTTGCAAAATTTCCTGTGCACCTCATCTATGACTTCCCATCCTCCTTCTAATCCCCATACTTCTATCCCATATGCATTTTTGCCTCAACCACCATATTGTACACTTTTTCTAACCATCTAATATTTATATTAGATGCTTTGTATTTGCAACTTCTAATAGCTAATAAAGCTCCTTTTCCTTTTGCCAATGCAAATTTCTTTTGTTTTTCCCAATTGCCACCACTATCAATTTTAACTCCTAGATAAATACATTGTCTCACTACCCTGTACTCTTTTTCATTCTCATTCTTCCATTATTCATACTTGCTCAATTTCCCCCCTTTTTTGAACACTACAATCTGCGTCTTGTCCTGGTTCACTTTTAAACTCAATTCTTTACAGTAATTATTTAATGCTTGCAAGGATTGTTTTAAGCCATTCACTGTAATTGCACCTATAACTAGATCATCTGCAAACAGTAATCCTGAAATCTGAATATTATTAATTACTGGCATAGAGTTATTATTTCTCCCAATTTCTGTTAATACATCTATATATAAATTGGATTGGATATCCTTGTCTAAGGCCTTTCTCTTGTTAGATTTCTCTTGTTACAACCCCTTCCTCCACTCTTATACAAAAAGTATTTTCCTTATATAATGCCCTAAGGCTGTCCATTTGTTTACTCACTCCTTTAGTCAACAACTTATGCCACAGCAATTGAAGCTCTATCCTATCGTATGCTTTCTCTAAATCCACAAAAGCCATGTATAACTTTCCTCTTTTGTCTTTCAAGTATTTATCTACCAGTGTTTTTATAATATATAAATTATCAGCTGTCCTCCTCCCTTTTCTAAAGCCCATCTGAAGTTCCGAGAGGATATTGCTTCTTTCATTTTTTGTACCAAATTTCTTTGCAGAGCTCTCTTCTTAGGTGATAAATCTTTATTAATAAAAATGTCTGTTCCTTTTAATTTCTTAGCTCTTTTAAGTACTTCATATACTAATTGGGCTGTTGCAAATTTCACTAAAATTGCTCTCTTGCCAAGTTGTCTTCCAACTCGATAAGCTTCAATAATTTCCCATCTATACAATTCCAAATCCAGCTTTTCCTTTGTTATTTCTAATATTTCTTCTGCTGGCCATTTATCCCTTCTTTCTTTAACTCCTATGAACACTAAATTAAATCTTCTCTCCCTTTCTTCCAATCTTTCCATTCTTTCCTTAACCATTTCAACTTCCCTTCTTGTTTCCTGCACCTCAACTCTAACATCTTTGATATCTGTTGCCATCTTTTCCAATTATTTACCTATTCGTTGTACCATGCCTTCTATTTTGTTCATTTTCTCAGTTAGGTTTTCCAGCATTGTTATTATATCTGCAGGGCCAGGGTTTACCTCAATTCCTCCAATCACTAACAAGAAAGTTATAACACTTGCTAAAACCAATAAGTTTGTCATCTTCTCTCCAAAACTGTTTTTACTATTCACCAATTTTACTTTTCTAAACCGTCCAATTCTTGCTCTATACACTGTAATGTCCACTCCCATCGTGACTTAGATCCTTCTTCCTTCACCACAGGAGCACCTCTCAAAACACAACCTTCCTCTATCACTGCTGGCTTAGCACTCCCATTTAACTATATATTATGTTGTCTTAATAGAAAATAGCATCCATAATTAGCATTAAGGTACGCTGCCACCATCACATTTCATATATCTCCATCTCTTTCCTGCTATGAATTTACATGCAAATTTGAATTAGGTAAAACATTTTTATAAGATGACCCATTTTATCAGGGCTAAATATAATGAGGCAAAGTTTATTCCATTCAAGTGCATGGTGAAATAGGTACAAGTACAAGAGAATACCCGTTATGGTAAGACATTTATTCTTTAATGGTGGTGATCAGTGTTAAATTTGGGTAACATAATTTGGGTTGAATTTCAGATGTAGTGCATAGGTAATGTGGCGAAGCTCATGAACCTTTTTATTTAAACACCCACACAAATGTGGAGCTAAATCAGTTTATGTGGCTGATAACTATAGAGATCATTTGGTATATTAGTTTTAAATTTTTCTACAATGCAATAATATCTATTTCTCTATGAAATGCACCCAAATTCCATTTATAGTATTTATTTGAATACAAGACAATGTCGTTTTGTCAAATATTAATGTTCAGAAGCGGGGTTGGTTGTGACATATATTTTTCAATTACCATACAGGGGAAAAAGTAAGTTTCAAGCTTGGCAGATATGCAGTGGCGAAGCCTAGAGATCCAGAGGAAATTGTAAAGATTACCACAAGGTTCTATTCTGGGTCCCTTATTATTTTTAATGTATATAAATGATCTACCTGCAGTAATAAACAACAACGCCTATCCAGTTCTTCTATTGCAGATGGCACAAGTAGTATAATTAAAGAACACAATGTCAGTCAGCTCCCAGATTCATCTAATAAAATCTTCAACATACTAAATAATTAGTTTGAAAGTAATAAAATTCACATTAACTTTAAAAAAACTAACTACATTAATTTGGTACAAAGCATAAAAACATAGCAGACCTAAGGATAGAATGTGATAATAACCAGATTCCAGAAGCTTGTAATACAAAATTCCTAGGTCTTATGATTGATTATAACATGAATTGGAAACACCATATTGATTATATCTTACCCAAACTGAGCTCTGCATACTTTGCAATGCTATCTTTAATTCAGCTTATAAATAAGAGCATACTAAAAGCAGCTTATTATGCATATTTTCATTCATTGATGACCTATGGAATAATATTTTGGAGAAATTCAGTAAATGCTAAAAAAAGGTAATAAGAATACTGGCAAGGGAAAGACGATCAACTCACTGCAAACCACTTTTCAAAATGTTTGGAATTTTACCATTAGCCTGTGAATATATTTTAGCCATATCATTTGTAATAAATAATCCAGAAAAGTTTAAAAAAAATACAGACATTCACAACAAAGGGACGAGACATAGGACTCACATAGACCAACAAATAATTTGCAGTTATTCCAAAAATAGTTTTGTTTAATTCACTTCCCTCTTCTATAAAAGAATTGTAAATGAATAAAAACAAGTTTAGATCAGAATTAAAAAGATACCTTATTACTCGCACCTTCTACACAGAGGAGGATTCCATTCAATCAAAAAATACTGGTAATAATGTAACATTGTAAATACAATAAACATGAATATTCTAAGAATGCAAGTGTACGAGTAGGCTTTTGGAAACAAACATGTAATTGAAAATTATGCAAAACTGACATCTCTAAAAATTCATTGTCAGAGTTATTATTTGTAAATAAATGTATTACTAAGTATGAATAAATGTAATTCTTGATATGATCTACATCCTAGAGTTTGGTTTTTGAGTCTAATCTCATAATAGGATCTACAGATATCGGCATGCATGCATGCGTGCACGTTTTTTTTTTGTTTTTTTTTAACGTATATAGCAGATTTTGTGCATTCTATTTCATACCAAAAATTAGCTCTTTACGATTCTATGAGCATTCTCATTGGAAAAACATTTTTCTCTACGATTAAAGGAAAATTAGAGGCCTTCCTTTCACATTGGTGATTGACTGTAATACTGTGTTGGGAGCCAACAGTCAAGCAGAAAGGGAAGAGTTAGCTGCACTGCTCCTGCCGCACATATTGAATTTCTGTTTCCTCTGTGTTCTGCCTCAATGTGAATTTATGCACAAATTTGAATTAGTTAAAACATTATACAACATATTAATTTTGTGGTCTTAATAGAAAATTGCATTCATAATCACTGTTATAGAGTTATGATGCCGATGCCGCTGCCGCCGCGCCACCACCAATTTCTACTATTCCATTCTGTACATCTCTGTACTCTCCTCTCCATCTATCCAAAAAGTGAGTTTATATGCAAATTAAAATTAGGGTAAATGTTTTATGATCCACATAACATTAGATTTGCTGTCTTAATAGAAAATAGCATCCATAATCGTCGTTACAGCTATGCTGCTGTCATTGCTAAAATTCCGTACATTTCCATCTTTCTTGTGTTTAAAACTTAAATTTATGTGCAGTTTCAAATTAGGTAAAACGTTCTATGATGTATTATATTAAATATGTTGTCTTAACAGAAAATCACATCCATAACTGTCGTTACAGCTTTGCTACTAGTGCTGCCATCACATTCTCTACCATCACACACACATACCGTAAGTTTCCCTGCTCAAAGTTGAATTTCTGTGCAAATTCAAATATTAATTAAGGTTAAACGTTTTACAACAGTTTACATACCTAATATAAGTGTGTTATATTAGGTATGTTGTCTAAATAAAAAAGCTTATAAATTATAATTATTTCAGTTGCACTGCCACTATCACATTCTTTGACCACACACATACTGGGGTTCTCTTCCCACCTACCCATTTCAAATTAAGTTAGTATTCTTTTTATATAGCTGATGATATTCTAAATTCAAGTTCTGAACTACAGGAGTCATCTTGCATTTGAGGTCGTCTTGTATTTGGATAAGTATGGTACTTTCTTAATGATACAAATTTGGTAGCTTTTGTTATTCTGCCATTAGAGCCCCTTTGTTGTTATTTACTTGGTCTGTTGCCTATATGTAACAGCTGCCATAAACGTTAAAGAGTCCTAAGATGCAAAGCATGGCCAAAGGATTTTTTAGCAGAAGAGTGAAGTAGTCTCAGCCTCTGGAGTGGCAACAGGCATAGCCTAGGGATCTGTGAAGCTAAAACAACAATTATCCCACGGAGAAGTTAACATTTTGGCAATCTAGCAGATTTAAAATTTGGACATGTTAATATTTTCATATATGAAAAGCCTGTGAAAGTATTAGCTGTATTATAAAAAGCACTGATTGTCATCATTGGCTATGCATTCCCCTCTCCACAGGGATTTTGAGACTTATCATGCCATTCTTCCATTCTCTGTGGACATCAAGAGAAAGAAGTATAAATACTTTATACTCTCTCGAATGAGGTTGGTATCATGATCATAGCAGCATTGAACTATGCTCCTTTGTTTAAAAGGTGTAATGAAGCTCACTTCAGCATGTTAAAGCATCATTTTGGCCCAGGATAGCCTGTCACAAGTTGAAACACAACAGGATATGCAATTTATGCCAAAATTTATCATTTCTGGCTCTTCATTGCCATTTTTACTTTCTCTAGCCCGGTATGTACAATGTACATAGGGATAGAAAACTATTGTATTCCACCCAAAAATTCGATACCGAGATTTCACCAGAAATACATGTTTTAGGACCCCCTGTATCCAAAAAAAGCATTTTGAGAAAAAGGTCTGTGTGCGTTTGTGTGTGTGTCCGTGTGTCTGTGAACACGATAACTCAAAAACGAAAAGTAGCTAAAATACCAAACTTGGATGTGACACAAAGATTTTGAGAAAGATCCCCCCCTACCCCAAACTACCCTTTACAAGGAACTTTTTTTCGAAAATTTTGTTTTTCTTAAAAATGGCTGTAACGATTTTGATTAAAATATTGTATATTAAAGATATTTACCTGACAAATAAAATGTATATCTTGAATTTTCTGGGAATAGCTTCTAAAGATCTGTTTATTCTGGATGAATTTTGCTTAATTTGGCATAACTAGTAAACCATAAGAGATAGACAAAAACTTACTGTACAAAAAATGTAGGTCTTGTTAAAATACACAACTTATGTCACATACATTTTTTTCGTGGAGCTTACCATTTTCTAGGAATTCATTGTTATTTGTTTCAGTTGTGAAGTACTTATACTGAGACGGGAGTGTCTGTTTTTCATTTGTTCTACTCCTGGCCAAGAAAAGAAGCGATTTGTACTGACAATGCATAATGACAACTTTTAAAACATTTGACTATCGGTTTAGCCTATTATATTCCCTTATTTTCTTCTTACTTATAAGGTACTAAGTAATAAGAACATTGTACTATTGAGTACCTCGATTAGCAAGGTGCAGAAAGAAGAATAATGTTATGTAATAAGTTTGTAGAACAGTTAGAGAAAGTCATATGAGTGTAACACATCAGATTTTTTAACTTGAAACTCTTGTTTCTAGCCACAAAGAAGTACTATTATAATGCTGAAAATATAAGAAATCTTTACAAATAATGTCCTTGTACCTCAAAAAGGTAGAAGCAAAAATGGCAGATGATGCCAGTGCTTAATTCTCATTTTAATATCACCCATGATTTTTTTTATATTTTCATATGTTACTTTACATTTTCCTATTACTGAAAATTTAGAACCTTTTAGTCAAGTTAAAGCAAACTTGTTATCTAAATTCTAAAGAATCAAACATGCAATATAAATAATACCAAAAGCATGAGGACAAACCTGAGAGCATGAAGAAATATATCTGGTTGAAAAGGATCACTATTTTCTTTTATCTCAGCAGCATGAAGTGATTCATATAGCTCATGCAGACGTTCAGTGACCACCTGGATTTTTGATTTTCCATCACTAAGAGATGACCCTCCGAGTGAAAGTAAATCTTTACTGCTCCAGCTTTTGCCCGTGCTGCTGCTACTTACATTGCGACCTAATGAAGATGATTTTATCTGCAAACACAGAAGAATCAAAACTACTTTGCTTACCATGAAAATATTTTATCAAATCATAATTTATATTAGATATCTTTTGTTTTGAAGGAAACCCAACTTTAATAATTACAACTATTTAGATACATATTTCTTTAGCTTCACCATATGTGCATTAAACTTAATTTAATTCAGATATCCTAGTAAATCTTAAAGGCTAACTTTAATATCATCTCAAAGGTAACTTGAAATATTCAAGTGCTTTTAATTTTCAAGTTTTATAGTTAACAATATTAGAGTTAATTTTGATGGTGCTTTTATACTAGTAATGTGTAGACAGTAAGTTGCAAGGTGGAATCATTTGAGAAATCTAATGCCTCAGCTAGGAGTCAAATTGTAGATGTTCAGCTCTCCATACCATAGCTCTTACATTTGATTTACCACAGAAACCCACATGACATTTAAATTTCTCATTTGATTCAGGTATATAATTTGTTAGTCTTATAATTAAAACAGTTTATCAGGAGCAATTAAGATGGAAAGTTTAACCAGACTTTCATATATCTAAAACCTATCAAAACTTCTTCCACATGACTTGGGCTAAATAACCCATTTCGGCAAGGTAGTCCGTTGTGTCCATCTTATATGGGGTCGGCCATGTCTCATTCCTTTTGAGTTATACTGAAAGGCTCTTCTTCGTATCCTTTCATCACTCATCCTCATCGAATGTTCAATCCATTTCTTGTATTTATTATAATTTTGTCTTTTAACTTATGTATGTATGTATACACACACACACATATACATATATTTAGTTCTTCTCTTATTTGTTCATTTTGTATGTGTGTGCATCCTTTCACATTTTGCAAAAATAGCATCTCTGCTGCTTGTATTTTGCTTCTTTCCTTTGATTTTTATTATCCAGTTTTCACTTCCATACACTTCTGTGGTATAACTTTTTGCCTGGAATTTCGATGTTGTTTTCTATATCATTCTCTTTTTCATATGTAATATCACAATACAGTAACATATGTAACAAGCACTGAAAGTGTATTACTTGTTTCACTGTTTTATTCTCCAATACTACTGAGTGATTGAAAAACCTCTGAATTGGCTGCACTGTGTTTTTCCACGATTCTGCACTGCTGCTGTAAACAAGGTCATGCTTCTGATGCAGTTTTGCTCTGCTCTGGAAGTGCAGTATTGAGTTGAGTGATATGGTGTAGTTCAGTTATTACAAGTGATTTATTATTTTGTCCGGTACTTAGTCACAAAGGTATTATGGCTCAGCATGTGTTTCCTAATGCACAATGTGTATTTATTTATGACTGGTTAAGTGTTATTTCATCAGATCGCCAAGTGAAAGTATGATTTCAGGCCGTACTACAATCTGTAAACTTTACAATAAATTTTAGGCTACAGGAAGTATTCAAGCTAAGAAATCTAAAAGACGGTGTATGGTTCTTACCAAAGAAACATTAGACTACATCAGTCATCTTTTGGAGAATTGCTTAGGCATCTTTCATAACAGGTAGGTTGAAGCTAAAACCATATAAAATAACTGGCACATGCTCTTCAACCCTGTAATTTGGCACACATTTTGTGAGTGGACTCTCAATAGTGTATACCACGGCGAAATAGATCCACATTTAATATTTTTCATGGTCCACCTTGGTTCCACCTTCATGGATATGTGTGAATACACAATAATCATTATTGGCGCTCTGAGAAACCTAATATTGTTCATGAAGTACCCCTTCATGACAAAGAACTTGGTGTATGGTGCGCCATTAGTGCAGAAAGAGTTATAGGGTCAATTTTTTCGAGTCAACAGTTGACACCCATACATACATGAATACAATTTGGCCCCCTTTTTTTAGAGAATTAACAAACAGGGAAAGGAAATTACTAATACAATAAAATAGAATTGTAATTGATATTACTACACAATTACACAATTTAAATTACTGTAAAGTTTATTTAATTTTAACAATATTTATATCAGGATTGGGAGCTAATTGTGAATATGATTTGAAGAAAAATAAGTTTTATGCTATCAATTTAATAAAAAAATGGAATATATATTTTTGTTGGAAGATAGCAATGGAATGAAGGAGAGTAAATTAATTTCTAAACCTATTCATGCTATTTGCGATTTTATCTTTTTTTTTTTAACAGCTCATACAGCCAATCTTTTTAATTATTAGTAGAGATTTGTGGCCCTCTCGGTCCCCCAACCTAACCCCCTGTGAATTCTAACTCTGGGGTAACTTGAAACATAAAGTGTACAAAACAAACCTACACACCCTGGAACAATTAAAACAAAATATCTGCCAGGAATTGCCAGCATTTCTCAAGGTGAACTATGGTGAGTGATGGATAGTTTCCTGCAGAGGTGTCAAAAATATATGGATGGCGATGGTAGCCAGTTTCGGCAGCTCCTTTCATAAAGTTGGAGAGAAAAGTAGTTTTAAAAATGTTGTACAGTTTCATCTGCACCTTTCTAATAGTGACAGATAGTAACTAGCACCGAAGATGCAGACAGGCAAAACTCTGTGCAGCTAATTCATACTTTTTGACTCACTTGTTATTTTGGTTATTCCATATTTACCCTTAAATGTCATTGCTTTTTATTTGCTTATTGATATTTTGCAGTTATATCTATTAGCCACTATTTGGACTCCGTGTGCTATTATTTGGAGATCTGTTTCTGATTCTGCCACAAGTAGGACATCATCTGCGAACAATGGAGAATTTAGACTACCCTTTTTTGTCTATTAAAATTCCTTCATTACTTAATAAATCTTTCCATTTGTTTAGAATCTTGCCTATGTAAATATTAAATGAAACAGGTGATAAAAGCACTCTTGTCTCACTCTCCTAAATCACTCAATGTTTGTAACCTAAATTAATAACAACTAAACAGAACAGAATAATTTAAACCTTCACGCAATGAAGTGAATATTAACTGTAATTTTAATAAACCTTACCTTAACTTGATGCTGTTTGCTATTCAAATCACTAAGATCAACCACTAAGTGATGTAAATTATGCAGAAATGCAGGAGCAAATCTCAGTGTGTAAAGTACACTGTTAAGAAAGCAAGTATTTCCAAGGTTACACAAAGTTGCAATAGGAGAGCAACCGACACCTGTATCACTGCCTGGACTCTCGTCCGTGGAGCTTTTATTGTGTCCGTCTCCTGGAAGATAGCCGTTCAGCATGGCCACACCTGTAAATATACATCACTATGAGTATTTCTTCTTCCAGGGTATCTGCTTTTATTCACCCACTGAAATATTACAGAAGTTGGTATGGCAAAAAAGGATAATGATTTCTAGGCTTTCAATATTCACAATTTTCTCAGGTTCTTAAATGTATGCTACCAAGTTTGCTCTTGTACTTAATGTTATGCAGATTCTTACGCTCAGTTATTGATGTCTGCCCATTGATATTGTATAATAAAATAAATAGAATATTTAGAAACGACTATGAGTGATTTCCTTGCCAAAACATAACAATGGCTTCAAATGGATCTCTCACAAAGTAATGCCAAGAATTTATATATACTGCTGATAGCCTAAATGTGTAATTTAAGGCATTCAATAATGTGAAAGGTAGTATACTCCCCTTTATTCATGTGCAGATTACCCAGTTTGCAAATTACTTGTGCATCCCCCTGCAAAAAACATCATTGTGAATTATTTTTCTTTACAAAACAGCAATAGAGGACCCACCGCATGACAATAAGTGCCATTTCCATTGTTATCGTCCTGCCTGTTATGTGTAAATTAAAAACAAATTCAGTTTTACTGATGTTAATTAGCATGTAAGTGTCAACGAAGCAAGTCAAAAGAAATTTGTAAAAGAGATGGCAGAGAAATGAAAAAAAAGTTCATGTTAAAACAAAAATTAGAATTAATTGAAAGATATGAGAAGAGAGAAACTGTTGCAAAACTAAGTGCTGATTATGGGATTGGAATGCAGACTGTTGGGATATTAAAAAAATAAGTAGAAAATACAGGATTTTATCAGGAACTGTGATTCTAATTCTGAACCATCTGCACGATAAAGAATGAAGAGATCTACATTCAATGACTTAGATGCTGCTCTTTTACATGGTTCAACCAAACACAAGTAGAAGGTGTCATTGTTTCAGGCATGGTGTGTGCCAAAAAGGCTACATTTTTTCATGAAGCTCTAGGGTTAGTGGAAAATTTAATGCCTCATCTGGTTGGTTAACCAGATTCAAACGTCACAGGATTTGCAAACTTAGTGTGCAAGGAGAGCAGCTTAGTTCTAATGTTGTGGCAGCTGATTCCTGCCACAAAGAGTTCCAGAAATTTAAAGAAGAAAATCTCACACCAGATCAACTTTATAATGCAAACAAAAGTGGTCTGCTTTGGAAATGTCTACCAACCAGAACCCTTGTTTTAAGAGCGAAGCTTGTGCTCCTAGATACAAGTCTTCTAAAGAATGCATTACAATTTTGGGCACTGCTAATGCTTCTGGGAACCACAAAGTGAAACTACTGTGATTGGAAAAGCAAAAAATTCAGAAATAGTCTTATTACTTGCTAGTAGAAACCAGATAAGGGAGTACTATAGGTTAAAGTGATAGTCAAAAGGTGATTGCTATGTGACTCAAGTTCTTTTGTTTGCATGGACAGGAGTTGACAGATTCCTGTATGAGAAAAGTATAAGTTTTTCAAAGCTGAAACCAAAAACAAGGAATATCTCAAAATTGAAAAAAATGTAAAAACATAAATTGTGTGATTTAACGTGCTTTACACTTTATGTGTGGTAAGCTTTTGTTCATCTCTTACAGTTTATCAGTTATGCAAAATTCCGTAAAATTCACCCAAAATAAAGTAGCCTTCAGAGGCTATATCCCAGAAAATTCAAGATATACATTTTATTTACATTTTTATATATGTTTAATAAACAATATTTTAATCAAAATTGTTAGCCATTTTTGAGAAAATCAAAAATTTTGAAAAAAGTTCCATGTAAAGGTTAGTTAAGGATGGGGGATTTTCTTGAAAATCTTTGTGTTGCATTCTTGGAGGATACCAAACTTAAATACCAAGTTTGGTATTTAATGGACTTTTTGTTTTTGAGCTATGCCACCCACCCACTCCCCCCACACCCACACGGACATTTTTCTAAAAATGCTTTTTTTGGATTCAGGTCCTAATAATGTAATTTCAGGTGAAATCTCAGCATCAAATTTTTGGGTGCATTACAATATTTTCTCTATATACTATGTACCTAGTATGTGTAAAGTAAACAGGAGTATAGATGAATAGTGAAATTTTAAAAAACTGATTCCACAAACATTTTGTATAAGTTTGGTGATTTCTAGAAGAAAAAAAATTGCACAAAAGGCTGTTCTATTACTTGATAACGCTCCTTCTATCCCAATGAAAGCATTCTCATATCTGATGATGGACTCACTTAAATTTTTACCACCTAATGTGACTGCCATTATACAGCCAATGGACCGGGCTGGTGTACTGAGAATGCCTTGATGAAGATGATTTGGTCACGTTCTGGAAGAAGTTGACAATTCTAGATGCCATAAACATAATTTTTTATGCCTTTCAGGATGTTAAGGCACAAACACTACTTTGGTCATGGAGGAAAATTCTTCCAGATAGAGAAGAAAGTGATTTTCAAACTTTCAGCGATGAAAAAGTAGCAATTGAACAATTAATGAAACTGACAATGGGTTTAAATGGCTTTGAAGATGTCAATGAAGAAAACTTGAATGAGTGGCTGAAGATGGGTGCATGTGAACTAGGCTTCCATTAGAGGGATGCCAAAATTGTGACTGGTGGTTCACAACAGAAGAGGACAGTGACTGTGAAAGTGGGGATGAAGACAGTGACCTTATCAGTCATTGTACTGCATTGCAATGAATTGATACTCTTCTAGATTTCATTGGGCAGAGAGGGTTTGAGTACAATGACATTATTGCGCAACAAACATTTGAAGTGCTATGTGAAAAAATGTCAACTCCTCACAGAAGCATATCACTATCATGGGCTATTTTAAGAAACAAACAGGTCTATAATACCTATGCACAGAAGTAGAATAAACTTTTGAACAAAGAATACAGGTTGAAAACAAGCTTTCAATTGTAATTTTCTATTTACATAGGTATGTTGTATTTTAAAAGCATTAAATTATGGGTTTCTTGATTATTCGTGTTTTTTCAATTATTCGTGCTTCTTCTCCCCCACATTATCCTGGATAATCAAGAGTATACTGTAGTTTGTGTTAAAATTCGCTGGAACTAAGGAAATCCATTCAAATTAACCCAAGTTACAACAGTTAAAATGCCACATAACTTCTGCCAAACATTCACATTCCCAAATTCCAAGAAAGGAAACTGCCGAACTTCTCTTGTTTATTATATACTACATTTGATACTTCAAATGCAGATATAGGGCACTTTTCATATGCAGAGGATAAGGAACTATGTTTAAAAAACATCTCAGCAATCGCTGAGGAGATTGTACTGCCATCTCCACCAGCTGGGGTAGGTTTTGCTTCGCCACACCACTGCTGAGCTCCATGATGCCACCCCAGTATAATACCATGGTTTGGAGGGTCCCTCGGGAACTTTCCACCTAGCATCTCTTGACCACCATGCAGTCGTAGTGGCCTTCTTGTTTAAGGGGCACTTGCATTTTCTGCGACCGGGGACCAATGCCATTTGTAAGATTGGAGCTAAAGGACCCAGCTGAACTGGAAGCTGTTTTGGCGTCAGGGTTGCCCTTGTTAGGGCGACTCCTGGTCGTTGAAGCAAGCTGAGAGGAATACCACTAGCCCTGTAGTTGTTGCTGTGCCTTTGAGCACACAGCAGACGCCTGTTCCTTGCTGCTGTGTTGCCACTACTGTGGTTCGGACTCCACACATTCGAGTGGATTGGGCATGATCTTCGATGCCACCTTGGCACAGGACATATTATCAGGCAGGCCCAGTGCCCTCTATGCCAGAGGAGCAGACAATCACCATCACCACCAGTCAGGACTACACCTCCACAGACTGCCAACACCGAAGCCATACCACCAGCACCCTTGAGAGACGCAGTGATGTGGGATGCCATTAGGACCTCCACATGGAGATCCTGAACATCGGCGCTCACTTAGTTTCCTGGAAGAGGTGTACAGCAGCGTCGTCAACCAAAGCACCAGGACTTGCAAGCTTCAACTACTGCCGCTGTCACCGCACATCAGTCCACAGCAGCTGATCTATCCACCCAGATAAACAGCATCGTCCAGCAGCTAAAGCAGGATCTCCTGCAACAAGCATGTTCCAGAAGCCAGCAGCACACCACCACTCCTCTTTTCTGCCCAGGCTGAGAAGCATGTCCAGACTGCACATCAACGGGAGTCAACCAGCTGGAAGATGCCCCAGAGATTTGCAGCCCACTAACAGCAACAGGCAGATTCACAAATAAGCATTCTTCAGCCACTCTTTCCTTAAATGGAAATGGTATGTTATTTATGGACGCTCTTTAACTGCTATGGTTCTCAGCATCCCATTCTATACTGGGCGTGAAAGACCGCTTAATTTTACTCAGAGGCCTCTCTATCAGGCTTGAGGTTCTTTTACGTGCCATAAATCTGTGACACAGGACCCACAGCTTTACTTCCCTTACGAAGCAAGCCATGCTAAGGATTTTTACGCCCGAAAAAATCCATTGTACTCCGCCAGGTTTGAACCCGCAACCTTGGGTATATGAAATTAGCATGGTAATCATTACACCACGGAGGGCGACACTCTTTCCTTAATTCCACCCTTTAACTCCTATCACCACCTCTAGTCCCTAGATTGCAGTCAGGTTTCATGGCTGTAACCTAAACACAACCTTTCACCCACTCCTGCACAATGTGCGGCAGCTTTCCATCTTTCAAGTATTATTGTGGGTGCTTCGCAGGGCTGCGCGACTCAATCTAGCAATCTACATGTTATTATTTGGAGGAGTTTTTAAGTGGGTATGCCGTAGCTGAGTGGAGAGCGCCACATATCCTCCCAGCCTTTGGCTCTATGGTAAAAAACACAACTCACATCATGGACACCAATGAACAGTGGTTGGAGGAAATTTGCAGTTTTTACAGACTGCCTCTAACCAGCACTCCATTGGGCTCAAATTCACTCCCTCCATGGAGACTGACACAGCATTCTGGAATCGCTGGTAAGGAAAATGACACGCCTTACGATTCGGAGAACTCAAGGGCTCCCAGCTGGCCAGCAAGAGCAGGGTCATTGTGCAAGAAGCGACGTCGGAACAGGAGAAGATGCCTCCTGATCCAACAGCCCTGAACTGTGGTGAATTGGGAGGACCTATGAAGCAGGTCCCCGCCACATTGCGAGAAGCCAATTCTGACGAGCACCACAGCTGCACAAATGACTAATTATTTGGTTAATTAGGATGACAACAAACACCTCAAGTCTACGGATTGAAACAAAGTAACCAATGATGGCTACAGTAGTCTAATGATGTTCAACTACTGAGTAAGAAACACAAATAATAGGATGATGTCTTCGTCCCAAAAGAAAAGAGGGGGGGGGGAGGGGAAAGAAGCAGTTTAGGCTCTAGCAAAACAATAACTAACAACTGTCACAGAACAGCATTAAAAACACGCCAAAATTTTAGTAGCACTAGTATTGCTACCTAATATTCAACAATGATCATGCTTTCTATTGCAGGGCAACTAGAACATGACTGCATCTTTATCTGGAGACAAGCTTCTAAACTTTCCTGCATTTCCAAGGGCACAATCAGGACTATGGCCATGTTCGTGTCCTGGTGCTCTATACAATACACCCAGCTTGCGCCATTATGACTGGCCTTTATAACCTTCTCCTTGAATCCGCAGGTGCAACTAGTGCTACTACTGCTATTCCACAACTTATTTCTTACTATTGGAGGGTATTGTCATGGATTGCTGACCCCCACACCTGGCAGAGTTTTCATCTGTCGCCTGTAAATGGGTTTTCCCCCTCAACTCGAGGGACAAAAAAAACAGTAGTCAGTGTACATTACGTCAAGCTAATTACTCTTGGCTCACAATGCACTTAATAAGCAGTGGACTCTTTACTGATGAGTGGGACCTTCCTTCCTTTTTCTTACATTCTCTCCTCTCCCTGAAGGATAGTCTTGCTAGGGCTTGACAATCCCAGGCAATGTTATGAGCTCAGTGGGCTTGCCTATCAGCATGTCTCACTTTGGTAAGTGAGTCTACCCTCGACTCCGCTATGATGTCAAGATGATGAACCCGACCTGATTGCCTTGAGCCACCTCAGTGGAGGAAGCTAGTGATGGGCAGAATCGAATATTTTCAAGAATCAAAACATTCACTCAAGTACAAGTTCTCGAATACTGCAATTACAATGGTTCTGCTAATCGTATTCATAAGCAAGTTCTCAGATGCTACGGTATCGTCACTCGATTGATGTTCTCGAAATCAGCCTGCATTCATGAGCAAGCTCTCGGATGTTATGTTATCGTCTCTCGAGTGATGTTCGTAGTTCCCGTTCTTGAACAATACATTCAATCAAAATAGGCCACTCGCCTCTCACCAAGGCAGCCCAGGTTCGATCCCTGGGCAACCACATGTGAGATTTGTATTGGGCAAAGCAGCGCTGGGGTAGGTTTTCTCCGGATTCCCCTGACATTGTATTCCATCAGAACTCCATCTTCATTCCATGTATAATCAGTGTCATCACCTGTGGTGCAATATGTAGTAAAGGTGAGTGTTAAACAGTATAATTAAAACAACCTATTTAAACATGCTCCTTTGTGATAACTGCAGAGAAAATATTCACTCTTTAGCCAATATTTTGAGAGCACAACACATTTCATGAACAGCTGCTTTGGAAAATGGAAAATATTATTGCAAATGAAATTGAAAATTGAAGTGTGTTTTATATTTTCAAAAAAGTTATTGGATACGTTTTTAAAACATTTGACTATTGCTATAGCCTAGTGTGTTCCTTTATTTCCCTTCTACCTACAAGGAACTACGTAATAAGATCATTCTGCTGATATGTATCTCAATTAGCATGAGGTAATTAAAGAATATTACTTTGTAAGAAAAGTATATTTGCAGAACAGGAAGAGAAAGTCATGTAAAAGGAACACAGGATATTTCTTTCATTTTTATAGCCCCCCCCTTAACTTGTATGGTTATATTGGGGCTTTCACTTTCTCGCTGGACTGAACTATTACAAAAAAAATACAATTAGACGCATTCACTCCCACATTCATACTTCAGACTCTGTGGGGGGATAGGTAAGGTTCTGGTTAAAGAAAAATTCCCTACCCCAGCTGGAAATCAAACCCAGAACACTGACCACTTCACTGCAGAAACAATTGCTGTTTTGCTCTGTATGCGCCACACATACTGCAGGGATTCTAAAACTAATCATGACAGGAAAACAGTTCATTTTAATAAAGACAGGTTAACATATTATTTTAAGGCAATATTTAAGCAAAAATGTATTTAATTTTAATTTGATACAGTCACTGTGTTTACATGCTCCTTAGTAAGTGTTAATGGAAAGTTTTATACTTGGATAGATCCTTTAAAATCTGACAATTCCTTTGCAAAATAAAATGGATTATTCATAAGTCAACAAGAGAAATTTTAGTTAAAATATATCTGGAGGCATCTTGTTGGTGATCTTTATTGACATACATTCAAAATTACTGATTGATTTTTTTTTAATCTATTGAGACACATTATTATTATTATTATTATTATTATTGAATTGGACGTGACTGCTACTAAAGGGTATTAATGATACAATAACAAACAGTTGCTGTTATTGATCACTTGCATAATAATCCATGTTAATTATTGTAATGTAAGATTTAGTATAATAAAGCATTATTTTCATTGTTAAACTTATTAACAGCATAATTAGGTAAGTCCATATTATAAAAATGAAATGGAAGTTTTATTTATGGACACTCTTTAAATGCTGTGATTCTCAGCATCCCATTCTATATTGGGCATGAAAGACCATTTAATTTTGCTCAGAGGTCTTTTTATCAGGCTTGAGGTTCTTTTACGTGCCATAAATCTACGACACTGGATCAACGGTTTTACTTCCTTTCCAAAGGAAGCCATGCTAAGGATTTTTACGCCTCCAAAAAAGTCCATCGTCCGCCAGGTTTGAACCTGTGACCTTGGGTATATGAAGTCAGCATGGTAACCATTACACCACGGAGGGCAATATACTGTTCTTAGAAAATCCATACCATGCAAGCGTTACATAAGAATTTTGTTCCAATTTCTAATATTGTTGTTCATTTGTTGCACTAACACATTGCACATTCCATTATAACAAGATATACAATTAAAATATTATGATCATGTATACAAAATAATTGTATGGGAATCGTTCGTTAACTTTGGGATAATAAGAAGTAACTGCTGTGCCAAACAACATATGTACATTTATTTGATAGTATACACTCATATTACATCCCACCTAGGTGATTTTATAGGATGCTTATCAGCATGTTCACCCCTCCGCTCTTCCACGCCAAGTATCAAGCATATGAATGACCTTTAAGTAAGATCACCAATCAGATTCAGGTACAGATATTCTCGAGATGAGATCTTGATTCAGTTCAATGCACCTGCACTTATCTGAGTGCGGTATTTGAATACAGCATTCAGGGCATTCTCAAACAAGAAGTCATCCAAGCGAGGGATTCAAATAAAACATTCAGAATTTGAAAACATCCAAGAATCATAAACATCAACATTTTGCATTCGATTACTCCCATCACTAGAGTAAGCACCTGGGACCAGGTAAGGGGTGCCTTTAAGGTAAGATGTGGCGGCCAACCTAACTCCTTGCCTCCGGTACCTCAACCATCCTCCAAGATTGATAACCTACAACTACAAATAGCAGTAGGTGAGGCAATAAAACCAGTCAGGATTCAGAAGCTTTACAGACAGTGAACTGCTGCTTAAGTGTTCATTGAATGAAAGCTTCAATAATGTCACATGAACTACAGTACCAAAAACTGTGTTTCTTGGATACAGAACTCCATTAAGGTGTTAGTGATACTGTATTAGCTTTCAATGAAGGTGCTAGTGCAATCATACAAGTATTATGAGGATGTGATTTGGCCAACACCATGCTTTCCCCAGCCAAAATATTACCTATCTTGGCCAGGACCACTGCCTATTGCACCCCTCACTTTCCTCAAGCTGCTGAGTGGGCATCACTCCTACACCTGCGATTTATAATTTGCACATTGGATGGATGGGATTGAATTCAAGCATATTCTGTAAGTGGTAACAAGAAGACCATGGCACAGGATCTAAATTTCACACAATTTGAATAATAGAATACTAATATGCACAACCAAGAATACCAGTGGCATCTCTGTTTTGATATTTATTCTGATATTTGAGCACATGAAACAATTTGAACTCTCCAAATGATGAGTACTGAGCTTTTGGAATCAAGTACATAATATTAGTGTTGCAAAATTTATTTCAAAGCTATTTGATTATCCTACTTCACTGTTATTAGTTTCACAGCTAAATTTGTTATTAGAGATATTATTCTTTGATGAGACTGATAGTGCAGAAGAAAAAAGAAAAATAGGTGCTAGCTAAATTTTTCATACCACAGGAAGTAGAATGTTATCCGTGGCTGCAACATAGTAAATTTTTTCTCACATCATTGGTATGTGAAAATACTAATTCCAGTAGTAGTCGCCCTCCGTGGTGTAATGGTTACCATGCTGACTTCATATACCCAAGGTTGCGAGTTCAAACCCGGCAGAGGACGATGGATTTTTTCGGGTGTAAAAATCCTTAGCATGGCTTCCTTTGGAAGGGAAGTAAAGCCGTTGGTCCCGTGTTATAGATTTACGGCACGTAAAAGAACCTGAAGCCTGATTGAGAGGCCTCTGAGCAAAATTAAGCGGTCTTTCACGCCCAATTTAGAATGGGACGCTGAGAACCACAGCAGTTAAAGAGTGTCCATAAATAACACTCCATTTACATTTTCCAGTAGTAAATGAGCAATATTATTAGTGGATCAGCAATCTCTTTGACTCACTTTCCTCTTGTAACATTTCATATACATACAAAATTTCAAAGCAGCATCATCTACTTACAAGAAAAATTAATTGACATTACTCTAAGAATTATTAAACAAAAATCTATGAGAAACCTTCACAAACATGATGATAAGACAAAATAAGAGTATCTGGAGGTTTTCCATTACTCCCAAAATAAGAGAGGTTTTGGCACAAGGTTTTCTTACCTTAGATATTAGATAAATACCATAAAACAGAGTATCACAGTTTTTATCTTAGGGTAATAAGCAATGGTCTTTAATTACTTATTTCCATCTACAAAAACTTTTAATTTACCATTTAGGGTAACAATGACATTGCACCTAGTGAAAAGGCACATAAAATTATATTCTAGGTGTAGTGTGTATTACAAGCAGATAAATCATGCTTCTACAAAGCCTTCATTTGGATGTGTGGCGGTCCAATGGTAATTTCTTTGTACTGGGAGCCAGAGTTTGCCAGCAAAGTCTAATATTCATTCCTCCTTAAATTTAAGTAAATAGATGTCTTATGCAAATTATAACTACAGTAATTATATATCTTTGCATAGGAGTTGATGAAAACTATGTTCTACTCTGCCACACATCTTCCATATATTTTAAGGGAATTTATACTGACACTCAATTTTTTATACCCATGTAAACAAAACCAGGTTTTATTCATAGAAAAAGTCTGAACATGGGTCAATACAGCAATCATTAACATTGTCCAAATTCCAATTGCAGAAATTACTTCTGTTCACATCTGGGGTTGCAATTCCTGAACTATAGTTCTTATAGAGTTTAATTTTAAAATTTAGTGGCATTACAAGCTGAAGTTTGAAAAAGTTCCAATTCCTGTAAAAGTCTTCTTAAGAAATTCTCCATTCTAACTTTTCTCCATAAGAAATTGGTGCTTCATTTCAGTTTCTTATCAAGAATATATTGTTTCCCTAAATATATTCACAAGATTACAAATCATTTCTGTGTTAGGCGCATGAAAGCAGCAAATCTATCTAAAATAGTGATCTTACTTCTCCAAAAGAATTTGTCTCACAGAAAACAAACATGAAGATTCTCTGCAGTACAATATACAGACCTTTTGGCATTAAGGTGATACGCGTTAATCTGATTATCCACAGATTTAGAGTTACAGATTTAATTTTTTGTACAGGCATTACTACTTATTAAAAAGTGTCTATACAGAATTTCACTTCAATATCTAATTGCATTCTTGAGATTTAATTTATATACATTTTATTGCTACAGTTGAAATTTACCTTCTCTGACAGATATTAACTACAGATGTAATTTTTTATTGTTAAATTCCTTAATACCTTTGCAAGAAGTAGTCCCATGGAACTTCTTATATAGTGGAGAGCTTTTCTTTGAACAAAAATATTTTAAATATAAAATATGAAAGTTGTAAAGAGCACATAATTATGACAATTATTTTTTAAAAAATAAATGACTGGTATAAAAATTCCACTAGAACATTATGCTACCAAAATTCTTAAGTGCATTACCCAAAATTTTCAGACTCTTAACTACTTTTATGGGAGAAAACAGGTTTTGAAAATGGTAAAACAAAAAAACCTAATTTGACTGGAAAGAGTGCAATTTCAATGGTCTCCAAACCAGTATTACATCCACCCTAGAGGATTAGAACTTAGCAGATATGTAGTTAAAAATAGTGTGCAATTTTCTTTTTGTTTTATAATACAACAATTTCTAAAAAAAAAACCCTATTTTTTGCCTAAATGGCTAAAAAAAAAAAAAAAAAAACACTTCTATGTTCCCTTAAGGCAATGCATCTGTGAAATTTGACTACAAATCGTGAAAAAATAATTTTTCCCCCAAAACAAAATGATATGAATTCTAAATTTCAAGAAAATATATAGTTTTTTTTTTTTTTTTCAACTTATCGCACTTGAACTACCTATTACCTGAAGCTATAAATGTACAGGTGCACGCTTATTAATAGTACTCCAAATTTAAACCTTATTTTCTCTGAAACCTTTTTCCAATATTTTTTCCATATTCAAAATGTTCCACATGAAGGAATTTTTCATTAATTTGTTTTAAAATTGTTATACTGCCTCTTAAAAGCACATTAAAGGAAATTGTCATATAGTTTTTTCGAAATAATGTCCCAATTTTGAGAAATACCTTATTAAATTTTGAAAAATCAAGAGTTTTGGAGAGTACAAAAAGTAATAATTAGGGCTAAATAGGGCAAATAAAAAAAAATGATTATGACATCTATTTGTAAAGTAATTTTCTGAAAAACTGGATTTTTTGTGCGAATATTTTGACAAATGAATCAGATGGCTCAGTTTTATTAGACCAATTAATTTAGACAGTGAAAATTATTATTTGACCATGCAAGATAGAATTTTGATCACTATTGGTCTATATAATAAATTTCAATAAGATATCTTATATACTGTGAATTTTCCAGATCTCACACATGCATCACCTAAAAAGTGAATGTATTAACTATAACACTGAAACATTTGGTCTCACTGTATCAACCCCTTTACAGAGCAAACATCATAATAACTCATTCACCAGCACATGGGACTAGGGAAACTGGGGAGGACAAAACTGGTTAGAAACAGTGTGGTGCAGGGCAATCAATTCTTCTTAATATAGCCATGCATCAAAATGAAGACTCTGTAATACAGGGTAGCACAGATGAAAGTAGCCCATGCAAGTATAAAGGATATACAGTGAAATTACAGAAATTAAGAGCTGAAATGGACTTACCATTTATTTATAATGAAAAATACATTTATAGAAGATGCTGAAAGCGGCCCCCGCCAGCACCAATACACAGCTGTGCACATTTAAGCATATTCAAACACACCTGGAGTAAAGTTCAAATAACAATGGCTGTAACTTCACTGTTGATGTCTTTCAGTTCCTGTATTGTGTATGGATTTGTTTCATATGCTCTTCAAGGATCCCCACATGAAAAAAATCACATGTTAGATTTGGTGGCTACAAATGTTTGCTGACAGTTCATTCCTCAGAGAAGACATCATGACCTTATTCCAGGGTATCTTGTGTGGCATATTGCACCATCTTGTTAGAAGAAGCAGTATTGTCTTTCATATTCAGCGGGTTGAGCACAAAATGTATAAAACATTTTCATATATGCAACTGTGTCGAGGGTAGTGTAAAACAAAATATCAGACCAATGATATGCATTCCTGTTACACCACAACCACTGATTTTTCTTCATGGAGTGGTTGCTGATAAACAATGGTTGGGCCAATTTTTGTTTAGACTTCTTTGGGTTCTGAATAGCTCTTTGCAAATCTCTGCAATAACTAATGGTGTGCAAACTGAAGGAATTCTTTGTCATTTTACATTTTGCATAAATCCATAGGTGTGCCAATTTTTATAGACTCTGTATTGCCATCTTTGCTGGAAGTTCTCTATCTGGATACTTGACCCGAAAATGTTTTTAATTGAACCTGCTTTTGCATATACCTCTGCAATTTCAATTCTTTCTTCGAAGTAATTTTGCAAAACATAAATTGAAACAGCTAATTTCATTGATGAAATAAACTGAAATACTGACAGAAGAATGCTAACAATCGATAACTGTGTAAAACTGTCTCTTGTTCTAGCACTGCTGAGCATGAACATGTACAGTAGACGAAATATTGCAGTCACATTCAAATGGGAGGCAGGCTGCTTTTAACTGTGCCACCCTGTATGTTTGAATGGAATATTCACTTCCAAGATTCATTAAGCATAAATTTTTACTTTCATTCAGTAGCTATCACACTAAGCAGCTAGCAAATACATTTGAATGGGACACTTACAAACTTCATACATTTATTCTTCACTGTTATAGCTAATGATATCAACAGTCATAAGCTTAATTTATCTAAAGCCTAAAGTGTTGTAATTTTTACACAATTATAAGCATACTACAAATCAACTGCTAAATTTTCTAGAGGGTCACTTCTTTTCAAAACTATAATGCTTTCTTTTACCTCAGAATAAGCAGTGAGTTGTGTGAACTCTGCAGAAATGCTTTGGATGTGGGGACCAATTAGTTGTACTGATAAGCAACATCATTTCTGTCATCTTTCTTGTGCTCTGGGGAAAATTAGGAAGCACTGCTGGAAACATTAGTAATTAAAATTCAAAATGAAAGTTGTTTCAACACTAAACACTTTCAGTATTAAAAATCAAACATATTACCAATTAGGATTGTATCTGCCTAATTTTATGCCTGTGGTGATTGTTTCAAGTGCATAAATGCACATTAAGCAAGAGAGCATATTATATCCTGTATTTATTGTATTGTATGCTTGGTTATTGCAGACAGTAGCAACTTGAGGTTTTAAACAATGTCACCAAACTCTATTCCTTGCCAAGACCTCAGTTTCATTCCATCTTTTCCCCTATTGCCTAGTTTTATCTTTGGTTGTGTTTCTCCACATAATACTGGGTCTGCCTCTCCCTGAGGATTTCATTCCAAAGCTATCCTTGCTATGTTTCCAATGGCAATTACCTAAAGGTTCTCAAATCATAAGCAGGAAATTGGCTGGAAATTCTAGAATTCTGAAACCAACACATGTATTGAAAGATGCAATCAGCTAAAATTTGACATGGTGCACCAAATGGAGTAACTCACTGAAGAATAGGTGTTTAGAGAGATTCAGGAATGAAGCAGCATGATCTTAGTTTCAACTCCACAGAATTTTGTAAAATGGGTAAAGCATGCAGATAAAATCTTAACTTCACTAGACTAAATATTACCTTTACCAACATTTTACTAATATGAAACAATGTTTAAATCACAGGATGAGGCAGAAAAAATAGACTATATTGAGCACAAAGTTAATAGTTTCTAAAATAGAACAATATGAATATCATAAGCCAATAAGAAATTAAACATACAATTAGAACAAATCTTTATTGTATTAGTTAACAACTATATCACTATTAAAGGCTAAAGTGGTTTAAACCACTTTAGAAGACCAAAACAGTTAAACAGTCTTAATCAATTCCAAAAAATGTAAAATTGACAGCCAATTTGTTCATCAACTATTTCCACTAGAAACATGCAATTACATTATTCCCTTGATCCTGCTATATCCTAAGCCTTTAAAAAAACAAAATCCTTGTACTCAAAATAGTTTTTTTTCTTACTTTTCAAAATGATGTAAGTTGTATCAAGTTGTGATTTTTTTCTGGTGCTGTTTAGTGATGCCTCATCCTTATAATCACATTTGGGAAAAGTTTGAATTTTGGTATGTAAAGCATTGTACAGAGACCTAGTTTCTCCACAAAAATGCAACTTTTTTCAGCACACTTAGCCATTACTTCATGTTTCATCCACAGAAGCAGATAACACGTACACTGTTACAAGAGAAACAGAACAGGATGCTCCTGTCTCTATTTGTTTTCTCTGTATCTTCTGTTCCTGACACTACTTTGCATGTACAAGAATATAAAAAATTAGAATGATGTCAGTGGAAATTCAGCATAATTATCATGCTCTATTAGATAACCACTAATGAGGACATCTGTCAGATCCCTGCCCCCTCCAAAATGGACAGTTAGAGGAGGCTGTGGTTTATTCTAAACACAGGAAACTTGATTGAAGCATATTTTCAGTTTTTCATTTATATACTCCATTTTTGTACATCATCCAGTTGTTATTTGTGATGTTATTACTGTGTACTAGTGTTATATGTGTAGGGGATTATGAATTTATTTTATTTTGAGATTATTCAGAACTGTGATAAACATTGAGTACCATAATTAATTTTGCTAACTATATTGTTCTGGAAGATACCAGGAGGCAATGACTTACCCTGATATTTTGATATTTTTACGGTGACTGGATAACCTATTTAGTTATGTACAATTAAAACTTTATTATTAATATTTGACTCATCAATGATTAATTGATGAATTCCATTTCCTGTGAATTACCTTCTACTTCTTCGGAACCTCAGCCAGCTACTATTAAATGCAACTTGTGTGGAATAAAATTTAGCAAAAGAGGTATCAATATCCACATCGCTCGGAGTCACAATTTCCCTCAGGATTCCGTCTGTATAAATAACAAAAATACTATAATTAACAGTAATTCACGAGTTTCTTCTGCTCAAGACAATCAGTTTAATTTAGTAACACCTGACGTTCTTTCGCCCTCTATCGAAACTGCTTCGGACGCAAATCAACATGACGATTTCACAAATCTCTTTGCAATTAAAAATGCTAATGGTGATGATGCATTTAAAAGTATAACATTGCAAAATCAAAATAATTCGGGAAATTTGGGAAAACATAAGGCTTCTTGTCCATACTGCGGTCAACATTTTAAAAAGGTCAACATCCATATAAGTAGAGCTCATCCAGATCAACATTGTCATAACATCGTAAATCGGCATACAAACTGCAGCAAAAATGTAACACAAGAGGAGTCTAATATTAATCACTCACAACTCCCAAAAAATGATAAAATTGATGATTATAACAGACTATTACAAACATGGAAAGAGAAATTTTCACTTGAGTTAGATAACGACAGCTTTCACAAGACGGTTGAAGAGTTTCTTTCGTTTCTATCAGATGCTATTCATATGTTACCAGGTCCAAAACATCCCGTGGCAAAATACTATGAGGCAAGAAAGAACAAACATTTTGTACAAACGCAGTGTTCATATAAAACGTCAACTAATCCTGAAAGAGGAACCAAAAGGGATAGACTGAAAAGAAAGTCAAAATATAATTATCAAATAACACAATTTTACTACTATAATCAAAGACAAAAAGCAATTCGTAATGTCTTTAATGAAAATAACATAACCTGCAAAATCGACAGTACTATATTGCATGATTATTTTAAAAATGTATTTTCTGTACCAAATGATCAAGTTCGCCAGGAATATTCCCCAAAATTCGGTAATATTGACTTGGCCAAAATAAACGATACGTTTAATACAACAATTTCTAAAGAAGAAATATATCAATTGACACGGCTAGCGGTCCTGATCACGTTCTCATGAGAACAATAAAAAACGATGTGGCTTCAGAAATCATTGCGAAGATAGCTACTAGAATGCTAGAATCTGGAGTAGTACCACCGATATTTCAAACTGCTAGATCCATTCTTATATATAAAGGAGGAGATCAGTCGTCACCCTCCAACTGGAGACCAATTACAATCACCTCAGTAGTCAGAAGAGTTATTGAAAGATCACTTGACCGTAGACTACGCAGTTATATAACCTTTAGTCCACACCAACAAGGCTTTACATCATCTCCAGGATGTCACATTAACACTACTATCCTTAATGCAGCTCTGAAAACTGCTAAAGAACGAAAAGATAATATTACTGTGGTATTTCTGGATATAAGAAAAGCGTTTGATAATATAGGTAATTTACATCTCCAAAAAACACTAGAGTCCATAGGAATCCCCAGCAAATTATCACGCTTAGTAATGAAATTGTAAAAACATAACACTACAGTATTTGAAACCAACTGCAGTAAAACAAACCAAATTGAAATAAAAAGAGGTGTGTTACAGGGTTCACCTATATCACCCATTCTTTACAATTTAGCAACGGATTTCATTTTGCAGGAACTTAGTGAACAAGCTTTGTCTGATGAATATGGTTATTCATTGGCTTCAAATTGTCAAAATTTAACAGTGATGAGTTTCGCAGATGATACTGTGATCATTGGAAAAAATTTAGAATCTGCAAAAGAATTGACTAAACTGGCTATACAGCGTTTTCAAGAAATAGGTCTTACCATCAATACATCAAAATCTGTTTGTTTATCCATAAAGAATGGAAAATATTCACCACAGAATCTGATAATTTCTGAAAACGATGCAATTCAGTGTCAAAATCCCGAAGAAAAAATATGTTATCTTGGCATTAATTTAAAAGATGAAATAGTTTTCGACAGCCATCAAACATAAGAAAATTTACGTAAGAAAGCTAAGACTTTAGAAAGTTCACCCCTTTTACAAGCAGACCAGAAATTTGTTATTTTAAACTCATCTGTCTCTATGACCTTAATTTATCCATTTCAAATTATCCCAATGGATAAAATTCCACAAAATTTTTTGGTTGACGCTGACAAAATATTAAAATGCACTCTAAAAAGTATCCTTCAATTACCAACAGACGTTCCAGACCATATGGTATATACTGAGAGAAACTATAAAGGCCTTGGTCTATTCCGCGCCTCATGGGAAGTTTGACTACAACATTTGAACATCTGTAAAGTTTTAAAATACTTAAACGATCCGCTTGTTAACACCGTAAGAAATTTTGAGCAGGAGACTCAAAGCTGTTTACAACATCTTAACATCACTCAGAGTAACATCGGAGACCCGGTAAGTCTTCTCCCAGATGCGAGAAAAATAAGAAAATATTTAAGAGAACGAGAATTTCAGCTTTGGAGTGAGTTACCACAAAAAGAAAAAGGTGTTAAAATGTTCAGCGACTATACACCTGCAAATAAGTGGATCCGAGATCATCGCAGACTTTCCTGCTCCGAATGGAGAGACGCCATCAAAATGACTGCTGGAGTTATTGCTGTACGTTCCTTACCAGGTAGGTCCTAGAACAATACCCTCTGCCGCCGCTGTGGCAGGGAGCACCAAACACTTGCACATGTTCTGGGTGCCTGCCCTCATGGAGAGGTACTACGAAACAGCAGACATCATAAAATTAGGAGTTTGATTGCAACAAGCATGAAACAAAAAGGTTTTGAGGTCCATGAGGAAGTGCATGGTTTGTCCAACAATTGTAGCAGCAGGCGCATCGACATCATTGCTTATAAGATATCTGATGGTAGCGGAGTGATCCTTGATCCTACTGTTCGCTTTGAGTCCCACTGTGAACAACCTGAAGAAGTGGACACAGAAAAAAAAGCAATTTATGAATCTACCATTCCCTTTTACAAAGACAAATATAATCTTAAAAATATATCAGTTACCAGATTAACGATAGGAGCCAGAGGGACAATCCCCCAAAAATTACACCAATTTTGGAAAGATTATGGTCTGGATAAACGCCTACTGCATACAATAGCGATCATGGCAATCAGAGGATCTATTCTCATCCTCAGAAATCATTTGTATTCGTTTTAATGCTGGTGCTATAACGATTCATTAAGTTTTGTTCTGTAATTTTGAACTTCAGTGTTTTTTGAGAAGATTGTATGTGCTATTTGTATTAGATTTGAAGTTTATCATTTCTAATTTTATATGTTATTTGTACTTAGTTATACAATTTATTTTTAGCATTGTTAATTTATTTTTAAAAATGTTTAATTGTATAGTTATACTTTGTCTACATGGCAGCCCTCAATTGAGGAAAGTAATAAAATAAAAATATACTAACAATCCCATTTTATCTGTTTGTTAACTTTTTTTCATTATTATTTTCATATTAGTTTTTTGCTGATCTGTAGGAAAATGAGATCAAATTATTTATTTTTAACATTTACTGCAAGTTTTACTTCTAAGTTTCTTTTTAAGTGGAACTGTGTTTTTAACCAAACCATCATGTATATGTATAGTTCATAGGATGCAGAGTTTGCAATTTGGCTACAATAGGTCATTAGAGTCTCATTCTCAAGGCAGTTTTTCAGCTTTAAATCTTAGCTCCTCTTTTATGAAATTTCAAATGAATTGTATTTCTAAAAAATATCTTATTCCAGTAATTATTTGGTATTATGTTTAAGAAATACCTTTTAACCTAATGTGTGCTAGGTAAAATAACAATTATGATAAACAGTTCCTTACACACAGGGCAGATATTTTGTTTTAAAAGAAGAAATTACACAATCACTGAAAGAACAAGGTATAACTTAGCACTAGGGGCAGTGATTATTAGAATTTTGAAACAAAAATTTAGCTTTTCATTTGCACAGTTACTTTCTCTGCACACACTATGTACATAGTGTATAGAGAAAATATTGCATTCTACCAAAAAATGCGATACCAAGATTTCACCAGAAATAGACGTTTTAGGGTCCTGTATCTACAAAAAGCATTTTTAAAAAAAGGTCCATGTGTGTATGTGTCCATGAACCCGATAACCCAAAAATGAAAATCTGGTATATAAGTTAAGTATCTTTGAAGGATGTGATACAAAGATTTAGAGGAAGATCCCTCCACCCCAAACTATCCTTTACATGGAAAACATTTCGAACATTTTGAATTTCTCAAAAATAGCTCTAACAATTTTTATTACAATACTGTATATTTAAGATATTTATATGACAAATAAAATATATATCTTGAATTTTCTGGGAATAGCCTTTGAAGACCTCTTTATTCTGGATGATATTTGCCGGATTTTGCATAACTAGTAAACCATAAGAGACAAACAAAAGCTTACTACACAAAATATGTAGATCTCATTGAAACACTCAATTTATATTATATATATATATATTTTTTTTTTTTTCATGGAGTTGACCATTTTGAAGACATTCCTTGTTATTGGTTACAGTTTCAAAATACTTTTCATATATGGAAATTTGTAAACTCCTGGCAATGCAAAGAAACAGATTTCATCCACATGGCAAACAGTTTTTAAAAGATTTCACTATCTTTTTAGCATAGTGTATCCCATTATTTCCCTTCTACTCACAGAAAGCATTTCTGCTAATGTTTATCTTGATTATCATGAAGTAGACAGAAAATGTTTACATTTTCAATTTAGCATTTTGAAGACAAACTTAACTGATAAACAGGGCCAGGATTTTTATGACATGTAATCTTTTTTTTCTTGTGCAGTATGGATTGCTCTTAAGTATTACAGTTCTGAACATGAATCTCTGGCTATATCATCATCTTTTGAGTTTCGCTTCCTCTTCTGGTCCCTTTCTTTCTTTGCAAGAAAATTGATTAACTAAAATTATTAAATAATTTAATATTTATCTTTAATGGAGTAAATGGAAATTGGAACAGTGGGTCAACAATGTACAAGTTGGGAATCAGTTTCTTTCCTATGCTGTACATATTGATGCATAAAACAAGTATCTTATTTCCAACGTGCCTGTCATAGTAAAAGCAAAGGCTGCTCCACAATGAGCAAGTTTATAGGCAAACATTTGATCTGTTATTTTCATATTACTACAGGTTTAATTAGTTATAGATTCTCTTGATAGGAAAGTTTTATGTTCAGTTTTCATAGTTCCATTCAGCTATACCTAAAGTAAGGCCATCTAAATCTTCTCATTTAAGAGATATTGTATCTGAATTTGGAGATGATATTTCCTCTATGGATGGTGAAGTGTTATTTTGTAAGTTGCGCGAAACAAAGATATTGGCCAAAAGAAAATTTACTGTTCAGTAAACATATGGGTCGAGATAAGCATATACAGGCAATGCAACTCACAAGTCAGAAGAAATCCACGTAACTTTTACTGCAACAAAGTGTATCCACGAAGGAGAATAAATTTGTCAGATTTTTGCACACTTTTGTGAATCGTTAGTTTCTGTAAACAACCCATTTGGACATTGAACAATGTTAAATTGAAGAGTTTTCTAGAACTACATTTCAGATGTCCTATCCCAGAGGAATCAACTCTTCAGAAGAACTACCTGTCCCAATGTCACAACACCACCATTAACAATACAGGTAAAAATACATGGAAAGAACATTTTCATATCCATTGACGAAACAAGTGATGCAGAAAATCATTACATAGCTAATGTAATCACTGGCTTGAAGGAGATCGACAGACCATAGAATATTTTTACTAACAAGTGAGGTATTGGAAGCGGTTAATCACGCCATAATTTATAGGCTCTTCGAAAAACCTATGTTTTTGTTATGGCCTGTGGGTATCAAAAATGATGACATCTTGCCTTTTGTGACTGATGCAGCACCATACATGGAAAAGGCTGGAAAGTCAATACAATCTTTTTACCCGAAAATGGCACATTTGCTTGGCACATGCTATGCATAGGGTGGCAGAGAAAGTCAGAGAACATTTTTTTTTCCAAGGGATTGCCTAGTGTCAAAGACAAAGAAAATTTTTGTCAAGGCTCCCTCTCATAAACTGCTTTTCAAGTCCATGGCTCCCGGTATTCCACTCCCACCAGAACCTGTCATCACCCAATGGGGCACCTGAATTAATTCAGCAATTTATTATTGCAATCATTTCCAGACAGTGAAGCATGTTAATGAAATACTGCATCCTGGCAATGCTATCGCAACTGAAATGACTAAAACACTATTTTTAAGCAGTGAAATTGAAGGACAGCTAAGCCTTCAGAAAGGCAAATTTCAGTTGCTTAACACAAGGAATCACACATGTACAGGAAAAACGTTTAAGTCTGAAAAGTTCTTTAATTCTAATGAACAAAATTGAATCTGATTTGAAAAGTGTGTGGGGAGATGATGAAGGAAGGATATCTAAGAAAGTGGAAACAGTTCTTGATTAAAATTCTGGACACAAAACTTTGTATCACATATCTCACGAGTTAACTGGTGAAACATTTGATATTTCCTTCATTGAAGATCTTAGTGCCAGTGATTTTGCATATTTCAAGTATGCTCCAGTTGTATCAGCTGATGTGGAAAGGAGTTTCCCACAGTACAAAAATGTGCTTTCCAAAACAGGCATTCCCTAACTTTCAGAACCTGCGTATGCTGTTGGTTATCTACTGCAATAATTCTGAATAAGGTAACATGTTTTTTATATGTTTATCTTCCTACAACATAGGAATTTGCGAGATTGCATTAATATTAATTTCTAATCTCAGTTCTAACATTACAGAAGTAACTATTGTGCTGTATTCTCATACTCTGAAATGAAGACAAAATTTTAAAAGAGTAATTTTTCTAGATCATTTTAATTTTTTTTTTTTCTTTTTTTTCCTCCATCAAAATCTGTGGCCTGCTAATAAACATACTTGTTTATGTGTTATATCAAAAGACAAAGTGAATTGTGAGTATTAATACTGAAATAAAATTTCTATAAAGTAAGTTATGCACTTTTTAAGTTAATATCAATACTAAGGAGAATAGAACTGACACAGACTCAAGAATAACGCAGAAAAAAGAGAAATTTTTAAGCTAAACTAGAATAAAAATAAAATACCCAACATAAACTTAAATGGCGCAAGTGAATGGAATCATAGAAAATACCTTAATGTTTTGTTCCATCGTTCATGTTATCCTGCCATTGAAATTAAATTGTATTTACCAAGATATCTACAGCATCTACGCTGTTGGTGGGACCTCAAGTATTTGTGCAGAATCACTTAAGCAAATTATTGAGTCTGTCAACCACCTTTGCAGAGAGTCTTCATATTTACTTGTATACATAGTTTGGGAATGAAATTATTACATCACTCAAAGAAACAAGAAATAAGGAAAAACTATCCACATTAACTTTAAAAAAATACAAAGGTTTCTTTTATTTTAATTTAAATCTTCAAATCTACTGACAATACCAGCAAATACAGGTCTGAATATATATATATATATATATATATATATATATATATATATATATATATATATATATCAATTGCAACATATTTCACATTTATATTAAAACATTTTATCACATTTTCAAAACAAATTACAACACTGGTTTATCTTATGTCATGAAAAATTAAAATACAAGATACAAGTCTTTATGAGCATTTTGCATGCTTGCATTTGGCAGAAAATAACATTCCTAAATAATACCCATTCCTAAGCTACGTGCAATATCATAGCATATATGGAATATGCACACTACCATAGCGTATGATATTGGTTGGAATTCAGTATAATTGCTCTGATGTATTGTTTATGGTTAAGTCTTTACAGCAGAGCACTTTCAAACAAAGATTATTTATTGTAGGTACTGATAACTAAAAGGTTCTTAGTCAAATAGTCACTGATTAAAGAAACTAAATGGGAAAAAGACTCACACATGATTTTGAGGCTGAATTATTAAGTTAACAGGTTACATAGTATAATGCTGAGAGTTAAGTATCTTCGCTTCCATTAATGCTGTCACCACAGCTTTGGAAGGCATTCTGTTTTACAGGCACAGTTCTCGATTATTCACATCCGCGTATATAACTGAGCATTAGTTTTACTCGTCATCGCTCATAATAATCATGTTTATGTATAACTAAAACACTCCACAAGTAAATGTTTTAATGTCAGCATAATGTAAAACTGAAGTAAATTATATCTCAAACAGGACACATTTACTAAATATTATTTTAATAATCTGCTCAATCTCCAGTCCTATCCAGTACCTTATTTAGCTGCCTTGGCACTTTATCACAGAAGTGCCAATGTTGAATGGAATTGCCCTAGTAATGTCCTTAAATGGCAAACTGGCTTCATACATACTCATGATTCTTCCCCGAAGCACCTCTGAAATATTTGCATACATCACATGAGTGAGCTACTATTAATGCACACCACTGCTTGATCCAACAACAATGGCAGAACCCCCCACTCACATCCCTCCCTGCTATGCACACACCAGCTGAGAAGGTTGGTAAAATTCCTCATGAAGCAATAGGGAATATGGAACAGAGGGTACAAACTAACATATTTGAGAAAGAGAGTCAATAGCACCATTTGTGAAATATTCTGTATGTCAAAACTTTAGATTTCTTTATCTACTTCACATATGAATACAAATGTTTTTGGACCACATGAGCTATCTCATTTTGTTTGTTTTAATCTACAAAGAATTAATTGGTAATGTGATTTACTAAGCAGGTGACTAATAAATTACAATCAGTCCCAGTTACATATCTTTCACTACATCGCAAGCTGAGTGAAGAGGGGTTATGAATGGGTTTCACAACATTGCATACTGGATTCCACACTCAATTGCGTTAAACCACCTGGTAGGCAAAATTCAGTGTTATTCACAAAAAAATAAAAGGACATGTTTCTATTTCCAATCACTTTAAGACTGTAAATGGTACAGGTACACCAGATTTGTGTATCACACTTATACTTCAGAATAGTCATAAGTGCCATATAAATACACATTTAAAACAAAAAAGCCAGATTTTTCAATTCTCAAAAAGTATGGGACTGCATAAACCCTAATGCTACATTCACTGCTATTTATCAGCACAGGTTCATTAATACAGAAGCTGAGAAGTTCAAGATCATTCAATAGGCACTTACCTACAATGACAGAATTCAAGCAATTTTTGCATTAAGTATTTCCAAAGAGTGTGAAGCTTTCAATTGCTTTACCCAAATGGACAAGATCCCAACATAAAGAAGCACTCATCCATCTCATATTCAATCTAAATGTTAAATACTTCTTTAATAACTTGGGAACAAAGAGGAATAGTATTTGAGGGATAGGTTTAGGAGACAACCAGTGCATACTATCTTTTCATGATTTTCCAATAATTACAGCAAATGGCACGATCATTCCAAATTTCTACCCTCAACGTAAGTAACATTACTGGCCAAATAACCTTTGATTGGCACTTAAGCAGTAGCACATTAAATAGGTTATAACCAGGGTTTGGCAGTTGACGAAATGTTAACTATTTTCTGAGACACCACAGAAAATGCCACATATGATTTAATTAGTTTTGTCCAAAGATGAACAAAAACAGCTTAATTTTATAGGTGTTCTCGGACTTCAAGCCAGGCAAGTTGATGTGGAGCCATCAACGTTTCAGAGGTATGCATCTCTCTCATTATCAGGATGATGAATGACTTGATCAGGTAAAATGACCTTATATATATATATTGTGTTGCAGTAGCACAGACCTCATAAAAAACTCACCTGCTCTGGCTGCTGCTTGGATTATGTGCATCTGTATTTTCTGAGCAGGGTAATTTCAATTTTGATGGCTGGTTTCCATGCGAAATTAAACTAAACCAGTGTAACAGTTCAGCATGCCCTTCTTGGGTAGCCAACACCTCCTTTGACCCTGCAATCCCAGTAGCCATCACATTTGGCTAAGATGGTAGTGTCATGGAAGTTGGATACATGGTCCTGTTCAAAGCAATGTTCTGCCAATCCAGACTTATCAGGCTGCATCAAATGGATGGTTAGGCTCTTTGACCTGTCTGTTTGTTCTGTGTATGGCGTTCTACACTCTGCAATACACACCTGACACATTAAGGTCTAACTGGTCTTTCCGGTGTCCCTGTGTCTCTAGTTGCTTATCTTTGGAGTGAGTGAGTGAATAGTGTTTAAGGGCCTGTCGACAACTAGGTCATTTGGACCCGAAGTTAAGAAAAAGGAAAACACATTAAAAACAAATCTACAGATGAAAGGTTAAAAAGTGCTAAAAACCCTTACAAAGGCACACACAAAAAAAGGCCCGGGTGATACAAACAGGGCTAAAAGGTTAAAAAAGCTAAAAACACACACACAAAAAGTGGTCTCATATGGTAAAAGTCAGAGGTTAAAAAGTTAAAAAGGCTAAAACTTCACACACGCATGAAACAGGTCAGATATCTTTGCTGAGGCCAATAGAGGCAACAAGACCAGCACCTTATCGACAGAATTGGCGTCGTTGCATAAAATAATAGGTAAAGAGGTACCCAGGCCGATGGATTGCCGTTCGCGATGAAATATCGGACAATCAAGCAACACATGTGCCACAGACAGACGAACATTGCAGGTCTGACATATAGGAGCTGGCTCAGCGCGTAGAAGGTAGCCATGTGTTAACTGCATGTGACCGATACGCAGATGCGTAAGGATAACCTCGTGGCACCGGCCTAATCTTTGGAGGCAGTATGTGAACGCTCCTTATGTGTTTGGCCAGTATTCTACTGATTCTGCCAGTTTATGGAATGTACACTGTGGTGGTGAAGTTTTCTGGTGATTCCAGTGTGAAAGGTTTCCCTTTTTTGTCTCGAGTAGGTGCTGCTATGGCATCATAGTTGAAGAAGCCATTTTGGCAGGGGGTGTATTTTAAGTGTTGTAGTTCTTGTGAAAGGTAGCTTGGATTGGAGATAGAGGCTACTTTGTGAACCAATGTATTGAGTGCGCCAATTCATAGGTGGAAGCTGTGTGTGCTCAAAAAGAGATTGGCTAGTGTGCGTGTCCAAGAGTGCCATTACCGTTTTAGGAAATCGGAAGGTCCAGGAATGGCAGTACTCTGTCCTTCTCAATTTCCATACTGAATGTGAGGATGGATACTGTTGAGGTGTGTAAGGGGGCTCTCGCTCTCTCTCTCATATCTAAGTTTTCTTCTTCATCCTTATTTCTCAATTTCCTCAGCTAGCAATTTTTAACTAAACATAAATATTTTCTTGTTTCCAATAAACTTTCCTTAGATTTGACGTTCAACATCTTATTAGCAATAATTTCATTTGATAAACTGGACCATTTCTTCTTTCACAATTTTTCCTCATAATCTTTGTTCCTTCATATTTTGAAATTAAATGCCAATAATTATTGAAATTTCTATTATACAAAGTGCACTTTCCTTGACTTTCTATTGCTCTTAGACCTTTAAGCATCACCACCCGTCCTGGCCCATGCAAAGCCCTCTCTCACTGTTCTGTCACAAATGCTGACATACTTTTCTCTTTCCCATGCCATTTGCAACTCTGTATGTACACACAATAAAGTTTTGGAATTAAAACTACTAAATATTTCCTGTCTTTAATTCCCAATTTAACTTTCTCCAGAACTCTTCTTCAATACCTGGCTATCCCTCTAATATGCCTATAGCCTATTTCATTTAGATTTGCTTCTATATACGAGGGTCAGATGATAAGCCCCAGTCCTCAAACAGATATGGTGCCACTAGGCCAGTTAGATGGTAGCATTGTATAGTTTAACTCTAGACTAGCTTGTATCCATAGTTACAGGTCAATAGCTTGTTTAATTTTTGAATGACAGCATTTTAAACAAGACAACTTTAGAGTTTTCATGAAAATGGAGGATTTGGAAAACGGAGCAGTGATCAAATACTTCCATTTGAAAGACTTAATGCCTAAAGAAATCAAGGAATGAATGGACACTACATTGAGAGACTGTATCTTCATATTTAATGACTAAAATGTGGGATGCAGAGTTTAAAATGGGACGTACAAGCACTAGTGAGGAACCTCGCTCTGGACCCCCTGTAGAAGTGACAACTCCAGAGAGAATTAAAAAATTCATTGTTTAGTACCGGATGACCACAGATTAAAAATGTTTGAGATAGCAGAGGCTGTAAACATATCAAAAGAACATGCAGGTAATATTATAAGTAATATTTTGGGCTTTTGCAAGGTCTGTGCAAGATGGGTGCTGCATTTGTTGACACCTGATCAAAAGTTGCAAAGAAAAACTTTCTGTTAAGAATGTGGAGCTCTACCGTAAAAATCCCAGTGAATTTTTGAGATGGCTTATTACCATGGATGAAACTTGGATACATCACTACACTCCAGAGAGTAAATCACAGTCAAAACAGTGGATTATGCCAGGTTAACCAACTCCAAAAAAGGCAAAATCAATTTTGACAGCTAACAAGGTTATGGCAAGGGTTTTCTGGGATGCACAGGGAATCATTTTCATTGATTACTTGGAAAAGGGTAAAAGTATCATTGTTGACTATTGCGCAAGCTTACTGCAATGTTTGAGTGATGAGGTGAAAAAAAAAAAGACGACATTTGGCAAAATATAAAATCTTGTTTCATCATGACAATGCTCTGGCCCATCAATCAGTCATTACAATGTGAAAAATGTGCGAATTAAAGTTTGAATTGCTTGAATATCCTCCCTATTTGCCAGATCTAGCACCGAGTGACTACCACCTGTTCCCAAACCTCCCAAATTTCTTGGAGGATGAAGATTTCACGGCAATGAGGAGATCCTTGATGCAGTCAACAGCTATTTTGAGGACCTTGATAAATCGCACCACAGAGATGGTTTAATTAAATTAGAACACTAATGTGACATATGTATTAGGCTTTCTGGAGATTATGTTGAGAAATAAAGCAAAAAAAATTGTTAAATACTGTTTTCACTGAGGTTCGGGACTTATTAGCCGACCCTCATATTTATACCAAGTATCCTCTTTTTTAAGCTTCTGCTGTACCTCCAAACATTGCCTTAAGTTATTATTTTCCAATTTCTTGATTCTAAACCAGTACTTCCAATATCCTTTGGCTAAAATCATTTTCTTTCGCTCATCCCATCTAGCATTACTATTTAATTGATTTCAATTTTAAATAGTTATACTTTTCTCAAATGAGAAGTCATTAGGCATTAGTAGAGCCCATATGATAGGCAAAATGTTTTTTGATGGATGAAAGTAAATCAACAGTTCTGTAGATATAAATGTGATTCAGAGCATATAGAAATTCTATTTTGTCTTTTTTATGGTATCTTAGCCTCATTCAATAATAAATGCCTTTATTTGCCATTTTAAGCAGTATTTCTTGTTTATTTGCAATTTTGCATTCTAAGTTTTTTTTCCTCCCCTCAAGATACTTTCCATGCTATATGCTTCAGATAAGAAAATATTTGTTACTGCAGGGATGGTCTTCAGATTGATTCATCTGTACAAGAGAGGAGGGGTAAGTGCAATTCAAAATAAGACATCTGGTGAATTATCCTGATATATGGTGGACTTTGAGACAGTGATGTGTTTTAACAATTAAAATTTAGTTGAGTCGATTTTGTAACACTACATCACTTACTTTTTTATTTCGGAAAACATGTTTCAGAAGCCATGTGCTTCCATTGTCAATTTCTTTGGTCGACTACCGGCATTGCTTGCTGTGGTGGTTGTCTCTGTCCCTGGTGGTGGTTTGATGAACTTCTGGATGAGTAGATCGCCTGGCGGGATTTCAAAATTGAAAACCCGGTTCTTGTTTTTCCAAATATATATGTTTTCCCAAACTTTTAATTCTGTCTTCCTTGTGATGTTTTTGAGGATTTTTGGGCTTCTATTTATAGTGTGTTTCTCTTTCCAAAAATGCCAAGCTACTGCAGATTTTTCTTCTTGTTTGAGTTTAATATTTCTGTGGTGTTCTTTTGCCCTGGTTTTTATATTTCTTTTTGTTTGGCCGATGTAGATTTTTTCACAGTCATTACAGCTGAACTGATATATTCCTGGTTTGTTTTCTTGTGGGATATCATCTTTTAATTTGGAATTTAAAATGTTTTTTATAGAGTAATTGTTTTTAGGGGCTAGAATGATGTTATGTCTTTTGAAGATCCTCTGGAATTTGTAGAAAGTTGTAGGGTGGTATGTAAACTTCTTGTAGATCTTGTTTTCTTTCTGATTTTGAGTGAGTGTGCTGACTTCTTTAATTCTCTTTCTATTTTTGGCTTTATTAACTTTTTTGTACACCAGTTCTGCCCGAAATCCATTCTCTGTAGCTATGTCCAATATTTTATTAAGTTCACATTGGTATTCTGTTTTTCCCATTGGTACATTTACTAATCTGTGTGTAAGGCTGTTGAGTAAAGCATGCTGATGGGGAATGGGATTGTAACTCTTTTGTTTTATATAGCTGTTGGTGTGGGTAGGTTTTCTGTAGATGCCAAATGTAAGGTGATTATTCGTTAAAATCATAAAAACGATTGTTGCAATTGTGTGCTGCATGTGTTTATTGTTGTAGGAGGAAAAAATTTCTGCTCAGAGCAGTCAGTATTCAATTATTGTCAGATGAAAGTAGAAGACTAAGCTATAATGCCTAAATTCAGTAAATCTTTGAAAAACTTTACAGCTACGTTAGTTAATTTGGTTCTCATGTCTTTTTAACTGATGGAACAAGTTTTATTGTGTAAGGTTTGTGAGAAAACAGTTAATCTGAAAAAAAGTATTTCATAGACCAACATATATCAACAACAAAGCATAAACCTGCACTTGCCTCAAAGAGTGGTGGAAAGAAAATAACAATACTTCCTGTAGTTTTCAACACAACTAGCAATGACAATTTTCATTAGATTTGTGTAAAACATTAATTGATGCTAGCATTCCTTTCTGGAAATTATAAAATCAATCCCTAAAAATCTTTTTACAAAAATATACAGGAACATCTGTTCCAAGCGAATCAACTCTGAGGAAAACTACTTGCCTATATGCTTTGAAAATACAATTCAACATACTTGCAACGAAGTAAATGGCAAAAAAATATAGATCTCCAGCCAAATTTCGGATTTTTACCAATTTTTCATCATTGTGAAAAGGTTAAAGCACCACACCCACTTTCAGTGAAACATTTAAATTGTCACATGATACGGTTTAAAGTGCCACATGGTAATAAAAATAACAGGAAATTGAACTACAAGCATGACATTATTTAATTAGGCAAAAAAAATAATTTTAGGAATTTTTTTTAGGATTTTGGGTGATGCATTCCCTTAAGCATACTAAAATTTAATTTGCTTTTTTTTAAAATTTTTATTTAAGTTATTCCAAATCTTGGAAGAATAAAATGTAAACTTCAAGGTTAGATTGCATTAATTTTATTATATTTTATTTTTAGATGCTCATACTGAGGAAAGAGGAACAATAGAGAGCAACTGTTGCCACCATGGTGTTGGTGGAGATTAATGTCTCCATAACATTCCAGATTTTATAACTTGACATAAGTGAAGTTTAAATGTGAATAATACATTAAAAGGAAATTAAATTAAAAAGTATTTTATTTCTTTAGCTACATTATTCTTCTTTTTTCCTTCTTCACGGTTTTCCCCAGAATTATGGATGACATACAATAGCCTACCATATGTGCAATAAGGCTACTATTTACATAACTGAAAAACACATTTAGCAGCAATATTTTTCCAAACCTACTATTATAAGATTTACTCTCCACTATCAAAAGTGCAATGTTTTCTTAAACAGAAAAGTTTAAGATTATTTGGCCATGATGATTTTTTAAAAATAAAACACACACAGAGACATGGATATACACACAGTGCTCTTAAGTAGTATTTTAAGTGGTAGATAAAACTTATGCTGACGATCCATATTTAAAAGTGTTGAAAACATTAAGATGTTGAGATATGAAAGTCACTAGATTGTCAAAGTCTTGACTACTTCTTGCAATCATTGGCGTTTTAGCTTCACAGTTACTTTTTGCTGTTTATGGCCCTACATTTTGGACTGAACTTTGTGGCTTAGGGTCCAACATTTATAACAGACTAGTAACTACAAAGTGGCTCTAATGACAGAATAACAAAAGTACCAAATCCAAATCACATACAGAAACAATGCAAGTGGTGTAACTAATGTATATAAATAATAAAATCATTAAATATGAGAATTTACACCTTTGGAATAAATCCTGTGTCAAACATTGAACATAAATCTTCCCAATGAGCTAAATAGGGATTCTTTTGAACATGTGACACGAGATGGAGAGAAAATGTTTTAAGTCCGAAGGTCCAGCAATGCGCTTGTGCAAGGAAACAGAATGAACGGAAGACTGTGCATTTCGCAGCGATTTTCAGAAACTCCATTTTTACCCCATATTTTGATCCAGTTCATTTACACACACCTAATCTAACATAACCTAGCTATGACAAAATCTCGAAACTAGAGGAACCTGTTGTTCACAGCAGCTCACTACAGCCTCCACTCGCCTCATATTCGTTTTTCAAAAAGTACTTAGAAAACATAAGAAAATCCTACGTCACATATTGGAAAGAAGAGCCAACCTAAACTCAATGAATGAAATGAAAATAACATGCAATCAGAAATAATTAGGTAAAATTTCGTAAGATTTTCAAATTTGAAATTGTTGAAAATAATAACTTGAATAATTATCCACAGAAAAGCACGCTCTAAAGTAGATATGATCAATATGAAATACTGTGGCCCGCCCACCCACACTAATTAAGACATTTACTAATGCAGCAAATTGGTCACAAAATGTCCATTTTGGCACTTTGCTCATTGGCAATAGCAAGCGGCAACCTAATGTAGGGAGTGAAATCCACCCGAGTGGCAAGGTTTTAATTTCTTAGAATCATTGGGTGAAGGTTCACAGGCCCCACAGTTGTGTTCTGTCGTCGCTACAACTCCCTTGGCTAAGTTTTGTGGCTTATGGCTCTAAACCCTGGGTTATGCTCTGCAGCTCAGGACCTTGCTGTTGTTATGTTAGCAACTTTTATGTATGAACTTGTAAATAATACAAAGGAGCTCTATTGACTAAATAACAAAATACTTCTAGTAATGGCATGTATTGCCTTTTAAAAGGCATAAACATTTAATGAAAAATATCAGTATAGCTTCAACACTAGATGGCTTGGTGGCTATTATTTTATTTGGGAGAGTTCTTGCTGCATGGTCTTAAAGGACAAGATAATAATTTACTATCTTAGTACATGCAAATCCATATTTCTCATAGCTTGTTCAGTGTATAATCACATATTTAAACATTAAAATCAGCAACGGTTTTGTGGTGAAGTTTAATGGGCATTATTTCCATACATGGTACATTTGTTGTTCTGCCATTTGAGTTGCTTTGTAGTTACTTACAGGTATGTTATAAACTTTTAGGACCCTAAGCTGCAAAGCGTAGCTCAAGGAGCATGGCCCTAACCCCGAAAGCATAGCCAGGGGATCTGTGAAGCGAAAATTGCAACTGTCCCAAGAAGAAGTCAAAACCTTGGAAACCTAATGCATTTCAAATTGGAACCTACATTTTATATTGTTTTGCCCAAATCCTGCAGGACTACTTGTTCCGATATTCCTTTAATATATATACATTTTTTTCTAAGCTGAAAGTTGTTCCAACACTTGCTCTTCAATTCATTACCTTGTAGTTTTCTCAGTGCATTGGAGAGTTAAACACAACCGCTGATAGTATATTTGCTATGGACAGTTACCCAGAGGTGTGTAAAGTTCATAGCCAATTAAATTAGTGGTCAAAATGACAATGTCAGCAATGATTAAGTGTGCATAATTCATACCTTGGGAAGATTCCTTAAAGGCTGAAGCTGGAGGTTCCAAACGTTCTTCGTTCGCAGAAGTTATCGGATTAGCTTCAGGAACACACAGGTTTTGATATCCTATGATTTTTCCAGTTGAACGGTCGCTGGATTTATTTGTATTTACATGCGTTGCCTTTGAAGCAGGCAGAGAACCTAGTTTATTCCGCGTTGACAGTGAGAGGCAAAGCTTCTTTCTTGGTGGAGCGCCGCTACACTCACCCGCTGCATTCTCTTCCAAAAGTACTGTCATCTTTTTTGCACCTGTAAAGATAAAATTAATTGAATAAGTTACGTTACCACCTAGTCATGACAATTCATCTATTTACTCCCAAAGACCACCGAACCGCCGCACTCATTTTAATTTGGGATGCATATTATTGGAATAAACAATACATCGATTACTTACATATACCTAGTGTAAGAATTCATGGAAGTCACGTATTCTGTTAGTATTTAAGCCTATTAAATATCAACTACCGTTCCATTACAGATCACACCTGATCTAATTTCACCTAGTCGCCTTCCACCATTTTAATTTAACCACAGCCTGTTAAATCCTTTCTTAGGGTCAGGTGTTTTCAATTCAATGCTCTCATAATGTGGTACCATTCATACCCAACAGAGGCGCTGGGCATACAACAAAAATCAAGTAGCGCCAATCATACAGCCTGTTGCAAATTAAGTCATATAATGCAGGATATTACGACTTAGAATGTCAGTTAAATGAAACTTTTTGCATTTAAATCCTTCTTTATTCTTTCCACAAGAAGCTCTAAATTTGAGCGGGAGCGTTCCTTCGCATAACTTCCTCTATCGTTCTGCAAACAAATTATTCTTACAAAAGATTGTTCTTTTATCTGCATCATGCTAGTTGATATAATATATAAGCCTGCCATGGCGAAAAGAGTCCTGTACCGGGGAGCGTCACTTGTATACGTAATTGGTTTCCTTGCCCGCCTGTACAGTCCAGTTGGGAAAGCTGATGGTTCATGCTGACATTTGCCTTGTGTGTGTGTGTGTGTGTGTGTGTGTGTGTGTGTGTGTGTGTGTGTGTGTGTGTGTGTGTGTATAAAACTCGTGTATATATTCATATCATAAGCAATCAAATATATTTTCAAATCCATTACAGTATAATAAATTTTAACATCTCTTTTACCCTTACGCGTGCTTGGCGTGATCTATCTCACTTACCCTGTTGGTCTCCGATCCAGTGGTCGTGTCTTCTCCCGATTCAACATTGCTGTTGAGTCCGGGATTGATTAATATCCTTTCCATTTCTTCTTCTCTATTTCAACATGTTTCTTGAATATTTTTCACTTCTTAACCTCACTCGTGGTACCAAAGTAGTAAAATCGGGCGTTAAACACCATATAAAAATACTTCTCAACCGAGTTTTTCCTGTCATTTGCTGTTATTGACCCAATAGCATTCTAAGAAATTATGATCTTTGAGATTTTACGTCAGAGCGCTCTCTGAGTAACCTCCGTTTATCTTAACACGTTTTAAATTTCAATATTTAAGCCCCCCCCTTTCTTTCTTTACATCCAAAGAAATATTCTTGCTAAAGTTCAGTAATTTTCGCAGCGTAGGGATTTCCTTTTAAGCTCGTGATACTCCTTATATTTTCTTCTAATGACGCACTCACCATATCTTATGAAGTGATGTAATTTTGTTCGTCCCACCTTCTTTAAGCCTTTCTGACCTTGTATATCATTATCTTATTCTAACCGGAAGAAGCGACAACAATTTCAGAAATATTTGTAATAGGTGTTTTCTGAGCTTCTTTCTTCTCTTCTCACAAAACTTAAGAACACGCCACCGTTGTCACTGAATACTACGTCGTGTGCAAATGATGTAAATCACACTGTACAGCATTTCATTACGTATGTGTGAAGCATTTCATTAAGTATTGCCTCGTCACGTTAGTTCGCCAGCTCTCCTCCCAGAGTAGGCCGGCTTATAACTATAAATTATCTTGTTTGTTAACGATACTGCTAATTACCAGGATCGTATCAGCACCGCCAATGTGCCGGAATTTCGTTCCGCAGGAGCTCTTTAACATGCCAGCAACTCTGTTGGCATGGAGCTGTCGCTTTTAAGCACACTTAAAAACCATCGGTCTGGGCCGGATTTTAATCCGCGACCTTGAGTTCAAGTCAGCGCCTAACCAGCTGAGCTACTCAGACCGACTAGTTGATATAAACATTATAGAAATGGTCTTATTACTTTCTTCCTTGAAAGTAGAAGGGAAAATACTTGGCTAAGCATAAAGAACATATGAAACGGATGAGAAGTCCGTTTGGGAGAAGTTCAAGTATTTTAGATTGAAACAAAATGTTTAGCTCTACAAAAGTACACAAATAAACATACAAACAAAAGAAAAAGCTTCATAAAACATAGATGGCGTGCTTTAAAGAGCTCTATATTTTTTGTGCAGCAAGGTTTTTATCTCTTACGGTTTAGCGGTAATATAAAAGGCATTCAATTCAGAATGACGGAGATTTACGGGCTATTCCCAAAAATATTCAGGATATACATTCTATTATATATATTGTCCATCATTTTAATCAAAATCGTTTGGCCCATTTTTGAGAAAATAGAAACTTTCGAGAAAAAAAATTCCGCTTAAGGGGTAGTTTGGAGATGGGGATTTTCTGAAAATCTTCATGTCGTATACGTGGAAGGTACTGGATATAAATACCAAGTTTAGTGTTTAACCACTTTTCGTTTTTGTTGAACCACACATAACGCGTGTGCAGTTCCTTTTTCTAAAAATGCCTATTTATTTAGATGATCTCAAAACATGTGTTTTCTGTGAAATCTCAATATAGATGCATACAGTACCTTCTTTACGTACTATGAGCAATATACACTTCTCGTCTTAACTCTTGGATGTTAAAGCACGATTCAAAATATTCGCAGCACATGTTGCTTGCTGATGCTGCACCGTGCATCTGTCAAAGGCCGGGCCACCCAATGTATTCCTGCGATTAGGCCTCTTAGGAAGTATTGGTATAGGGATAACGTGTGTTACTTCGAAATCAGTTGTAAAGAATTCGACACTCCACAATTAGATATTCTTTTTCCCGAACCGAATAATTCTGCTTATGTATAATGTGATATGCCTTTTATTACAAATATTATTATAGCTATTGGTAGTATTATTGCCCTTCAATTTTGGAATATTAAAGACGACACTAAGCCTTAATGAACAAAACATAATAGTTAATAAATAAACGTTCTTCTTATTCTTAAAAGGGCCAAATAATTAAAACTCGAAACCAAAATTCGTGCACAAACTACCAGCATCAACAACTATTCTCATTCATGGAGTTCAGAAGATCATGAGGGTGGTCCAAATCTATGGCAACCTCCTTCTGGCAACTAACATCTTATCTCACAACTCAGTCGCCCTCCACTGTGTAATGATTACCATGCTAACTTCATATACCCAAGGTCGCTGGTTCAAACCCGGCGGAGAACGATGAATTTTTTCGGGTGTAAAAATCCTTAGCTTGGCTTCGTTCGAAAGGGAAGTAAAGCCGTTGGTCCCATGTCGTAGATTTACGGCACGAAAAAGAACCTCGAGCCTGATAGAGAGGCCTCTGAGCAAAATTACGCGGTATTTCACGCCCAATTTAGAATGGGACGCTGAGAACAACAGTAGTTAAAGAGCGTTCATAAATAACACGCCATTAATTATCCCACAACTCAACCATGTACGGACGAGTGGTTGCGTTGCCAATTTGAGCACAAGGTCCCTTTTACTATAACCCACAGATATTCAATGGGATTCATAACCAGTAAGTGTGGGGACCAATCGAGCAGCTCGATGTCGCGTTTGTTTACAACTATCTTTGAAGCCGTTGGCGGTATGTACTGGATGATTGACTTATTGAAACAAAAGATTCCCCTCAGGGTATCATTCTCCAGGAGAAATCGCATTGTTTTCCAAAAATGTTTTCGTAAACATCCGCCGAAAATAACCTTGGATGGCTTCTAGAGGTCTTGCTCCCTCGTATTACATCCGTACCTAACAAGATACACTAACACGACGTGAACTGTTCAGTCATCTCAAGAAGCACTCATCGTACCGGTGGTCATACATACAGTAAAGACGGACATGACCTTCATTGCTTTTCTCGACATTTACTTTGTCGGAGAACATAACATTTCTCCAATTGAAGTTCTGGCGGATAGTGGAGTAGGCTAGACGTCCACGATCTATGCTTCCGTTAAGCGTTGCTTCTTCGCAGCTCGACGAGACTTTATTCCACGCTCTCTAAACCGTCTCCCTACGGTGCGTACGAACTGGGAAAATTGGACGTCGTCTTGAGATCAAAGTCTGTTCTAAAAGGGTGACCTGTCCCTTTGTAGAGATGCGTGGAAGTACAGAACATGATCGCTTTGCAACTTCTCCCCTCTCGCGAAGTCATTTAGTTTTCATCTTTTAGCTGTTATCAAGGGGATTTCGGTTTCTGCAGCCTCGATGCAGAGTAACTTCCACTAATTATACTAATTAGTTGGTGACGCAACTGTTCTGTCTACCATTTTGAAGGTTAGCGGCGTAAATAAATGGTTTCAGATATATTCTGCAAGATGTGCATAATCCTAGCATTCTAACACTTTATTGAATACCTTACAAGTAGGAAAAAAGAATAAATATTATGAGGGGATTCGAATCTACAGCTTCCTTACATTCACCTTACAGTCATGCGCGTTAACCATCTCTTCCATCGCCTAAATGTATAGATATCGGTATTGCATTTGCATACCAGACACATTTTCCACCGAAATTGAATTTCTTATTTTAGGTGTTATATGCATTAGTTCTTATAAAAGTACTGTATGCATTCTTCTAATGGGAGTAATCCTACTTCCGTCAGTAGATCACATTGCCAACTACAAATAATTCAGTATTAAAAGTTTAACTTCATTGCTGTCACCAAGAGGGCTATAGAGAACTTCTCTGACTGTTACTTTGAACGCCAAGGCTTTGGCACAACGAGCGCAAAGCTCCGTATCCGGAACTTATAAATTATGGGTGCCCCATTATTTTTGACGAGAAGTGTACATAAGTGCTAGAAAAAGTAAAATGTGGAATGAAAAATAAATCAGGAATATGCCTTATATTTTGACACTAATTTGAAATATGATTAACAGTTGGTGAGAATACCTTTGTTTCTTTAAAACTGACTAAGTTACTACAAATAATATTTATGCAGTACTGTATCTCAATTCTTCTGTTACCGCTGCGACGCTCGTAATCAGTTGGCTGCTCTGTCTAATATAACCACACGCTGAGAACTTACAGTCGAAATTTCTTTGTCCAAGTGGAGGGGAAAAAAATCACTTTAAAGATTGGCCCGAACAAACCCGGAGTGTGGAGGACTGCCAAATGATCATACCGAATTAAAGAAGGAAAAAAAAACCTCCATCTGATATTAGAAGGAAAGGAAGGTAGGTAGTAACACAGTTTGCATCCCTGGATTCAGGGTGGTAATTAAATGGTCCGAACGAGTGTCCAGTAGAGTAAGAATTGAGGGACTAGGAGATAGAATTGACCGTGAGGCCCAGCCTGCCTTATAATTCACGGCGATGCGTTGGATTGGAAAGAAAATATGGGAAGTGATTAGAGTTTGGCAATTTCGGGTATTATGCTGGAAGCCACCCCGTACTCCTCCTGGGGGCTCTGATTTCCTCCCCAGATTGCCTGGGAGCTGCCTATGGTCAGCGATGTACTCTTTCTTCAGTTCATCCAGGAGTTCGTTAGCTTCCTGGATTTGTTCGAGGGAGAGCTGGCTGAAGTCTCTGTCATATGTAGGCGATGTTCCACTGGCGTAAGCTTTGCCGTTAGGTTCAGAAGCTCCGAATGGAGGTCCTGGAAGACTTTGCGTGGGCTCTGGGGCTCTTCCTGTGATTATGCTGATGTGTTGACGGTGTTGGCTCTGAAGGGTAACTGGGCAAGCCCGGTGACGTGTTACAGAACCGTCAGAGTAGATCGTGTTCAGTGCATTCTGCAGTGATTGCGTTAGCGAAAAACAAGTTTCCTGGTGTGTTCGTAAACACAGCAGTGTCGGTAGGACTGACAACCAGGAGTCGCCCTAACCAGAGCAAACCTGAGATCAGACAACTTCAAAGTCCGCCCGGTCCCCAAACAAGCGATGTTGGTTCCCGGTCACAGTATGCACGAGATGCTTCAGACATGAAGGCCAGTGCTACTACGTAGCAGAGCTTGTCTCCGGTGACGGCGATGGCGTAGCTATTCTCTTGGCGGAAGAAAACTTTCGTATCCATCGAGGAAACGAGTGATGCATAAAAACGTTACGTGGCTAACGTAATAATTTGCATATTGGAGATCAACGGATCAGGAGAAGTGTTTCTGCTTACCAGTGGGTTTTAGAAACTGTTAATCATTCCACAATTTGTAGACTATTCGAAAAAGCTATGTTTTTGTTATGGCCTGAGGGTATCAAAAATTATGACGTCTTGCTTTTTGTGACTGACGCAGTGGTAAAAGCTGGAAAGTCAATATAATCTCTTTACTTGCTTGGCACACGCTATGCATAGGGTGGCAGAGGAAGTTAAAGAACGTTTTTCTCAGGTGGATTAACTATTGTCAAAGACAAAGAAAAATTTTGTTAAGGTTCCCTCTCGTGAACTACTCTTCAAGTCCATAGATCCCGGTATTTCACTCCCACCAGAACTTGTCATCACTCAATGGGTTACCTGGATTGATTCGGCAATTTATTATTTCGATCATGTCCATATAGTGAAACGTATTATCGAAACACTGAATCCTGACGATGCTACTGCAATTGATTCGGATAAGACACTACTTTCATGTAGTGAAGTTGAAGGACAGTTTGCCTTCATAAAGGAAATTTTCAGTTGGTTAGCACAAGGAACCGCATATACAGGAGAAAGTTCTCCAACTGTAATAAACAAAATAGAATATGATTTGAAAAGTGTAGGGGGAGATGTTAAAAGAAGAATATCTAAGAAAGTGGAAACAGTTCTTGATAGAAACCCTGGATGCAAAACGTTGTGTCACATTTCTCAAATGCTAACCGGTGAAACAATACTTCCTGCATTGAAGAATATCTTAGTGCCAGTGGTTTTGCGTATTTCAGGTATGCTGCAGTTGTATAAGCTGATGTGGAAAGGAATTTTTCACAGTACAAAAATGTGCTTTCCAATAACAGGCATTCCCTAACTTGCGCGAATCTGTGTATGCTGCTGGTTATCTACTGCAATAATTCTGAATAAGATTTGTTTATGCCTTCAACCTCCTACAACATAGAAATTCGCGATTTTAACTTAATAGCAATGCTTAATTTCAGTTCTAACGTAACAGAAGTAAGAATTGTGCGTACTTTCATACTCTGAAATAAAGACAAAATTTGAAGCCTTTTTTTAGATCATTTTATAGATTTTTAGGTCATGTTATTGATTTTTTTTTTTTTTTTTTTTTTTAGATATTTTAGGTCGTTAAAAATTATGTACCTGGACATGACATGACCACCTTTCAGGATTTGCATGTAGCCTCAGCCAGGAGTAACGTTGATGGAGCTTGTCATTGTTCGGTTGGACACCATATGTCCTCCCGAAGTTCCCGCTTTTACTTCAGGATTTGCATGTAGCCTCAGCCAGTAGTAACGTTGATGGAGCTTGTCATTGTTCGGTTGGACACCATATGTCCTCCCGAAGTTCCTGCATTTACTTCCTATAGAACTCCGAGAGATAATCAGCTACTCTCTCTCTCTCTCTCTCTGGGTCTTCCCATTACGTGACTCCCATGTTCTGAGCAATGGTCTTCAATGAGCTCCATTGGTCCCAGTAGAATTTGTACAAATTACCTCTGGTTACTCTGTCTTCTCATCTTGTCTGGTCCGGCGTCAACTTTTCTTAGGAGTCAGCATCTGCCAGCTGCTCCCTCATCAGGCCTGCGCCATCCCTTCCAGCTTTGGGCACCGCAAAAATCACATGGATAACTACGGTAAACTCCTTCTCTTCCACATTAGTGAGTTGGCCGCACTCCGCTGAAAAGGGTCATCCAGCACATGGTTTCCACATTGGAGTGGCCCATTCATTTTTTATCTTGGACCCTCTTGAACTAATGACATGTCTGGTTCTGCAGGTTCTTGAATCTCAACAGCCAGGTGAGGGCGGAGTAGTTAATCCTCGGGTAGAGGTGTTCTAGCGTCTAAACTACTCCAGACGCTCCCGCCGAGTAGCGCAGTAGTTCTAGTAGTTCTTTTCTGCTTTGGAAAGCGTCTTGCTGTAGTACGCCCTACTAGCTCCTGGTCATGCTGAATCTGGGATTGAATACCTCCACTCCGGCGTCGCTAGCATCGTTATCCATAATATCTTTACCAGGTTGAAGGAATCCTAAAATAAGAGCACTGCCTAATGCTGACTTAAGCGCCTGCAACGCGCTTTCTGCCTCTTCAGACTACATGTAAGGCCGGTGCTCTTCAATAGTGAGGAGTTTCGCGCGTTGAAGAAACCTCTGATGAACCGGCGGTGATAGATGCATAGGCCCAGGAAACTTCGCAGCTCCGTTTGTCTTTCGGGTAAGGCCAATCTCGCATTGCCCAAGCCTTCTTCGGGTCCGTGACCGCTATTGGTGAGACTATGTGATCCAAGTTTTTAATCTCCTAGAAGAAGAGTTGGCACTTCTATGTTTTCAACTTCAGGTTATTTGCCTGCAGCCTTTGCAGTGTCCTGGTGAGGTTCTCGGTATAGTTTTCAAAGCTGTATCCCACAGCGATGATATCCAGAGGGATCAGCCAGGCGTCGTAAGTTACACCTCTCTGCACTGATTACATTAGGACTTGAGTCGCTGGCGCATTACAGACGCCAAAGGGCAAACATAAATTGCCAACGTTTTTGAACTCGAGAATGCGGTCATTCTTGTCTCTTGTATCTAAGCTCCCTTGATAGTATCCCAATTTCAATTCCAAAGTCGAGAACCATTGAGCACCTGCAAATGTGACCAATGTGTCCTCCAATGCGGGATAAGGGGAAGCAGTCCTTTCTAATGACGGCCTTCAGTTTACTTCACTAACACTGTAGTTTTTGGGTTTTCCGTCTCCCTCCCTCTCGAAATGAATACTCCTCGTTTTTTAGGTCGGCATAGTTGTTATCTTTACCGCCTCATCCATCGTTAGTGTTCCGTTAACGCCGGATTGCCCTGTAGTCGCCGAGCATCAGGCGCTTTCTTGTCTAGCCGGTACGCACCCTATCGACGAGGGAATAGGCAGGTTCCTGGGACACGTAACTAGGTGGTAAGTTCAACAAGGCTTTGTTCGTTACCTATTCTATTGCCAGGGTCAATTCCTGCATCCCCTGGTTGTTATAGCCCGGACTTGAGCTGACTGCAATCTGCTGTGGTCAAGCAAAGAACACTGAAATAGGTAATGAACTACACTAAGGAGAAAGTCACAAATTAACATTCATGCTTCTTCCGAATCTCTTTCTTTCCATTACTCCTAATGATTTCCACCTCTTTCTTTATTTTCTTCTATGTCAAAACAGCCATTTCTAAGCCTAACAAGGACGTAACTAAAGAGCAAGTAGATCTGCTTGGGCAATTGATAAGTTTTTATTTGTTGATATCTTTGTGTGTTTTAAATTTCTCCATTTAACCCAAATTATAACTTGATCAAATGTATTAAGAGCACCGCAATTGTACTGTGATGGTGACGCGAGTAGCTTTATGTTCTTTAGCTAGCTCAAGTACCACATAACGTCAAATACCGCCTGCGGTGCCATAAGTAGTTAAAGTAGGCGTTAAACACTTCCAAAAAAATTACAAAAAAAAAAAAAAGTAAAATAACCAACATCTCCAATAGGAAGTTAAACCTAAAACGGATCCTGTATTTCTCCGCCATTTTCAGATTCCAAGAAGGCATAATGGTTATGTGCATTGCTTATAATTTGTTCGTTTTAAAGAATTACAGCAAAAATATACTTATCTCTTTATTTAAACGATGTGACCAAGGGAACGATGGTTAATACATAAGAAATATATTTGATTTACACAGTTATCTTGCGTTTTGACTCCATAACCGGGTGCATTCCCTTAGCATTGAAGACGAAAAATAAGAGCAGTAGGAACTACGGCCATCTGGAGGCACATAATAAGTACATATTTTAGGTATTCGTCGCTAGGAAAGCTTCTTTATTTTAAACGATAGGTGTAAGGAAAGGACAGTCAATCAATATAAATATATTTGAATTTCACTGTTGCATTATCTCTCGATAAAATGTTGCGTTACTTTAACATTGGATAGTGAGGAAAAATATTACTATAGCCATCTAGTGGCAAATAAAATAAGTACTTACTCTAGGTGTTCGCCGTCAGAAAAGCTTCTTTGCTTCTTTATTTTAAACGATAGGAGTTAAGAAAGGACAGTTAATACACACTGCTACAGCCAATGTCTTGATAAACTGTTGTGTTGCCTTAACATTGAATGGGAAGGGAAATATATAGCAGTACCACGACCATTTAGCAACAAATAACTTGTACTACTGCCATCTGGCGGCCATTAACTGAAATGCGTTCACTTAGCACGGTTTTTATTCATAATTTGGGATTTTAAATACTTTCCCGTACTATTTGTAAACATTTTCATTTCCACAAACCTTATCGTGACAATAACGAACACAACAAAAAAGAATTGTTCAATTTGATGCTGTCGTTGGGAAGTGATACGCGTATATACATTTCAGAGATTCATTGTTATATATATATATATATATATATATATATATATATATATATATATATATATATTACCTCAGCGAGTTTCTATGTCTGTGGAGAATATCCAGTTCTCAGGAGGATTGCCGTTGAGCATTGTCGTTAAGTATGCGATAACCTTTTTCGTAAAGTTCTCGAATACAATGTTGTGAATCACTTTGTGTCCTGGTGCCTTTTTTATTGAATACCTGCCTAATAAGAGAGATCAATTTATGCACAGAAGTAGGAGACATTTGTTTGGAAAATTTAATTTGTTGACTTGGTAATGAAGCTCTTTTATAACTTAATTTGTGGTCTGTTCATTGGTATTTTTATTAGGAGTAAATATGTATTCTTATGTGAAACAAGTGTGTCACATGTTGGGCTTGCGTCGCGTCGGTAATAATCAGTCCATTGACGTGTAATGCTGGTATTATATTTGGTTCTCGCAAAATCTGTTTGTTGCTTGCCAGAGGTGTTATCATTTGTTGAAAAATATGATAAATATGTCTGATATGTATTAAGTTGAAACTAATATAGTTCTGATGTCAATACTGTGCGAATGAGAGCCGTTAAGTTTTCTTTTTAATCACGGCGTCCTTTCCGCTACCATTGACCACGAACACAGTGAATCTCTTGATGCTATTCGTAGAAAATTCAAGACATGAATTTCATTTCAAATGAAAATGGCTTAAACATACGTGTTTTAATCAAAATCGTTAGAGTAATCTTTAAAAAAAAAATAAAAAAATGTTCCATGTAAAGATAGTATTTAATGGAGGGATTTTCTTAAGAATCCTCGTCGACATTAAACTTTGCGGTACTTCCCCTATTTACTCTACGTAGCAGAAGAAATAAAAACTGTAATATCTCTTTATACTCTCTAGTTTATTAGTACACATACAAACTATTCTTACGAAGGCTTACCTTCTTTCCTACGTCTAATAAGTAAGGAACTTCGTTTCAACATTTTGCTGGAAAAATATCAATAAAGAAGATCTATTTAAAAAAAAAAGTACAAGCATTTATCTATGTGTGTCGTGTGTGTCTGTGGGTACCTGCGAACATTTAACTCAAAACACGAAGTCCGTTAAATACCAATATTTAAGTAGGTATATCTTTCTAGGATACGATACAAAGAGTTTCAAGAAAATCCCCAACTCTACACTGCCTTTTGCATGGACTTTTTCTTCCAAAACATTATATATCTTAAACAATTTTTATTAAATACTAAATATTTAAGTCTTATTTTAATGTTTTGCGAATAGCCTCTGAACAGCTCTTTAATCTGGATGACTTCTATATAACTGTTGAACCGTAAGAGTAAGGGATAATCTTACTACACAAAATATGGACACACACGTATATAAGTATGTATGTATGTGTGTATGTATGTATGTATGTATGTATGTATGTATGTATGTATGTATGTATGTATGTATGTATGTATGTATGTATGTATGTATGTATGTATGTATGTATGTATGTATGTATGTATGTATGTATGTATGTATGTATGTATGTATGTATGTATGTATGTATGTATGTATGTATGTATGTATGTATGTATGTATGTATGTATGTATGTATGTATGTATGTATGTATGTATGTATGTATGTATGTATGTATGTATGTATGTATGTATGTATGTATGTATGTATGTATGTATGTATGTATGTATGTATGTATGTATGTATGTATGTATGTATGTATGTATGTATGTATGTATGTATGTATGTATGTATGTATGTATGTATGTATGTATGTATGTATGTATGTATGTATGTATGTATGTATGTATGTATGTATGTATGTCGTGAGGTTGAACATTTCTATTGTTTACATTTAAAATATTTATACTTTTCTCTATTCATTTCTCTATTTTCTTTCTTGAAATTGCAAATACTTTACATAGTGGCCCGCTCTTAAAAGGACTGAATGTCGCTTTAGCCTATTATATTCTCCCAGTCCCCTTTAACCTAATAGGTAATAGGCAACAAAGCGATCACGATTAACATGAACAGATAAAAGATATACGGTTGTAAGAAAAGATCACCTCTGCAGTCGAGTGGTCAGCGTTCTGGCTTTTTCATCCACAGGTATCGGGTTCAATATTCTCCGCTAGAGCGAATTGTTTCTTTAACCAGAATCATTCCCTATCCGCCAGAGACATGGAAGTATGAATGTAAAACTGTAAAACCAAAGCTAAGAATACAGGTCAGCGTGAAAAACACCAGTATTTATTTCTCAGGTCAAAGCCTCCGATACGATGAAAATAAGTTAGAGGGAGTTTTACGAATGAAAGAATTTTAAAGAACAGAAGAGGTTGTACAACGTGGGCTGAGAAAGTCAAAAGAGTGCAACAGATAAGATATTCTAATTTTGAAGATGAAGCATTTTTGGACATTACTTTACATGGAGATGCGGTTTATTTCTAACCCTCTAATACATCAGAAAATTAGGAACATTTATTCTGATACATCTTGTGGAATCTTTCCTCTCTACTGATTTAGTGTAGGAAGGGAAAATGAAATAAAATGCCTTTGTTTTTGCAGCAGAATTGATGAGATGCACAGGCCAAGTGTAGGGATCAGAAGCAGCTGGCTTTCAACAACAATGGTAGCTCGTCCTTCATCGGTAGTATATTATGATTTTAAAAATAAATAATTATGTTCCTCTACTCCGCTAAAAAAAAATAAAGGAGAACAGAAGTATGGCTGCGTCATTTGGGACTTTAGACTTCGAGAATTAGCAGAGTATAAACAAGGGGTACTAACTGTGGTTCTTTCTGGGAATCCCGGTCTCTTTATGGAACAACATTTTGGGGTCAAATTTAGAAAAGTATTTCTTCATCATGTGCAGAATATTGCGATGGTAGTTTTTACTTACTCTACCCTGTATGCACAATATACATAGTGGATACAGAAGGTATTGTATTCCACTCAAACATTCATTGTCTATATTTCACAGATAATACATTACCGAAAAAAACATATTTAGAAAAATGTATGTGTGTGTGCGTGCGTGTGTGTCTGTGAACAGCATAGCTCAAGAACAAAAAGTCTGTTAAATACCAAACTAGGTATTTAAGTTTAGTATCTCCCTAGGATGTGACATGAAGATTTTCAAGAAAATCCCCGACACTCAACTACACTTTACATGGAAAAATTTTCAAAAAATTTGATTTTCTTAAAAATTGCTCTAATGATTCATCTTATATGGTATATTAAAGACATTTACGTCCAAATAATACGTATATATTAAATTTTATGGAAATATCTGAAGACCTGTTTATTTAGGATGAATTTTGCTGAATTTTGCATAACTAGTAAACCGTAAGAGATAGACAAAAACTTACCACACAAAAATGTAAATCTAGTTAAAAGACATATTTTATCTCATATTCGCTTTTTATTAGAACTGGCCGTTTCTGAAATATTAATTGTTATTGCTTTCAGCTTTAGAATACTTTTACTTTTCTCAAACGGGACCATACGAAGCGAACCGAACCCCAATTGTTTTACATAGCAACGAGTTTTTAAAGGATTGGACTATCGCTTTAGGAATGTATTCCCTTATACTTAAAGGAAGCAAGTAATAAGACCAATTATGATAATATTTATCTCCATTAGCATGACGTAGATAAAAGAATAATCTTATGTAAGAATAGTTTTTATTTGGAACAGTTAGAGACATTTATATGAATGGAACATATTTTTTCGTATACCAAGTATTTAATTGTATTAAATTGAAGAGTTTTTTGAAAGGTTAACAGCCTGTCACGCATTCCGAAGACAAACTTTAGGCTATTTATTTCATGTAGCTTCCTCTTTATTATCTCTTCGTCTAGTTCCGATAATTAAATAATGTATTGTTGTATACCCAAAAATTCTACACCAAGATTTCACCGGAAAAACTTGTTTTGAAGTTCCCAAAAACATCCAAAACCAAAAATTCGATTCCGAGATATTATTCGTAGAATTACATGTTTAGAGATCTTCTGAGTCCAAAATTGGCATTTTTAGAAGAATATCTGTATGTGACAGTAAAAGACCAAACTAGGTATTTATGTTCAGCATCCAGAATGCGATACGAAGATTTTAAAGCAAATTATCCAACCTAAATTACCCTTAGATGGAAATGTTTTAATTATTGTTTATTTTCTCAAAAAGGTTCTATTTTACTGATGGGTTATTCTATTGGTTTTTTATTTTCATGACAAACAAAAAAATCTGATGTGTTCCATTCACATGACTTTCTCTATATCGCCACAATAAATTATTTTTAAAAAGTGTATGCTTCTATTTACTTCCTCTTAATCGAGAAAAAATTAGTCTTATTTCTTGCTTCCTTGTAAGTACAAGCGAATAAGGGACTACCATAGGTTAAAGTGATAGTCAAAATCTGATTGCTAGGTGACTGAAGTTCCTTTGTTTGTATGGACACGAGTTCACAAAGTCCTGTATGAGAAAAGTATGTTTTTATACCTTAAACCAAAAACAAGGAATATCTAAAAAACAATCAACTCCATGAAAAAAAATGTATACAACATAAATTGTGTGTTTTAATGTGCTCTACATTTTTTGTGTGGTAAGTTTTTGTCTCTCTCTTACGGTTTAGCACTTATGTAAAATTCCGTAAAATTCACTCTGAATAAAGTAGTCTTCATCCCTGGAAGATATTAAACTTAAACCCCAAGTTTGGTGTTTTAGCTACTTTTCGTTTTTGAGTTATCGTGTTCACAGACACACGGACACACACACACACACGGACCTTTTTCTCAAAAGGCTTTTTTTGGATACAGGGGGTCCTAAAATATGTATTTCCGGTGAAATCTCGATATAGAAATTTTTGGTTGGAATACAATACTTTTCTATCCCTATGTACATTGTACATACGGGGCTAGAGAACGTAAAAATCTGATGTGTACCATTCACATGACTTTCTCTACATCTCTGCAACAAATTATTGTAAACAGCTTATGCTTCTATTTACTTCATGCTAATAGGCAAAAAATAAGCAGAAATAGGCTTATTACTTGCTTCCTTGTAAGTAGAAGAGAAATAAGGGAGTACCATAGGTTAAAGTGATAGTCAAAAGCTGGCTGCTATGTGACTGAAGTACCCTTATATGTATAGACAGGAGTTGACAAATTCCTGTATGAGAAAAGTTTCAACATATGCATTTTATTTGTCGTATAAATATATTTAATACACGGTCTTTTAATCAAAATCGTTATCAAAGTTTTTCAAAGCTGAAAACAAAAACAAGGAATATCTAAAAAACGATCAACTCCATGAAAAAAATGTAGTCAACATAAATTGTGTGCTTTAATGTGCTCTACATTTTTTGTGTGGTAAGTTTTGTCCATCTCTTACGGTTTAGCAGATATGGAAAATTCCGTAAAATTCACCCAGAATAAAGTAGTCTTTAGAGGCTATTCCCAGAAAATTCAAGATATACATTTTATTTGTCAGATAAGTATCTTTAATATATAATACTTTAATCAAAATCGTTAGAGCCATTTTTAAGAAAATCAAAATTTTCGAAAAAAATTCCATGTAAAGGGTAGTTTGGGGTGGGGGAATTTTCTTAAAAATCTTCGTGTCGCATCCTTGGAAGATACCAAACTTAAATACCAAGTTTGGGCTTTAACGGTCCTTTCGTTTTTGCGCTATGCTGCCCACAGACACACACACATACACTCAGACACACATGGACATTTTTCTAAAAATGCTTTTTTGGATTCAGGGAGTCTCAAAACTTGTATTTCCGGTGAAATCTCGGTATCTAATGTTTGGGTACAATACAATACGTTCTCTATACACTATGTACATTGTTCGTATAGAGAAAGTAAAAAGAGAAGATACTTGTATAAAGCATCTGTATGGTTGTGATCAACACAAATAAAAATATAAAAATGGTTAAAAACCAATTCGTCCACAATGGAAACGAAGATTTTTCAAGAGAATTTCCACCTCAAACTATTCTTAAATAGACATTTTCTGAAAATGTTTATTTTCTAAAACAAAAAAACAACAAACAAATAAACAGACAAGACGGCTTAAAAGAGACGACCAGAGCTGGACTTGGTGTTCCACCAGCATCAGCCTTTGATCCTATGCTTGCAAGAGACGAAGCTCCGTCCCCAAGACCACCTTACCTTCAGGCAGTACTCTTCTGTTTAAAATGCCATGACAAGTAAACTGTAGGTATATTTTATATATTTAGGAATAGCCTTTGAAGTTCTCTTCACTCTGAATGACATTTCTTTATATGGTTAGTCAAGAAATGAAGAAATGTATATCTCGTCAATTTATTTCAAGCGTTTCCAATACTTAAAATGTTTTCCAATATGAATTCATTTTTTTTCTGGTAGTCATGTAAGGAAAACGGAATTTCAACACCAGCTCTTAAAAGTTTGCTTATGCCTACTGTATTGACATCTACAAGTGAATATGTAATAAAATCATATCGGAAAATGTTTATCTCGATTAACATGTAATACATAGAAGATTAAGTTTTTGTAAGAATGGTTTGTTGACGAATGGGTAGAGAAAATCACCTGAATATAACATATCAGATAATTTTAATTTCTCTACCGCTGTAAGTGGAAGTACTTATATATTTCACACAAAAATTCGATACCGTGATTTCACCGGAAACACAGGTTTTGAGTCTCTCTGAATAAAAAAAACATCATCATCATCATCACACACTGACATTGCATTGATGCAATGCGGCGCTTCTCACTTGTTAAATACATCTATGCACAACTGTAACAACTAGTGCGGCTATGTAACGTATGTTGACAGCACACGAGTACTAATCCCGTGGCAAGATATAAGCACCTACACATGGGCGTGAAGTCACAGTATTTTAATCAAAATCGTTTGAGAAAACCAAAAATAAACGGTAATTTGGGAGGCGGGATTTTCTTGAAAATCGTGTTGCATCCTTGGAGAATAACAAACATAAATGCCAAATTTGATATTTAACTTACTTCTCGTTTTTTTAATTGTGCTGTCCACATACATAGGTGCGCGAGCTTTTTCTAAAAAAATCTGACCTGTTCCACTCACATGGCTTTCTGTAGCTGCTCCATAAAAATTAAAGATTAAAGATTATGTTTATGTACGCCATGCTAATCAAGATAAACATTGGCAGAATTGGTCTTATTATTTGCTTCTTTGTAAACAGAAGGGCAATAAGGGAATATACTACTGATAGTCAGATCTTTTAAAAACCAGTCGCTAAGTCAAACAATTGAAATTGGGTTCTCTCTGCTTCCTAGCAGTAAACAAACGAGAGACGAAAAGAAATATGTCTCCCGTTTGAGACATTTTAAAACTGAAACCAATAACTCGGAATATCTCGAAAAAAGTGTATATGATATAAATTGTGTATATTAATGAGATATACATTTTGTGTAGTAAGTTTTTGTCTATCTCTTACGGTTTACCAGTTATACAAAAGTTATACAAAATACATCCAGAATGAAGGGATTTCAGAGGCTATTCACAAACATTTCAAGATAGGTACACATTTTATTTGTCACGAAAATCTCTTAAACATATGACATTTTAATAAAAATCGTTAGAGCAATTTTTGAGAAAATCAAAATTTTTTAAAAATGATCCATGTAAAGGATAGTTGGGGAGTGGGGGGATTTTCTTGAAAATTTTCGTGTCGCATCCTTGGAAGACAAGTTTGGTATTTAACCGACTTTTCGTTTTTGTGTTATGCTGCCCTCCCCCCAACACACAGGCACAAACAGGAACATATTTCTAAAAGTGCTTTTTGGATTCAGGGGTCTCAAAACATGTACTTTCAATAAAATCTCGATATCGAATTGGGTTGAATTCAATACCTTCTCTATGTACTATGTACCTACATTATACATACGGGCTAGGGAAAATAAAAGTGATTTTGATTTGATTTTTCACACAAGCCGTGTGTAGAACAGGAGCTGGATAGGTAGAGTCAGACTGAAAAATTCCATGCCACAGCCGGGATTTGAACCACGGATCTCTCGGTCTCTAGCCGGTTACTCTACCATTGAGCTACCATGGCAACATTCAAAATCAGAAAATTATTTTGTTTAGGAGGACTCAAAAATGTATTTCTAGTGAAATCTTCCTATCGGAGTTTTTAGTATCGACTTTTTACTATACATAGTACAGAAAATAAAAATTGGTGTCGTTTGAATTACAATTATTTTACCGAATGCTGCTCTTGCTTGTAATTAAATGAGGTCTCAAACACCACTTGCCTCTCACCTAGACGGCCCGGGTTCGATCCCAAGCGACCGCATGTGAGATTTGCGGTGGACAAGGCGACGCAAGGGCGGGTTTCTCCAAGTTTTCCGGCCCCCCCCCCCATCACATTCCACTGGTGATCCATCTTACTCCATTATCATCAGTGTCATTGCCTGCGGTGCCACAAGTAATAACAGCGGGCATTAAACACAATTAAAAAAAAACGCTCATGGTTGTCATTAAGCATTTCTCAATCTTCGGTCTGGAAATAAGTATGACTACGGGCATTCGTTAATCGAAATTAAATTATGAAAAGTTAATCACCACTCGTAGTATTGCTGAATATAGTTACGTACCTTATTTTACGATAGCGTGCAGATAATGGTGTTAGCAATTTCCACAAAATGTTTAAAAGTAGAAATGCAAGCTATGATAAAGTATTTTATTCTGAAGTGTTTAACCACAACATAAATACAAAAAGAGTTGGATTAGATATTAAAATATTTTCCACCTTGCTTTTCGATGGTTAAAGAAAGTTTGAGTTTAAAATTTTACTCGGTTCAAGATGATGAGCGCTCAGAGAGTCCCAAAACCGCTACGACCGACGAGATTATAACAAACATTTTCAATATATCCTCAAATGTTGCCTGTTGAATAACGGGATTTGGCTCAAGTTCTCGATAGGTCATCTCCACCTATTTTACACAAAGTCTGGGCATGAAAAATATTTCCGTACCAAAATGGTACCGAAAACTTTCGATTATACCACGATGGGCCAGCAACGAATTCAAATGAATAAATAATCCTGATGATGGGAGAGATGCACGCTCCCGAAACGTGGATGAATCTTCATCACTACACTTGGCTTGAAGCCCGAGAACGTCTAGAATATGTTCGTCGCCAGGAAAGCTTCAGATCCTATTTGGAATGAATAATTCTCCCGAGTGTTAAAATTTGATTAAACAAAATTCCAGACGCTTCATTATTAGTCAATATTGAAGAAAAGTATTGAGAATAAATATCAATACCTTGCGAAAAAGGAAGGTCTCTCATCACGATAACGCGTCTTCATATACTTTGCTGCAAAACTGCATGACATTCACTTCCAAGTGCTTCCACATCAGCCATAGTCCCCGGATTTGGCTCCCAACGATTAATTTTGCTCCCAAATCTGAAGAAATGGATGAGTGAATGAAGATTTGACGATTTTCTGTTAAAGCTAAGACAGACGGTTATTTTCTACATTGGGACTAATGCTATTTTACTTAAAATAATTAAAATTTGAAAGTCGTTGCACTAAATGTATTTATTTTCAAGGAGACTATGTTGAAAACATCTCTCCTAAATCTTGCGTTTTCTTGTCAGATCAAGTACAACGCTCCTTTTAAGTTCTAAAAATAAAACACAAAAATGGAGTTTCGTTTCGGAGCTATTGGTGAAGACAATAAACTTAAGAACACTACCGATATCTATGAATTTTACTTTTTAGTAGAATGCACGTAAAATTATGTTTTAAATGAGCTCTAGATTGGGGTTAGAAACTGAGAAACTAAAAAAAGAGTAACTTAATATTTCCACGTGTTTACTTAGACGCAGGCATTTCACCAACTCGCTTGATTTTGTGCCGCAGCAAAATATAGGCTTTCTCCGTCATGGAATTTTTATGCCTGCATGGCGGAATAAATGCTTAGTTTCCGGCAAAGTCTTCACTCATTAAAAATTTAATTTACAGCATCATTACGCAACCCATGCAAGTAAGCAGAGAAGAATGCTTCAAATTGTGTTCGATTCCAATTAATTACCAAGATATCTTCATATCTAATGCCATAAATGTGAAAGTTTGTCGTTACAAATGAATTTCCATACTGTTGGCAATAATATGCGATTGCAAGGGAATAACTAAGTTGAGGAGATTGTTGTTTTTTTATGTTAATATTGTAATCATTGTCACTACTTTCTTATGATTATTTATGTTGCGACTGCCAATTACTACCAAACCTATGAAAAGTGTATATGTTCATATCCGACGTATAAAAGCTAATGAATGAGTAACCTATGAAATGCGGATTACATATTTCAAACGCAAAATGTTGCATACTGTCACAGCACTGAATGAATTTTCTGTTTTTGCTTCCGCACAGTTGGTCACGCAGTGCACAGTAGACAATTCGCAAGAGCATTGAGTATATTTGCTCTCTTTGCTTTACTCGAAGGGTAGTTGATGAACCCTGATTTAGAGAGTAAAAGAGTAAAGGGTAGACGTTACAAAGCCCGATGGTCCTCCTACGACCGAGCTGGCAGAGAAGGTATGTAAGCTACTCGCCGACCTGACAGTCACCAAGTATTGCGTTATTTGGGCCTGCATTTTCAGCAACTGCTCGCACTGTCATGCACCACGAACTTGGAGGCATACTTGAAAGATGAAAAGGATACAGAATGAAGATGAAATAATGGAAAATAAGTCGTGGTAGATGAGAAAAGAGGGAATCAAACTCGGGACCTCCCGAATGCGAGAATAGTTTTCACTTAATTGTTCATTAGATATGAAGTTGCTGATTTTGGATGTGAAACTTGAACTCTCAGACCAGTAGAGCGTGGAGGTGAATGGGAAATGTTGTGAGAGAGAATAAATATAAGAAATGTTTAGTGAATTATAAAAAATGTTACAGATACGGATGCTCAAATAATAAGGTTTAGCTAATAATCATAATGATAACAATAATGAAAATAAGGAGTAGTAAAAGTAGTGGTAGTAGTGAATTACAAAAACCGTTACAAATATGGATGCTCAAGTAATAAGGTTTAGCTAATAATCATAATAGTAACAACAATGAGAAACAAAGCACACTGTATAACAACTAGAAGTAGGTAAGATGTTTTCTTGCTCTTCAAATATTTAAAAAAAAATGTACAATTAGAGAAAATGACTATTTAACTTTCTCTACTATAATAAATAGGAGCCTTTTTTAAACTTAACATCCTTAAACCTGGATGACCATAACTGACAATGAATGAAATAGGTGAAATGATGCTCAAATGTGTTCGGGGTCCATGGAGCTTGAAGCTACTCGACATTCATATTCTCAGGATAAAGGAAAACGGCTGATCTGTGGAGACACCCGACCATTTAGCTGTTACAAGAGTTGCTACCAGAGATCCCCGGATCTCCGATCGCCCATGGACTTTATTTCTGGAGCTACATGAGAGATCGTGTTTACCAAGAATTGTCTCCTAAAATAAACCACATTTGCCCACAAAGTCTAGGCACAACACTTATAATATTACGCACATTGCTCTAAGGTTTAATGATTGGGAAAACATTGTGTGCAGAGCGGAATGATTATTTTTTTTTTTTTTACAATGCGCGCATCTCTTCTTGGGCGTTCGGCTCCCTAGTCTTCGTTCGGTAGATTCGCGCAATTTCGGAAGCAGAACAGAACGACAACATTGGGGCATGAAGCATATGGAATCTGTGTAATATGAAACAATACCGTATCTAATAAGTATTTAATATACTAGGCGTGTCCGGAAAGGGTTCTACCGCAACCGCAATGTTAGTGTCGCAGTTTCACGCATCGCCACTCGCCTCTCGGTTCACTGTCAGTCCACTAACGCCATTAAACCCGATCGTGTTGTGTTTACAGTTGTTAGTGATCGTTCAAAATGTTTAAGACCATTTCTGATACCGCCAATTGTGAAGTGCGTTCCATAAAATGGGTTTTGAACGCAAAAGTATTAAGTCAGCTGAAATTCATCGTCAACTTGCAGAGATTTACGGTGAAAATGTAATTGCAGATGGAATGGTAAGAAAATGAGTTAGGCAATTCAGTGATGGACTATTTATAATAAGAATGCTTAGTGATGTGTTTCCACAAAACACGGTGTTCAGCAGTGGCTGCATGTCTTCACTGGCGGTACCTTCTTTGAAGAATGATTCCCCGCTGTAGCAAACAAATGCCTGAACAATGGTGGTAGCTACGTCGAAAAACAGGTTAAGGATTGCACTTTCATGTACAAATAAATGTTGTGAAAACAAATATTTTATGTTTTATTTTCCAAACCGGGACTTACTTTCCGGAAACGCCTCGCATTGTGTATATCTTATTGAAATTAACTAAAAGCAATTGGAGTGCACATCTTATATCTTTATGATTATGACCCTTGACTGTTTCTTGTATAGGTTACTATACCTTATATAAATAATGATAATAATTAATACGAATAATGTATATAGATCTAAGTTTATAATTCTTAATTATATTTATTGTTGATACAGGATATTATCTAAAATTTTAATGGTTATATATCCTGGTATCTAATGGCTACAATGCTCTTATCTATAGATCCTAGAGTCCACGTGCATGTATGTTTGTGTGTTTCGTTAAATAATTCGGATAGTTCGCGGTAAATTAGATAACACATTCACCATAATGTCTGAGGGCCTCAAAGAAATAAAATTTCTTTGATTGATAGCACCGCGGAAAGACAGGCATGCGGGCTTACTCTTCTTCCCCCTTAAAACTAAGGGTCAAGAGAAGGTGCGCGCATAGTACGTCACAATAAAAGCCCTGCAGCGACCGGGGAGTAGATTAGTAACGGTCTATTCCAGTACCCAGTTCTTAGCGGGGACATTTCCGTACAAATTTGCTCAACTTTTTCACCACTGGTATAAAAGTAGAAGAATTGTGGAAGCTTAAAAATAACCATTAACCACTAATTATTTTTATGCCATTGAAATTAAAACTGTTGTATTCATTTGTATTTTTGTGTACAACAATGGGTATTTATTTAAAATACACTAATCGGATTGTTTATATTGATCTTAAATATCTTAGTTATTTTTTGAATCAGCACCCTCCAGCAGTTCACCCAAAAGAGCATGTTGATTCAGTTCAGTTCTGTAAAGTTAATAATAAGTAACATTTCAATAACGGATGTTAAAAATTACAATAAAGTTTTAAAGTTTGACATTTTCGATACCTTTATTTATATACATTATATAGATTAATTAAGATCAGATGAACTAAGGTTTCTCATTTTATATTGTGACAGTTTTGTTTTTTGTACCTTCTCGATTTGGAATTCTAAAGATAGTTAGCTTTGCCGCGCCTCATTCCCGAAAAAATTGAAATCTACTTACAAGGATTCGTGGAAGTTTGAGGAGAAAAAAACAACATAGGTATCTTATTTTGGTTTTCTATCACACAACAGTTCACCATTGCAGAGGTATTTAATATGATAAGGACAATATACACATAGAGTTAAATAGTGGCGCTCGGTGGTCAACTATAAAACTTTTGTGGTGGATATAGCTAGGCAAATTATCAAACATGTAGCGTAAGCTTAAATTTATATATGTTGCGGATCTGGTCTTAAATGTAAACACCACAAAATACAGGCTTTTAAATTCTTTGTGAAAAGTTATTATTGTTATTTGTGATCGCTATTACTAAGTGTTATGGTATGAATTATGAGATTCAATAATAAAATCTATGTTTTGACTTTCTTCACCTTTGTTGGCCACTGATACATGGTAAACATTCCCTCGTACACAGATGATTGTATACTTGCTTGGCAAAGGAAATAACACTCGAATGAAAATACTCATAAAAGTATTTATTTTCCACAGTTTAAATCCAATTTATTAGTTACAACTACTACTTAGTTTACTATTTACAACTCTGTGGATCACCTTTGCAAAACAAACGTTCATAGAGTTTACTAAGAGTCAGATCACATGTTTCCATTCGTTTAACCTTATCTTTGGAAGTCTTTCAGTGCTTTCTTGTTTTTGACTTTGCTGTCTTGCAATTAGAGAAGGGAAGGGGTGCTGTCATTTCCAGTTTTCGATCTTCTTCTGGAGCCAGGAGTTTGGCCGTGTCCGTTTTTCGTGCGTTTCCATTTCATGCGCCTGTTTTGAAACCATACCTTCACCTGAAACAGAGAGAAAAATGTTCCATGTTTCATGCTGTTGTATATGGTCTGAATTCTTGTGACCTGTGATTGTATAAGATACACATAATTTTTTTTTTTTTTTTTACTTTCTCTAGCCCGCATATACAATGTACATAGTGGACAGAGAAGATATTGTATTCCACCGAAAAACTCCATACCGAGATTTCAGTGGAAATATAAATATATATATTTTGGGGTCCCCTGAGTCTGAAAGAAGCATTTTTAGAAAAAGGTATGTCTGTGTGTGTGTGTCTGACAACGTAGCTCAAAAATGAAAAGCCCGTTAAATACCTACTTGATATTCAGGTTTGGTATCTACCAAGGATGCGACACGAAGATTTTCAAGAAAATCCCCCCACCACAAACTACCCATTATATAGAAAAATATTCGAAAATTTTGATTTTCTCAAAAAATGACTCACATGATGTTGATTAAAATCCCGTATACTAAAGATATTTACATCCCAAAATAAAATGTTTATCTTGCATTTTCTTGGAATAGCATCTATTCCGGATGAATTTTGCTAAATTTTGCTTTACTGCTAAAACGTAAAGAGATAGATAAAAACTTACTGCACAAAAATGTAGATCTCGTCAAAACACAATTTATGACCTTTACGTTTTTGTTGTGAGAGTAACCGTTTCCGAGATAGTCCTCGTTATTGGTTTCAATTGTAAAGTACTTACACTTTTATCAGAGGAAGTGTCCGTTTTTCTTTTGTTTTACTCCTGGCCAAGCAAAGAAGCGATTTGTAATGACAATCGCATAACGTCAGCTTTTAAACCACTTGACTATCACTTTAGCATAGCGAATTCTTTTAGTTCCCTTCTACTTATAAGGAACTAAGTAATAATAAGAACATTCTGCTAATGTTTATCTCGATTAGCATGGTGTAGAAAGAAGAATAATCTTTTGTAAGAAGTTTGTTTGTAGAGTGAGTGTAAGACATCAGATATATAGAACAAGCGGCATTGCATTTTTCAGCATATCACTATATGGGATGGTTTACAATTTGTGTGTATCTCGAAATATTGAACAGCATATTTTAGTTTACAGAGCGAAGTACGAGATCCTGCGGATTTATAGCAATACTTTTAATTTTATCCCTTTCATCAATTTTCGTTATACTTGTGTTCAACCACAGCTAACAAGCGTATATTTTAATTTTAACGCGATCGTTATAAGTTTGATTTTCCGTCAACCGTCATTTCATTGAAATGTACATGTGTTTAGTAACGTGGTGCTTTCACCTTTCTATTTTGACTACTGCATTATCCATTACTCTAGTTCTTTGAAATCGCGAATATGATGGACTGCTCGTTCAAGGTCGTCTGGATTATTATCTACATTATGTTGTTTGACATAATTAAATTATGATAGTCTACGATGCCACAATCATAAGACTGCTGTTCAGCTATTGGCACAAATTTAAATTTCAAACATCTTTCATTTATTTATTTAGATTAAGTTACGTTTTAGTTTGTTAGTGGTTTTTCAGAATACTCAACATTAACAGTAAGTTTTATGTAAAGTTGTGTACGTAAATATTATTGATAGAAAATTAATAAACAGAAACTTGCTATTCAAATTGGCTGTTTATCAGTATTGTCCTATTCGGAATACCACTACCAATTTCAGAAATACTTGCATCTTTAAAACCACAGTTTGTGAAAATTTTCACCCGTGGTGAATTGCAATGTGTCATTCAAAATGTCTATAATGTTTCACAATTCCTAGAGTAGTCCAAACAATTTTATTGATTGTACTCAAGTATCAATTATACCCACATTTTATATTAATAAGTATCACAAATATCTGATAAGTTCCGATGCGTTTAAACGCAATGCCAAGCAATTTTTTTTTTTAATTTATGGATGCTCTTTAGCTGCTATGGTTCTCAGCGTCCCATCCATACTGGGCGTGAAAGACCGCTTAATTTTGCTCAGAGGGCTCTCTATCAGGTTTGAGGTTCTTTTACGTGCCATAAATCTACGACACGGGTCCCACGGTTTTACTTCCCTTCCAAAGGAAGCCATGCTAAGGAATTTTATGCCCGGAAAAATCCATTGTCCTCCGCCGGGTTTGAACCCGCGACCTTGGGTATATGAAGTTAGCATAGTAACCAATATACCACGGAGAGCGAGCAATGCAAGCAATTGTTGAATTGATGTGAAAGGGTGATTTCTATCTTTCGTGTATTCTAATCTCTCTTCAACTTGCCCTAATAACAAATTAACCACTCATTTTGTTAAACGATATCTCTCTTGATTTTTTTTTTTCTTCTAGATCTTGAAAATCATGATTTAGAGTTAGTAATTATCTAACATAGTCCCAATATCTTTGAGATATTCTAAATATAGAATGCTTACGCCATTCTGAATGCAAATAACATAGCATTTTCAATGTAAAGATGTGGCTTTTAACATTTAAATCAAAGACGTATAACAGCGATGTTACCCTAACGATGCTTAATGTAAGGTATAGGGAGGTGCATTTGGTGCTTAGTCACATTTAATGTGATAATTAATTGTTCTTCCATACATACCATGTGTAGGATAACATTGGAAACATAGCATCAGACTGAAAAATTCGATGACGGTTTTTTGTGCCATTCCTCTACATAGCTGGTAAGATTCGTGATTCAAATTCCGGTTATGGAATTGAATTTTCAGTCTGATTCTACTTTCCAACTTAGGCTACACGGCATGTGTGGAAGAATCATTAAACAAGTTAATGACGCGGTAATACAATAACACAGGTCGGCAAAATCGGCCGTAAGGCTAAGAAATCCTCATGCAATTCACGTTAGCTGTACTGACTGTCATCACTCAGAAGTAAACATCAGCGACCACAATCCACTGATGGCTGGTCTCAAAATTGGTCTCCATACGCCAGCCTAAGTAGTTCACTGATTACTAAATTCAATATTTAACAAAATTATTTTAAATGTATGGTCCTCTTGTATTAATAATTTGGATAATTACAAGCAAGTATATTATTTTTGTTAATCAATCAGAGCGTTTACAATCTGGTATTTGTTTATTATTTTATACTTTATTTGCTTCACTACTGAGTAGGGTTTTGTTACCCATGACATCACAGTGCAAAATCTGGAAACAATTTAATCTAATTTCCTTTCTTAAAGACTTTAATGCTTGGAAATTCCTTAGCCTTCTGAAAACACACAATTACATCTGAGAGTTATTATTAAATGATTTGCATATATGAAATGGTAGATTCAGACTGAAAAATGGAATACCATGTCCGGAATTTCAATCATGGATATTCGCCTTTCCGCGCTGTTGCTCTAACTGAGCTACCATGGCTACACTGAATTCACAAATAACTTATTTTTCTCCCAATTTTCCCCCAAATAACCTTTTTCGCTCTCGATTCATTTCGAGGTAACATAGTCCAATTGTGACTTACAGTTTCATACTATCTTTAAGTCTCGGGGTACATAGTTAAGTACGTAGTTAACCACTGCTAGGTCACGCGATAACTAATTGTTCTTCCACGCATGCCGTATAGCCTAAGTTGGAAAGATAGAATCAGACTAAAAATTCAATTCCATAGCAGGGATTTGAATCTCGAATCTTACGCAGCTGTCTAGAGGAATGGCACAGAAAGTCGTAAAACCGTCATCGAAGTTTTCAATCTGATGCTATGTTTCCAACGTTATCCTACACATGGTGTGTATGGAAGAACAATTAATTATTACATTAAAAGTGACTGCGCACCAAATCCACCTCTCTATGCCTTGCCACCCTGGATCGCTGCACGTGCGTGAAGGGCTTACTTTCGATCGTTTACAGCTGATTGTTGCAGATGTGCCTAAAATTAACAAGGCGCGAGCTGACGGTTTAATCCAAAGCGAGGTATTGTCGCATCTGTATTTCTGGAAATTTCTTGCCACGTCATCGACAGCTGCATAAGCAGAATAGCAAGGCTCTCACAGTTTTAGTTTTTTTTTTTGAGAGAGAGAGAGAGAAAAGAGAGCGCCTCAGGCGTACGCTTCGATTCCAGAGAGAAGCTAAGAGTGAGCGTCGAAGCGACGAGAGATAAAATTGCATTGCAATAAAAACTTTTATTATAAAAACAGAGATGGAAGCAATAAAGAGATTTTTGTTTACACTAGTGTCAGGTGTAGGATTTAATACCAAATTGGAGGATATAGAGAAAGTTTTGAGCCAAAATTATTAAGATGAATGAGAAAATTACATCTGGAGTGACAGAAACTAAGTTTGGAATGGAGAAAATGAAATTGGTAATGGAGAAGATGGATACTAAATTCAATTCAATAGGAAAAGACGGACACAAAATTAGAATCTGCAGTGGTGAAGATGGGGGGGGGGGGGGTGGGAGGATGGAATCCGGAATGGAGAAGAGGAGAAATGAAATAAATACTGTGAAATACTGTGTACTTCGCGATGAAGAAAGAGCAGAAGAAGAAGAAAAGAAAGCGGAGGAGGAGTTATCGACCAAAATCGACAAACAACTGCCCGACGTGAAGAAGGATGTAGAAGACGTTGGAGGAAATTTGGAAGAGCTTGGAGAGAATAACCCAAGGGATAACCGTGGTTATTCCATTAGGCCGGTATCTTATATATCGGCTATCTTATATATTATATCGGCCCCCTAGCTCGTAAGGACGGAAGTTTATAAGCCACTTACACGTATCAACCCCTAGGGGAAGACTACAACCTCGGTGGGAACGACAGCTTAGAAGAGCTTGGTGGAAAGATGAAAGATCGTGGTCAACGCATTAACGGCCTGGAAGACCTCGGGAAACCGTTAGTGCCCAGAAAATAAGAGCCAATAGCGGCGCTAAGGAACTGATACAAATGATGCTCGACGGAAGGCTGATGGACTTGAAAGACGAGACAACTGCACGAGACACTACACGAAACAACAGCAAGTTGTTTCAAACCACCCAAGTACGGCGGAATGTCAACCTGCAAAGTTTTTCGCCGAAAGTTCGCCTCCGTTGCCGCCCATAACATTTGCAGAGAGGAAGCCGCACAGCTGATAACCAGCCTCCAGGGACGAGCGACAAAAATGCTGAATGCGATCCCGACATCGGCGGTATCCGAAAAAATCTTTGAGTCCCTCGAGAACCGGTTCGGAATCCATCGCTTGGTCTACCGCAGCCAACTAAAGCTAGGGCTGCAACAGGTAGGGGAAAGGATGCCAGAGTCGCTGTAGTAATGAAACAGCTAGTGAACAAAGTCCTGCTGAACCTCCCGCCAAGTTGCATATCTTAGGAAGCAGCTTACACCTTCGTCGACAGGGTGCCGAGATCGACAGCGCTGGATGTTTGGCGACTATACTTAAAATAATCCATGAAATTAAATTAAATGGCGTTTTATTTATGGACGCTCTTTAATTGCTGTGGTTCTCAGGGCAATTAAATGGCAACCCTGATGATGAAGGCGGCCAAGATAACAGCTTGTCCCACCTCGAAGACCAGGAGAGAGAGAACTCCAAAGGCAACGGCATTCAAAGGCAGCCTTTACCACCCCTCTCAAGCGACGTTACGTCCCTTGGGGAGAAGCGTGGACGAACCGCCTAATTGCATACGGCTGGATACAAGGAAAACCATGCCGGATACTAGTGAACACAGGTCTAGCCGTCACTATAATCAGACCTGACATGGCGAAGGGCTGCCGAAGCGAACATCCAGTCGGCCCTACTCACTATGACGGCGTCGGGCGAACTCTTGTCTGTGGAGAACGGGGCTTTGCTGAAATTTAGATTATTACGGAGCACTATGAGCCTGTGAGTGTTTTTGCGGGTGTTGCTGAGGACGGAATACTGTGACTGCATGCCCTCAGAAACCACGAGTCGACGGTCGACGTCGGCCGGAGGATCTCGCAACTCGACCGAAACGAGGTGTTCCTCCGGAGTGCTCACGAACATCAGGGGATCTGAAGGGTGATCGTGTTGAATGAGGAAGCACTGAAGGTGGCTGGCGCGATGCTTAAGTCAAAGTAAATTGCCAAAGCCCTTGGCCTGTCGAGAATGTGGTCTTCTCTTTGCCTCTGAGATCTAGGCTAGTTGCCAGTATCCCGATTTCAGTCCAAAGTCGAGAACCACTCGGTACCAGCAAGAGTGTCGTCGATATTGACGGGGTATGGGGAAGTAGTCCTTTCTAGTGATGGTATTCAGTTTCCGTAGTCCTCCACGCAGAGCGCTTGTTTGTTTTTTCCTAGCTCAAGCATGATAATATTTATAGGTTTAAAGGTTGAAGTGAGTTTTAAAAAAACCCATACTTTGTGTATTCTTGTTTTAAGCTAAAATAGAGCTGAATTACATAAAGCGAATAATTAAAGAAATAAAAATTTACCTGACGTTCTGTGAGATCCAAGGCGACAGCAATTTCATATCTTCGTAATCGAGTCAAATAGTTGGAGTGTGCAAATTCATCTTCTAACTCCTGAATCTGCTGTTTGGTGAAAGCGGTACGTTCTTTGCGTGGCTTTCCTGCGTTACTATGGCCTTCTGTGAACAAAAAAATAAATACGTCAGTTTTGTATGTGAACAGTAAAGTAAAGACATCATTTTTATGGCTACATGTATGAAACCTCTTCCTTTCTCTTCTTCAAACGATTATCACCCAAAATTGTTCAAATCAAAAGCTCTACTGGAAAACTCACACCAATTACAAGCTTTTATACCTGTAACTAATAAAAACTGTTATTTATGATACATTTTTGCCTACAAACGAGTTCATCTTGAGCAATATAGATTTAATTACATACATAATACAGCATTCAACGCTTACTGGGTGGCCCAACTGCCACGTATTTGACGTATGCAGATATCCCTTCGGGCGCTAAAACAGCTGCAGAACTTAACGGGGTTATTTCAAGTTAAAAGCGGTAAGTGAAGAACTGGCTAAAGATCTTCGTTTAACCCCTCTTACTCAGCGGAGAAGGGCCACGCTTATTGAGAGGGATAAAAACGAAGGTCCCTCTCGCTAGTTCTTCACTGGCCGGTTTGAACTTCGAATAGCTCCATTGAACTCAGCAACTTTTTAGCGCTCGAAGGGGTATCATGTGTACGAAACCATATGAATGAAAGTAGAAAGTAGAAATAGTTAACTTAAAAAAAATTCCGTCAGACGACCTCGTGAAAAATGTAAGCATGCAGCACACTATTTCAAAAAATCTTATGTGTTTCATTCACATGACTTTCTCTTCAACTCTGCAATAAATTATTGTTAAAAAGCTCATGCTTCTATTTACTTCCTGCTAATCGGGGGGGAAAAAAATAGCAGAAATAGTCTTATTACTTGCTTCTTTGTAAGTAGAAGCGAAATAAGGGAGTACCATAGGTTAAAGTGATGGTCAAAAGCTGGTTGCTATGTGACTTAAGTTCCTTTGTTTGTATGGACACGAGTTCACAAAGTCCTGTATGAGAAAAGTATGTTTTTTATAGCTGAAACCAAAAACAAGGAATATCTAAAAAAACAATAAACTCCACGAAAAATTGTATATAACATAAATTGTGTGTTTTAAAGTGCTCTACATTTGTTGTGTGGTAAGTTTTTGTCCATCTCTTACGGTTTAGCAGTTATGCACAATTCCGTAAATTGACCCAGAATAAAGTAGTCTTCAGAGACTATTCCCAGAAAATTCAAAACATACATTTTATTTGTCAGGTAAATATCTTTAATATACGATATTTTAATCAAAATCGTTAGAGCCATTTTTAGAAAATAAAAACTTTCGAAAAAAGTTCCATGTAAAGGGTAGTTTGGGGTAGTGGGATTTTTCTCAAAATCTTCGTATCGGGTGTAAAATCCTTAGCATGGCTTCCTTCGGAAGGGAAGTAAAGCCGTTGGTCCCGTGTCGTAGATTTACGGCATGTAAAAGAACCTCAAGCCTGATAGAGAGGCCTCTGAGTAAATAAAGCGGTCTTTCACGCCCAATATAGAATGGGACGCTGAGAAGATACTAAACTTAAATATCAAGTTTGGTATTTTACCGACTTTTCGTTTTTGAGTTATCGTGTTCACAGACACACGGACACACTGACACACGGACACACACACGGACTTTTTTCTGAAAATACTTTTTTTTGGATACAGGGAACCCTAAAACATATATTTCCGGTGAAATCTCGGTATCGAATTTTTGGGTGGAGTACACTATATACATAGTACGTATAGAGAAAGTAAAAATGCTAACATAGGAAAATTATTAGCTAAAATGTTACACTTTATATGCACAGAAACACATATTTTCTGTAGAACGTTTTTATCTTTTTAACTTGGTTCTATATTTAGGTATATAACATTCAATGATAAAATAGACTATACTAGATTTTCACAAAATTCAATGTGCACAGTTTGTTTATTATTCTAAAATCTCAGTTAAATCATGTAATTAGCCAAACTCATGAAACACACCTTTTTGAGAAAATAAAGCAATGAAAATTTTTGCAGTTATAAAATTGGTTGAAGTTGCATACAGTTTGCGAAAATAATTTTTGAGAGGGGGGGGGGAGTTGATTCAAAACAAGCGTGTCTTCCTGTTTTGGAAAAAAAAGTTATATGAATATTTCTTGTACACAGCAGAGGCTCATGCAGTCATTGTCTTTTTTTTTTAACCCAGAATTACTAACTCTCCTAATATAAACAAAACTAGGAATTTACATACAGAACCTTTCAAGGATACCACACACAGATTTTGGAAAAAAGTCTCCCACCCTAAAATAATATTTACATGGAAAAATTCTTCTAAAGGTTTTGAAATACTTACCGCATCATTAAGCTGTTTTCCTGGTAAAAAAAAACGTATATCTTTAATATTATGAATAATCTATGAAGACTTTTTAATCTGAAAGAAAAAATGAAATGGCCTGTTATTTATGGACGCTCTTTAACTGCATTGGTTCTCAGCGTCCCATTCTATATCCGGCGTGAAAGATCGCTTAATTTTGCTCAGAGGCCCCTCTTATCAGGCTTGAGGTTCTTTTACGTGCCGTAAATCTACGACACGGGACCCACAGGTTTACTTCCCTTCCGAAGGAAGCCATGCTAAAGATTTTTACACCCGAAAAAATCCATTGTCCTCCGCCGGGTTCGAACCCGCGACCTTGGGTATATGAAGTTAGCATGGTAACCACGGAGGGCGATTAATCTGAAGGAGGTTTGTATAATGTAATACCTAAGATATACACAAACTGTAGATCCTTTCAAAGCAGCAACATACGTCAAAGATAACATTTTGTGATATTAACCATTTCCGAGTTTCATTTTCAAATACTTCATTACTTTAGTCAATTGCAAATCGTTGCTTGTTTTTTTTTTTTTTTTGGTTTGAAAACAGTTGACTATTGTTTTAGTTTACTTATTCTTCTTATACTTTGTAAAAATGTGTGAATGTGTGAACGTGTAATTATTTTACAATAATTTAAATTACTTATTAACCCAAACTATTTACACATTTATGAAACTCTATAGGATCTTCTCGTCCCTTAATTATATTTAAGTCTTTTTACTTAAAATCTAAATTCAATTTAATCAATATGAAACAGAATCGTATTGACAGAAGTAAATAGAAGACTAAGCATTTCTAAGAATAGTTTATGAGTACTGTATATCAGAATTATTTTGCATTGGGGGGGGGGATGTAATGTAGGAACTGCTACTAAAAATAATCTTCTTCTCACTTCGGCCGCTATCTTTAAGGCTTAACCTTCCTTCCCAAGGAAGCCGTGCTGAGGATTTTTACGTCTGAAAAAAAGTCATAGCCGGATTTGAACCCGCGGCCTTGGAAACTAAGGGATACCATTGTACTGGAAGGTTGACAGCTTGAGGGTCAACAGAGTTAGTGTTAGTTATGCTAATACTGCCTGTGATGGATTTAACTGCTTGTTAAATGCGATGAGGGCTACAGGATGAGGGAAAGAAGATAGTAAGATTTCTCCTTGACGGCTGCTATTTAGGGTGCAAGACCCCTCTGTACCATTGGTGTAATGGGTTCCTCCCTCCCAATATGTTTATAGGGTTCTGTAGTAATTTTGAATCCATGCATCTCTTGGAAGGATTACATAGAAATATGCTCTTTCCTAATGCTAATACTAAACCAACAAGTGCTGTAAAGTAGGGCCTATAGGGTGTAGACCAGTCACAACTAACTGGCTTGCCGTGTTGCATATGCTTGAATACGGCACTGTGCTGACTCAGAGCAACTCTTGTTGCTCAGTGGGAGCGGTAAGTTTGTCCTTGGATGAGTGGTGGTCAGTACATCAGCACCGTTTTGTAATGGAAAGACACTCGTTAAACTGAAGAACGCCCACACATGCAATTTATTTTAATCCTGAAAGCGAAGCTGCGTAATACTTCATGTCGTTTATTTAATTTGTCACAAAAGATTGCAAGTGCTGAAACGATTTAATCTTCAGCGTCATTTTAATGCACCGTATGCTAATGATTATTCAGCTCTTGAAAACGAATTCACTACACAGATTATATATTCGTTTAATTTCAAGTAATTTATGTAATATTATCACTGTAAGTTTTATTTATTATTTTATATTGGTGTAGCTTTTCAGAATAAAAATGGTGCTAATGTTCACTAACAAAGGCACTGTTTCATTCCTATAGTAAAAAATATATAGCATGTATATGCTAGTATATGGCTGCATAGAACTAAAGGCTATTGATTTGTGTTGGTTACTTTGTCTATAATTTAATACCAAGCTTAGGACGAATATTAAACTATGTATAACACAGTTTGTGACTTATTCCTTATCTACTGTCCTATTCTTAATATCTTAATAGTAACGCAGATACAGAATATCAGAAGTCACTGCGTGAAGCAATGGTTGACTCTAGGCTTACACCTCGCTGTTATAGACCAGTGACCATCAGCACCGTGCGTACAGTGCAGATGTGCGTGCTTGGGAGTTGGTTGTCTATAATCTAGAGTCAATTGTATGTTGACGTACGCGCTCAAATATGCGCAGATGTCATAAGCTCTTCGGTTTTAAAATTCGAATTTGCTTCAAATACAAAGCATTCATACAACAACAATCAATCAGAACTATAGTGATTGTTTTAAGGCAGAGAAATCATTACATAAATATCGCAGTATGCCGATTTTAACATTGGAAGCAAGCGGCAAGTAAATTACTACCCTAATTAATAAGAAAAAAACCTATGTGTTACATTCACATGAATTTCTTCTTCAAAAACTGTTCTTGAGAAATGTTTATTCTTCTAGCTACTTCATGATAATTGAGATATACACGATTACATATTCCCGTGTAAAGGGAATGGGGAAGTACAGTATGCTTAAGCGATAGTCAACATTTTAAGGGATGGTCCCTATGAGATTTCTTTGAAATTCCGTTCTCTTTGCTTTAACATGAAAAAGAAAAAGAATAAGAATTTTTCATTTGAGAATAATATAAGTATTTTAAAATTACAAAAAACAACGATGAATATATCGGAAAAGCTTACTTTTACACAACTTATAGGTATTTCACATAAATTGTATGCTTTAGCGTATGCATATTTTTTTTTTGTGTAGTAAGATTTTGCCATCTCATTCGCTTTGCCAGTTATGCAAAAGTTATTCAGATTGAATAGGACTTCAGAAGCTATTCCCGGAAAACTTAAATCTACATTTTATTTGTCAAGAGAATGTTTTATGTGATACTTTAATCAAAATCCTTAGAGTAATTTTTCAGAAAATAAAACATTTTGAAAATGTTTCTAGTTAAAGGATAGTTTGGAGTGTAGGGGTTTACTTGAGACTTTTTGTGTCGCATCCTTCAAAGATGCTGAACTTAAATATGAAGTTTGGTTTCAGCTGACTTCGTTTTTGTGTATTTTTCACAGACAAAGACACACACATTACACATAGACACACGTGTTTTCTTTTAACACGAGGGTTTAAAACATATATTCCCAGTGGAATATCAATATCAAATTGTAACTGGAACAGAATACTTTTTCTACCCACTATATAGTAATGGTGGAAAAAGTAAAATGTCTAAGCGGATTGATAATAAGTTGCAATTTCTTTCTAGATACACTGTTCATGTCAAGTGATAATTAAATAATTATAACCTATAATCGTCTTATTATGTGAGCAACAGAACGGTGTTGAAAGCAGTGAGAGTAGCAAGCACAAAAAATTAACACTTACTACACGGCATCCGTACTGCGAATCACTGACAAGATGAGTCATTTTACCCGGATGCAGTTCTGTTGCTCATTCAGCAGTCACGAATGACTGCATTTGTGTGTGTGTGTGTGTGTGTGTGTGTGTTCCTCTATGCTGTAAAGATGTGCACAATTAGGTTACTAGCAACTTAGTTTCTCTTATCTTATGTGCTATTTTTGTTATTCAAGGTTTCCAGACACTCATTGAAATCAGAAGCACTACCAACCAGATTATCTCGCTTCATTCATCAAAAGAATGCAGTGCCCACTGAGAGAGAATGAAAAAGGAAGTAATACGCTATTTCATTGGAACTATATTTCTCATTACATGTTTATATCGAATATTAATTATTTACTTTACATCAAATCATCATTTTGGTTTTGAAGCAACCAGTTTAAAGTACAATATTAGCTTTGGAAATTACTGATAAAAATACATTTCATTTGAAGTGTTAAAAGTAGGACCTTTTTGAATGGATTTTTAAGTGGACGAGCCTCAAATCAGGAAAATAAAGTAACAATTTCAATTGTAATCACAAACAACTCCTTTGCAACTTTGCCAGTTTACCTTCTCTACGAGGGCAATGCTATACATTTTTAGAATGACAAGGTTTTAAAAACAAATGCAATTTGTTTGTTTCTGATAGCTACTTTCTAATGCTTAGGGACTTCATTGCTATGTGGTTTGATTGATGTTTTTAATAGTTTGTTAGTTATCGTAATTTAAACATTGTTTTTTCCTCACCCAAAATTAATTTGGCTGGAATATATGTATTTCTGGGCAATTATTATTTACGATTTTAAATCGTCATTATTGCTCAAACAGTGTGAAGGCTTAAAAATACATTTGTTCAGGAAACTTCACGATGTCAAGCAATTTATCATTTGTACGGCGAATTCTAAAGAATTCTTAGTGGTGAGTTTCATGAAGGACGCCCAAGAACTGATGATGAATGTTATCTATTGATAAAAATATTGCCATTGTTGGAGCAACGCTTGAAGAAAATCGATAGACATCTTATGAATTTATTTGGGCGACATTGGGCATTAATATGAGTGAAATCCAAAATGCTTTCCAACAGCAAGACGTGAGAGAATTTTGCTGTCGATAGATCCCGCATAAACTGACTTCCGATCAAAAACAACCATTGATTGGTATAGAAAATATGTGGAAAAATTCCAAGGCGGCACTTCTAACAACTTGGTTAGGAATATCGCTACTGATAATGAATCTTGGATTTATTGTTATGATCCTGAAGAGAAAAGTCAATTTCCTCAGTGGTTCTTCCGAACGGAACCCAAGCCTTCAAAAGTGTAATGAATTCGCAGATCTGGCACGAAGATGGTTGCTATTTTTTTTTTCTAAAACGGGGTATTGCTACTATAGCATTATAAGATAGACGAGTCTTTACTGCGACTTGGTGCACAAATGTATATTTTCAACAAAGTTATAAAAGTTCGTGAAAAACGTCCAAAGAATAATGCTTTTGCTCAGGACAACGCATCGTCGCATATAGAACATTTTAACAAATGGATGCCCTAAATATGCAGCTCTGGCCTAACTTCCTGTGAGTTCTTTTTGCTTATAAAAATTAAAGATAAAATGTGTGGAATCACTTTTTCCTCATCGGGTACACCAGTGGAATATTACCTGTAAAAACCTGGTTTTCAAGTACCACAGAAACAATGGCGTCATTGTTTTAAGGACTCGTTTCATCAAATGCAAAAAGACATTGCTATTAAAGGGAATGTTTTGAAAAACAATAACATCGTTTAAACTTATAAAATTAATCTTTGTTGGATTTTCTAAAAAAGTTCGGTGCAGTCCTTATAGTCATATAATCACTTATTTAAATCATTTAAATATGTGCGTTTATGTTTCCGCTATTGGATGGTACACAATCAATAAGATAATGCTAAAATAAGAAAAACATTCAAATTTAAGTAAAGGGTTGCAAATGAAATTGTTGAAGTCCTCATAGATTTGTCTAAGACGAAAAATATTAGCGTTCTCAACACAAACCCAAGTCTCTTACGAAGACTAGTTTAATAAACTTTTAGCGCACGATAGTTTTCCAGTAGTCTTATAGCACAGGCAGGAGTTTTTCTTTTTAACGATCTTTTTAATAGTGTTTAACGCCGTTTTTTACAACAAATGGCACCGCAGACGATAACACTGATGCCACATGGAATGAAGATGGAGCACCGGTGGAATGCGATTGCAGGGGAAACCGGAGAACCCGGAGAAAACCCGCCTCTGCACCGCTTTGCCCACCGCAAATCCCAAATGCGGTCGCTTGGGATCGAACTCGGGTCACCTTGGTGAGAGGCGAGTGGTCTAACTACTCGGCCACGGCGCAGCCGCTCTTTCTAACGCTAAATAAGAAACTTGTTGAATTAAGAAACCAAATACTTTATATGTATTTGACATAATTCTGAAATATATATAATCTTATTTTTCGCGAATTATTGGACATTTTTCGTATTTTCGAAAATGATATGATTTTTTTAACAATAAATGCCAGATATTGTTAATTTTGTATAGAAAAATACGTATTTATTTCAAGCTACAAAATTAAAACTTTAATTTAACATTTGCGTTCACATACCATGAAGCTAGGAGTTGTGAAACAATATTAGAATGTCAACGCAAAGACGTCAGCAAGATACTAAAATAAGGTACCAAGCAAGAAAAATTCTTGTTTCTGAAAATTTCAGGTTACTAACGGATTCAATAATAGAATTTCAATCTAACTTAACTCGATGAGCGTGAAATTTTAAACAGGAGCACTTGTGAAGCAGAGTAAGTGCAATTGCAGATGCATGAATCCCCGTGTTAGGGATACAAAGTTTGCTGCCGTATGACTTTGTCTAAATTATGGCAAAAGAAACTGATGATATAATAACAATTAAAGCTTTAGATCATTTGTTAGAGCCTTCAATGCTAGTTGAATTAAATCAATGAATTAGGTAATTTAAACAGCCAGCCAACTAAATGCATTTAAAACGAGTTGTATTACTTTTCTGATTTGCTTCTATGTTACAACGAATGAACATGACGGTAACGGTAACAAATTAGATTTAGTAACAACACTCTTGTGCATTGAAAGCAAAAGGCGATACGTACCACGTGAAATGTCTTTGGCTATCGATATCAAATGCTTTCAGCGAGAGATCTTCTTCCCGTATTCTATTGTAAGAGAGAGAAAGACAACTATGAAAAACGAAAATGCCACTAGTTGTTGAGTTTTGCAGTCTGAGGTGTTATTGATTCTATTAATGATATTGATTTGAATTAAAATATTTGGAATTTGGAAATAGGTGCTTTTAGCATTAATGTTATTTTAGTTACCTGTTCATTTTCATTCAAGTGGTGCCACTGCCCATTAATTCTGCCTCAAATTTACCAAGAAATTAATGAGAATTTACGTGAAATATTCAGTAAAAAACAAAACAAAATATCACAATCAAGAGGTCGAAGGTTTGAATCTGGCTTAGGGCGAGTTACTTGAACAAGGTTTTTTTCGGGGTTTTCTCTTATCCTGAGAAGACGAATTTCAGGATCTTTAAACTCCATGGACCCCAAAATCATTTGAGCATCATTTCACTGATTTTATTCATTATCCGATATTACCAACCAGGTTAAAGGACGTTAAAAGCAAGACAAATCAAAAACAAGAAGCAAACAAAATAAATTATTAATGAGATTTTTTAAAATAAGTATCAACAGTAAATTTTGTATCAATATTTATTTTTCTACCACGTACCTAGTAGCTACCAATACCGATGTTTTAGTAGAAATATATGTTTTCAGGAACCTTGAATCCAAAAAGCATTTCAGAAATGTGTGTGTGTATGTGTGTGTGTGTGTGGGTGGGTGGGTCAACCAAGATGAGTCAAGAAAACCGCCTCATCCCAAACAAACTTTCATCGGAAAAATGTTCTATATTTTGTATTCTCTCAAAAGGATAGTTCTATCGATTTGTTTAAAATAACGTAAATTCATGATTTTGATATGACAATTACAATTTGGATAATTAATTTTACCAAGAAGATCCCATCCTTCGGAAATAATTATAATTTTGTGTTTTGTAAAACTTACAACTATACTAGATAGCCAATAACAATCCATACAGAAAAAGAAAGAAAGAAATAGAAAATATATTCTAAAGTGGGTTTTTATAGTGAAATTTTAGCTCATATGTACATGTTTATACAAGCTAAATGGAAACTGTTTAAATTTTAATTAAATATTAAAACATGGGAAAGACTGTAAGCATATTCTACCATTTTATGTCTGGAAGACAGAATATTCTTACATTAATAAATAAATTTGTCTTTACCTAACTGTAACTGAAATGTAGCTGTAATTTTGATAACTGCTTGCTACTAAGATACATAATATATTGCAAAAATACATTTATATGTATATATGTATCTTTTCATAAGAATGGTTAAGTTAATTGTTACGAAACCTAGTATCTAAGATATTTTAGAGTCTACTGAGAAAATAGGTCACATTATACTGTAATAAATAATTTTCCCAGAGAGGTGAATTAAATGGGGTCAAAATAACAAAATGAAAATATCTCGTTCATCATTAAACTTTTTATTTTTTCTAGCCATAAGTATAAAGTACACTCGTCGACAAAAATGAGACATGGCTGGAACATCAAATTCGTCTGTCACTCACAGCACAACGCCTTGTGTACACCGTCCATTAATCAGTTGTGTAGCGACAGCAACAAATTGCCAAGAAGTTCCAAATCTTAATATTACTAACTCACATGATCAATAATGGTAATGGAATACATAATTTAGCCCAGCAACAAATATCAATATTAACTAAAAATATTAACGACACAAAACATGAAACATTCTGAATAGTAAAGCTGATAGCTATTATGGTGCTTCCTTAAGGGTTTATTCTGTTCAACAGCAAGAATGCACGTGGTGCGCGAACACAAGGTGCACAAAGTTCTCTCAATCATACCGCGTTTGACAATGACAGAACATGTTCACAAAGGCATGGGCACAAGGAGGCCATCCTTGCATTAGTCAAAGAAGAGGTTTTTCTGCTCGTGAAGCTGCAGCTCGTATCGAAGTCCCTGCATCTACAGTACAGAGATGGGTGAGATTGTCCAGGGAAGGGACTGAACACCGTCGTCCTGGTTCAGGAAGAAGTATGTTAACTTCCGAAATGGATGCAGCTTTAATTGCAGTATCAGATCGGATTCCTTTCCAACTGCTTCTGAAATGAAGACAAATTCGCATTTTCCTGAATCAGTTCAAACAGTTCTGCCACCTGCAAATGACGCAGGACTCCATAAGCGAACGACAGCTAAAAAGCAACATCTGACAGTCGATCACAGATTGTTTCGTCTTGCATTTGCAGAGGAAAATGCCAACTGCACCTGGAATAACGTGATATTCTCAGTCGAGGTGACATTTTCTTCCACAGCTAAGGTAAAGGTGATTGTATGTCTACCAAAGGGGTCCCGATGATACGATGTAAAATACTCGACTTCACAATTCAATCATGGTCGCATGTGGGGGCTGAACTTCAAGGGACGGTCTAAGTGTGCTGTGGCAGTTTGACGATATACTGAACATATGCAATACTTGATAATATTTTGATTCCCTCTGTGCGGATGAGATATCCTGATGGAATTGTTGAATTGTATAGGATAATCATCCTGTCCACACATCTCAAAAGGTTTCAAATTGGTTCTCAGAGAGGCAGGAAATCAAGTGGCAGAACGGCCTCCCTGTTCACCAAATATGAACCCTACTGAGAAAGTGTGGGCTGAGGTTAAAAGGGAGCTGTGCTACAATTTACCTGTAGATGGGCAAAGAACAAAAGATGGCTTCTGGGCACAAATTCAAGAAGTCTGGGATCTTGTAGCTTCTTCTCCACATTACTGCAGACATTTAAGTTTGTCAATACCCCGAAAATTGAGGGCAGAGCGTTCTGACTGAGGGTTCATACACCCGATATTAATTGTTTATTTTTTGTGCTTTAGTTTTAGGAGATAATAGTATATTTACAATTTTTTTTTGTTATTTAACACGAGTGTTAGTATAGTTATGCTTTTGTGTGCATAAATGGACCCATAACATCAAATATTAAAGTTATATCAATGCAATATTATATTTTACATATTCAGTCATAAAATTAACAAACATAAAAATCAAGCAGCGTGAGATTTAGACCAAGGAACTTATAAGGGAAAGCAATGTCTTCTTAACCTCTTAGTCACAGTAACGTTATTCTGTGTTCCGTTTTCAGTACTCATAATATGATTCCGTTTTCAGTACTGAAGTGCGCCCGGAGAAATGACGGGAATCTACATCGTAAATGAAGAAGAAGAAGAAGAAGAAGATGATGTTATACATAGTGCTTTTGTAAATAGTTCAGTAATTTAAAAATTTAGCAAGCTATAGCTCGTCAGATTATACATTGCCCTCTAAACATACCTACAGTCAAACTTTAGGCAACAAATAAAACAAAATAAAAACTAGATTTATTTTAATGTAGCAATTTCCTTTTGTTTTGTTCTGATGCATCCTACAGTTTTGAAATTAAAGGGATGCATCAGATGTTAGATGATTTCATTGGAACTGCGAGATAATGTTTCTCGTACCTCACTTGTTTAAACAGAGACGCCTGAATAAACACGAAACCAATAAATTCGACAGAATGGCGCCTGGCATGTGATCATAGCAAAAAGAAATGCAGTCATAAATATAGCCATAAAGCAAGGAGGTATGTATGACTACCGTTCTAAACACATACATAAACTAAATACTAGAGATGCATTTTTCTTCCGAGCAACGTAACACTTGAAAACTTATACATCTAGTGCAAAGAATACCATATAGTGAGGGGTAGCCTAACATGTAAATGCTCAAAACGTGAAAGTGGGCGAAAAAAAATGTCATGTGCTCCAGTCACATGACTTTCCCTACATCTTGGCAACAATTTATTGTTAAAAATATTATTCTTCTACCTACTTCATGCTAATCGAGATAAACATTAGCAGAAATGGCATCATTACTTGCCTCCTTAGGTAGATCAGAAATAAAGAAATACACTAGGCTAAAGCGATAGTCAAATCTTTTAAAAGCTAGTTGCCATGTGAATGAAATTCATTTCTTTACATTGCCAGGAGTTTACAAATTCCCCAATGTGAAAAGTATTTTAAAACTAAAACCAATAACAAAGAATATTTAAAAAATTATCAATTCCACGGGAACATGTTTGTTATAAATAGTGTGTTTTAACCAAATCTGCATTTTTTTTTTTTTTTTGTGTAGTAAGTTTTTATCTATCTCTTACGGTTTACCAGTTATGCAAAATTCATCCAAAATAAAGAGGCCTATTCCCAGAAAACTCAGAATATACATTTTATTTATCAAGTAAATGTCTTTAATATATACGGTATGTTAATCAAAATCGTGCGAGCCTTTTTTGAGGAAATAAAACTTTTCGAGATGTCTTCCATGTAAAGGGAAGTTTGAGGAGGGGGGGATTTTCCACAAAACCTTCTTGTTTCATCCTTATAATATACAAGTTTGGTATTTTGCCGAATTTTCGTTTTTGAGTTATCGTGTTCACGGACACGCGGACTCACACGGACCTTTTTTTTTTAAACTTTTTTTGGATACAGGAAGCCTAAAACGTGTATTTTCAGTGAAATCTCGATATTGTGTTTTAGGTGGAATGCAATACCTTCTATATACACTATGTAGGTACATAGCACATGTAGAGAAAGTAAAAACAACAAACGATCAAATGAACTAGGTTGTGAACTTAACAAGTGCATATCTGTAGTGTGATATGCCTTCGCGTTTACGCCTTTCCGTAAACATTCATTTTAATCAATTCTCAGGTTAATGAGATGGTGCTTTACCAAAAGTCAGATCGGTTTACAACAACAGGGATTATTGGAAAAGATCATGCAAGGTCAACGCTTTTGTAGAACGGACAAGTAAGTATGACATAGGACGGAATTTTCTCGCAACTGAAATATCTTCTCTCCCCCAGCCAGGAGTCGAATTTGGATTCCTTTGCGTGCCATCCTTAGCATCGACCACAGCTACAATCATTCTAAGATTATAGAAGAATAATGTCACTCGGAATTTTCATTTCAACTAGGACCAAATTCCTTTATTTTATCTTTTAAAACATGTCTTTAAACACTGGCTTTTCAACCCAGAGATTCCAGTTTCGATCCGCGGCTGGGGTAAAAAAGTTTTCTTTAATGTTCCCTATCCCCCACAGAGTCTGGAAGTATGAATATATATATATATATATATATATATATATATATATGTGTGTGTGTGTGTGTGTGTGTGTGTGTGTGTGGTGTACGCGTGCGCATAATAGAATAATACTGCAAAAACCAGCGTTAATAATCTCTACAGTTCAGTGAACAACACACCAGCAGTAATTTCTCAAGTCAAAACTCCCGATATGACCATATAAGTTAAAAGGAAACAAAGAAACGGTTCATATGTTACAGGCACATGACTTTACCTATTCTACAATAAATTCTTACGAAACCTTACTCTTCTATCTAATTCACACGCATCGATGTAAATGTTTGCAGAAATATGTTTATATCATACTGCCCTGTAGATTCGCTGGAAAAAAAAAAGGAATACACTAGGCTAAAGCAAAGGTTAATTCTTTCAAGAACGGTGCTATGTGATGCATTGACATTCCTCTTTTTTAACTTGACCAAGAGAAAGAAAAATGAATAAAGATTTGCTATTTGAAATCTCCCAGCTCCAAACTATCATTAAATGCAAATGTTTTCAAAAATTTTGCTTTTCTCAAAAGATAGCACTAATTATTTTGATTAAAATGCCATATGTTTAAGTAATGTCCATGACAAATTAAATGAATCTTGAATTTTCTGGGAATATCCACTGAAGTCGTCTTCATTCTGATTGACTTTGCATAACTGTTAAATAATAAGAGATAGACAAAAACTTACTACACAAAATATGTAGATCTCGTCAAAACAGACAGACAGACCTATACATCTATGCTGTGGGCTAGCCATTTCCGTGATATAGATTGTTATTTGTTTCAATATTAAAAACTTGCCTTACTTTTATCAAACAGGAAGTCGGCCGTATTTCTTTTGTGTGATTCCTGGCTAAGCGAAGAGAAGCGAAGAGCACATAGTGACAGCTTTTTAAACATTTGACTATTGCTTCAGCCTAGTGTATTCCCTTAGTGCCCTTTTGCTCTCAAAAAATTAAGTAATAAGAGCATTATGCTAATATTTATCTGCATTAGCATGAACACAAAGACGCATAATTTTTTGTTTGCAGTGAAAGTCACGTCAATGAAACACGTAAGATTTGTTAATGAGAAATCTATCCTGAAATTTGTGGGTGGGCAAGACTCTACGATAAAATTTATGATTAGGCGATGTCTCTGGCTTTGTATGTTGGTTTGGGGGGGAGGGAGGGGAGCAGAAAGCGCCTTGCCCGCCATGAGTCGGCGGCGCTATGCCAAATATTGTTATTTCACTCCATTTTCTGTTGCCTAGTTCATACTGAAACCATAAATACCTCATATTGTCAACATTGGGAATAGAGTCAAAAGCTACATGGGCGAAATATATCATAAAGACAAATTTCAAATAGGAATGCGGACTTGTAAGACATTAAAGCTAACGCTTATTCATTAAAATGCTGATCAAGTGAATGATATTGAACATCTATTGCAGCTTAGTATTAACCTTGGATTCAGGCACTCAATGTTTACAACGAAAAATAGGATCGCGTTTATAATTCAATGAAGACACATATAAGGATTCACAGTGCATCCATTCCAGTAGTTCTCTTTATGTGGGCTTCAGACCATCGCTTCAATAAATCGAAGACGTGTTCTACATCTGGGACAAGCCTTCTCCTATCACCAAAAATTAAATAAAAGCTGAATTGCGACGGAATTTGTTTAAATATTTTCGACTGGCTTTCTTACCCGCGTTGCAAAGGTGCACATTCACATGGCATTCTCTACTCACTATTCTACATACTAATCTTACAAAAACTTATTTTGCTATCTATTGCTTGTTGAACGAGAAAAACTTTCTTATATATGTAATCATTGCGTGTTAGTATAAGAATAATTAATTAGACTAAAACTATAGTAAAAAAACAACAATATTCTTTGTATGATGAGAAAAAACAATAGTGACTCACCACTTGAAAAATCTGTCACATGACTTTCTCTAGCTGTTTCACAAACAAACTTCCCTCATTTATTTACGCCATGTTAATTAAGATAAACATTAGCATAAATTGTGGTATTATTTGCTTCCCTGTAAGTAGAAGGGAAATATGGGAATACACTAGGCTAAAGCGATAATCAAATCTTTTAAAAGTTATCGCTTCTCTAATGCAAACAAAAGACAAAATATGAAACGAAAGTTGACTTTCCGCTTGAGAAAAGTTTAAGTAGTTAAAAATTGAAACCAATAACGAAGAAAATGTCAGAAACTGTTAACTATGCAAAAAATGTGTATAACATAAATTGTATATTTTAATGGAATATAAATTATTTACGTGGTAACTTTTTGTCCATCTCTTACGGTTTACGAGTTATACAAAATTCAGCAAGAATAACGAGTTTTTCAGAGGCTATTCCAGAAAATTCAAAATATACATTTTGTTTGTCATATAAATATCTAAAGCATATGTTATTTTAACCAAAACCGTTAGAGCCATTTTTGAGAAAATACAAATTTTCGAAAAATGTTACTTATAGAGTAATTGGGGATGGGAAATTTTCTTAAAAACCTCTATGTCGCATCCTTGGAAGATACTGAGCTTAAAAGCCAAGTTTGGCAATTATAATATCTTTGTTTTTGAGCCATTCTGCCCACAGGCACACACACATGGACATATTTCTAAAATTGTTTTTTTTAGGATTCAGGGGTCTCAAAACATGTATTTCCGGTGAAATCTCGGCATCGAAATTTTAGGTGGAATACAATATGAGTGCCTTCTCTATCTACCATTAACATTATACATACGTGCTCGAGAAAGTAAAAATTGTAAGTATTTAAACATTCAAAACAATAACAAGGAAAATATCGGAAATGGTTAACGCCATAAAAATAATTTGATATAAATTGTAGCTTTAACGATCACTACTCATTCAAAGTAGTAAGACTTCACTTATGACGGCTTACTAATTATAGGTACAAAATTCATCTCGAATGAAGAGAAATTCACAGGCTATTCTCAGAAAATGTGTGATATATATTTTGTCATGAAGCTGTTTTAAAAACGTATTCTTTTAATAAACATTTTGACCCATTTTCAAGAAAATAAATCAACCAAAAATGTTCCGTTAAAAGGTGCGATTTTTCTGAAAAATATGCTGCATCTTTGGAAAATGCTGAACTTAAATACTAAATCAATATTTGAATAACCTTTCGTTTTTGAGTTATGTGTTCACGGTGACACACAAACGCAAACAAGCAAACGCGCGCGCACGCGCGCACGCACGCACGCACACACACACACACCACCTTTCTCACATACCTTTTCCACACAACTTTTTATTTTCTCTATCAGACAGTATGTATATTGTAGGTTCGAAGTCGTCATTTCACCAGAAAGACATACATCTTTAAGTCCCATGAATAAAAAATGCGCATTTTTAGAAAAACATCCTTATGTCCGTGTGTATGTGTGTGTGTGTGTGTGTGTGTGTGTCAGAGTTTTCTAAAAGTATTTTTACTTTCTTTACACATACTATATACACATAATTCGATACCCAGGTTTCGCCGGAAATAAATGTTTCAAGGACCCCAGATTAAAAAAAGAAACACTTTTAGAAAAATATGAGTGTGTGGTCTGTGTGTGTATGTGAACAGCATAGCTCAAAAACGAAAAATACCGTTAAATAGCAAATTTGGATCTGCCAAGTACCTATGTGACACTAAAATTTTCAAGAAGATCCCCCACTCCAAACTACCCTTTGCATGTAACCTTTTTTGAAAATGTTGTTTTTCTCAGAGATGACTAACAATTTTGATTAAAATGCCATATATTAAAAATGGTTACATGGCAAAAAAAAAATATATATATATATATATCTTGAATTTTCTGGGAGTACAATCTGAAGATTGTTTCATTCTGGATGAACTTTATATAACTGGTATGAGATAGCAAACACTAGCTACATAAAAAAAGTACATCTCGTTAAAACTCACTATTATGTATACAAATTTTTTTGTAGAATTAATTGTTTCCGAAATATTCCGTATTATTGGTTTCAATTTTAAGCTACTTAATTCTTTCTCAAACGGTAGGTTACCTTTCGTTTAATCTCTCTTTGGTTTACTCTTGCCCGTGAAAAGCGATTTTAATTGTCCTGTAGCGACCGGCTGTTTAAAACATTTGACTTTCGCTTTAGCCTAGTATATTACCTTCTTTTCCTTCTACTTTGAAGATTCTCGTACAACCATTTTTGCAAATGCTTATCCCGATTACCACCATGTAGATAAAGAAATAATATTTTTGGAAACATAATTTGTAGAGAAAGTCAGTGAATGAATCACACATGAGTTTTTTCTCCTATTCATAAATGTGCACTTCAAGGGGTGTATTTCAAATAAAATCTCTACACAGACTTTTTTTTTTAAGGATCTAATGCTTGCTTCACTTACGATGGGCAAGTATTTGAGAAAGAAAAACTAAAAAGGATAAAAACTATCGCAAGGGTTACACTCACATTACTTCCTCTACCACTGTCATTTATTTTATATAGCTTCTAAAACTATGCTTACGCGACCTTATCTTTCTGCCTTCTTTATGTTATTGAGATAAATTATTGCAGAAATGTTTCATTTGTTGCATATCTTGTTAAAGTAAAAAGGGAGGTACACGAGGTGGAAGCGATGGTCAAATTCTTAAAACAGGGGTTACCATATGCTCTCCTTGAAGTTACATATTCTACGTATTCACTAGAATAAAAAATATGGCTTAATACTTTAAAATAGCTTTTAAAGTGTTAAACATTTCCAGCCAATAGCAGCGAGTATCTCAGAAATGGTAAATACCACTAACAATTATTTTTACAAAAATTCTTTACTTTAATGAGATTTGTATTTTTTGTACAGGAAGCTTTTTTTTTTTTTTATATTATTATTATTTTTTATCGCTTATCATTTCAACAGAAAAATACAAAAATACAAAATTAAGGATACGTCGCAGACCATTCACAGAAACTTCAATATTATTTTGATTATAATGGTAATATTCTAAATATGTCATATATTAATCCATTACAATTTTGAGAAAATAATTAATATTAGTTTTCCATTTAAAGTTTAGTATTTACTTCTAGTTGCTGCATTTTAACAATGATTAACTTAAATATCAAGTTTGGTATTTATCCGATTTTACGTTTTGTATTATGCGGTTCGAAGTACCCACTCTCTCGCTCTCTGCCCACAAACACGGGTGAAACTGATTACAATGAATTTGCTTCTTACTTAATTTATTTAATAAATAAGGTTGTAATATACAGCTTACTATCAGGTTCAAACTGATTACAATGAATTTGCTCTTTACTTTAAGCACATGTAAGTCCATACATAACCCTCATACATGCGCGCGCGGACCTTTTTCTATGCCTATTCCCGGTGAAATCTAAGTTTCGAACTTTGTCACCTCCTCTATTTACTGTGAGTAAATGGAAGGAAAATTAAAAGTAAACATTTGTGTCATTCCGAAACATATATGAATATTAAAATTCTAATATTTACATGAACATAAACATAATGGTTTTGAATGAAAATATTACGATGTGTTGGAAGCATTTTCATATGCAATATACCTAAGAAGCGATTTTCATGCAACACATTCGTTGTATGAATCCAAAAAAACAGTAACAATTAACTACTTTCAAATATCATATAGTGTCATGTAAGTGGGTGAGTAAACGAAGTGCATTATGAGAACAATATTAACATAAACAATTTGCTACAATTGTTAGATTTATTGTAATAGACTTGTGTAATTAATATGACTTCAGAGCATGTCCACCTATTAAGAATCAAACATAAAATACTTACCGATTTGAAGAGGCCCGACTTCGATTCTCAGTGACTCGTCCATAATCCGAGGATAGATTTCCTCAGTATGGGCAATTCCCTGCTCCAGGCTTCTTCCCGTCGTTGAGGTGCCGAAGAGCTCCTCCGAAAGTGTTTCTTCAGACGGGCCAATCCGGGGATACCCGCAGCATCTTTGCTGGGTGATTGCATCAGGAATTGTCCCACAAACTTCACTGAGGTCTCTAAATCTCCCATGAGTGTGGTGCAAATCGCTGTTGTGGTAAATCGTGCTACTACCGTGATCCTCGAACGCTAAAGGAGCAGGAAATATTGAACCTCCCGCATTCTGACACTTCTCAGAGATGCTATCCTGAAAACCAAAGATAGGCCACGAAGTGTCAGGGGCAACAACGTAAGGTGAAGGTGGCGTAGGTGGGAATACATTTCCGTTTGCATATATTTCCGTCAGCGTTGTATCTTGATAAGGAAATGCTGGAAAACGTTCTTCCATGGCGCTCTTTTACTAGAAGGATTTAAACACCCACACTTCTTTTCACGTTCATCTGAGGATCATTAGTCAATTTTTGTCAGTAAAGCTTATAATATTCACTAAGAACTATAAGAACCTAATATTATTATTTTCTTAAGCATTAAACACGTGGGGAAGTTTTCACCCAGAATTTGCTAATCTGAAGAGGTCACTTCCACACAGCACAGAATATAAATGATGTGTTTCAGAATTTGAAAATGAGCCATGAACGCGAGATGGCTAGGGAGGGGGAACAACATGTGCAGCAATTTGACCCTTAAACTATGAGGAGTTACGGTCCAAGCTCAATCTGTTCTGGGAGGGGCGGCATGTGTATGCGCGCGCTGGAGGGGAGCTGGTAGCAGTCATTTGTTTTCATGAGGGGGTCACAAAATGTGACAACTTCCGTACCAATAAACCCCATAAATAACATATTACAAAACTGCGTATAAATAAATGCCTCGATCAATTTGTTGAAATAAGTTAATTAAGCTTCTGCAAAGCGGTATTAATGATGTTACATTATAAGGAATTTGTGCCCTTAAAGATGTTCGGATCAGCAATAACAGAATAATTTGAGGTACACAGTAGCAATACATTAGCTATTGCTGAATATTAAATTGGGGGAAATTATTATATTTCATTATTACTGGTAATAAATTATTTTAATTTATATGTTTTATTGAATTTTAGCCATTTTTAACTCGAGCATACAAATAATTTGATTCTAATTTTATTTCCTTATGCGTGTGCGGTATGCTCTTTATTTTTATTCTTAATTTTTATCTTTGCTCGATAGTGTATCTTATCATCATTACAGACAATCGTTGCCTTGATTTGAAGATGACCATATTGATTTCAATATTGCCGAACTAGATGTGTAGAGTGCAATATAATGTTGTCAAACGCAAAAAGTAGTCTTAACAAACATATAAATTAAACAATTGCAGTTTAGTGTTCTGAATTTAACATTATATTGAACTGTACTTATTAACAATAAACAAAAATTACTCCAATTGAGCAGGAAATAGTAAAGGTACCTGAACCATTTTTTATACTCAAGTGCGAATGGTGTTGACTTTTCTGGAAATAAAGAAGCACACCTACGCTCTTCAACTCTTTAATTTAATCGTTTCAATTCCATCGCACGTTATATGCCGCCACCTTATACTTGATATTGGCATATCCTACTATTATGTTAACTATATCACTTTCAGATATGCCTATTTATGTTTGCCGACTGCTAACACCAGTCAGCTGTTCGTATAAGTGGGATCCATAAAGGAACGACACAGGCGACGTGAAATTAGTGATAAAATGATTGACCGATAGGAATTCAGATAACGCGACAAAGTCCATGAAACATAAGTTGAATTATTATAGTTAACTTGTACATCACGGCGTCCATGTTCTTGTAAAGAAGACATCAACTACAAGGAAAATAACATATTTTGCCGAAGAAATATTAAAGTACCCTGAGTTATATGATCTGCTTACAAATGTATGCCACAATACAACAAAAGGCATGTACTTATACCCCCACCACTGAATCCTTGCACTTGACAGTTGGGAGTTAAGTTGGTACATCCGCAAACAACAGATGAAAAACTTTACCCGTTTGACTTTCTGAACCAATCACAAAGCATCATTCCAGTCGGTCCGACAACGGAAACGGATATAGATGCTATCTGGCTATTTCCAACCGCGTGCTCAGTTTGAGAACTCCTAACACATGCGTTGAGTTGTTCTGTGCAAGCTACGTATTATTCGTTGTTATTTATACTTGTTATTAGTGTTGATAGTGTTGTTGGTGTTTATTTGTACGTGAGGGAACATAACAAGACTTTCACAATTATAGAGGTGGATAGACTTTTGCGGGAAGAAGAAAGTGAACCATATGCACAAAATAATACGAAAAGCACACAATACTAATGATGACAATGACGATAATGCTTCCGAGAATGGTAACGACGGACACTTGGATGGAATTGGGTCATTAAAATTCTAAATGGTTGAAAATCACTTTATTATATTTTCTCTCGTTGTAACAAGCTATTTTACATTAATTTGTTTTATATTGTAGTAAATACGTAATGTATGCTACATACGTTATAGTAGATATCAGTTATTTTCAATTAACATTAATAATAATTAGCTTCATTATTCATCGGTATTCATTTATTATTTACATGTTTATATTCGTCTTTACACACCTTAGAGACATTTGTGATCAGCTGTTGCTGTTTACTAGTTGCTCTGGCAACGCCGCAAAGGTAGCATAGCCAACCTTACGCGAAACCACTAGAACTGTCAAGTACAAGGATTCAGCAGCGGAGGTATACGTTCGAGCTTGGTGCAGTAATGTTAGATCGTGCCGCCTCATTGTGAGCACTAGGTTTTGAAATGTAATATCGGGCCGTGTGTCGCGTCTCCAGTATCGCCCCCCCCCAAAAAAAAATACGTAGCGCGTCTGTTAAGTATATTACATCATCTTGGTGGTAAAAACCCGTTACGCTCTTTTTATTTTCCCTAGCACGTACGTACTTACATACATAGTAGATAAAGAAAGTACCTATCGTATTCTATCCAAAATTCGATACCGAGATTGTACCAGAAATACTGTTTTGAATCTAAAAATAAAAAAAAAATTAAAAAAGCATTTTTAATAAAAATGTTGGTGTGTGTATGTGTCTGTCTGTGGGAAGTAGTATATCTCAGAAATGAAATGTCGGTTAATTACCAAACTTGGTATTTAAGTTCAGTATCTTCCAATGGATGCGACAAGAAGATTTTCAGGAACATCCCCCCCACACCTAACAACCCTTTACACGGAACATTTTTCGAAAATAAGTAGTATTAAGATGTTTTTCAAAAATGGCTCGAAAACTTTTGATTAAAATGCGATATGTTTAAGATATTTTCATATAAAACAATCTTGGTATGTATTTACATTTTCTGAGAATAGTATCTTCATTCTGTATGAATTTTCTATAAAGTGTAAACCGCAAGAGTTAGACAAAAACTTACTACACAAAAAATGTAGATCACATTAGAACTCAGAATTTATGTCATATGAATTTTTATAGAGTTAACTATTTCCGAAATATTCCTTGCTACTGGTTTCAGTTTTAAACTAGTTTAATTTTTCTCTAGTGGGAAATCAACTTTCGAACCCTCTCTTCTGTTTTACTTCCGGGAATGCCAAAGAGAACTGTTTCCTAAACGATAGCTTTTAAAATATTTGATTATCGCTTTAGTCTAAAGCAACGGTTCCCAACCGGTGTGCCCCGGCACCCTAGGGTGCCGTGTGATTGGCTAAGAGGTGCCGCAAGATATTGAGATAAACACAAAAAAAAATACTTTCTACTGAAGCCTTAAGTCTTGTAAGATCTTGAAATAAAATAAGTCAAATCAATTACTCTCATGCACGGCAGATGGTGATAGTGGTCGATTCATTTCAATAATTCAGTTATACTAGTATCCCACAGATGGCATTACAGCTATACCCTGCCGAACATTCCCGAGACTACTCGCTTCCTCACGAACATTCCCGAGACTTGGACAGATGAATATATAAAAGTGTACGCCGCTTGGCGCTTTCAGTTGTCTTCCTCGCGTTGATTCACAGTGTTTAGCTATGGATAAGTTCATCGTTAAACGTAAACGCCAGGACAGTGAAAGTGAACAGTCGGCTCCCACTGCTTGCTTTAAGAAGCCAAATCTTACAGTTTCTCCCGGACCGTCGAATTCACCACATAAAGAAGACAAACGAAAGAAAAGAACATACCAGGACAGTTACTTAGCGTATGGATTTAAGTGGAATAACAACGAGGAAAACCCTATGCCTGTGTGTTTAGTTTGTGGTGAAACACTTAGCAACGAGGCCAGGTACCTAGCAAACTGAAGCGGCATCTTACAACAAAGCATCCTAGTGTGTCACAGAAAAGTGTAATGTATTTTTCACATATATTAGAAGGGGAGAAGAAAACAGCTGTGCGAATGGTAAAGAGAATGACCATAGGTGATACTGCTCTTGAAGCCACATTTAAAGTAGCAGAACTGATAGCTAAAAAAAAAAGAAACCTCATACTCTTGGAGAGGAAATCATTGGCCCTGCATGTCAAGTTATAGTTTCAACAATACTTGGCGAAGGAGCAGCTAATCAAATTTCGAAAGTTCCTCTGTCCAACAACACAATCACCCTCAGGATATCTGAAATGTCATGCAATATCAACGAACAAGTCACGGAGAAAATAAAAACTTATAGAACATTTGCTTTGCAAGTAGATGAGAGTCTCGATATTGGTGACAAACCGCAACTCCTTGGTTTTATCAGATATATTGACGAAAAAGATATTAGTGAACAGTTTCTGTTCTGTAGACCGCCGGAGACTACAACCACAGGCCATGATATTTTCGTTTCTATTAATTCCTATCTCAATGACCATGATCTTTCATGGAAAGACTGTTTTGGTATATGTACAGATGGTGCACCATCTATATCTGGGAAAATTAAAGGTTTTACTGCCAGAGCAAGCCTTCTCTGCTATGGTGAGAATAAAATGCAAAGCAAGAAATAGACTGAATAACCTTGAGGATGATTTGCGTGTTTCACTGTCAACTGTAAGACCCGACATCACATATCTGTGCTCTAAGCATCAATCACAAGTTTCACATTAATCATTAATCGAACAAAATTTATTGATGTATTTTTACTCAATGATTGTAGTAAAGTTTACTGTATTATGTTATGGTGTACGTTATTATTATATAATATTTCAATAAATTAACATATTAAGCTTAATTTTCTTTTAATTCAAGGAAGGGTGCCCCTGGTGTTTAATGTTATTCCCAAGGGTGCCGTTAACTTCAAAAGGTTGGGAAACACTGGTCTAATGTATTCCCTTATTTCCCGTCTACTTATAAGGAAGCAGGTAGTTAATAAGACCATTTCTGCTAATGTTTATCTCGGTTAGCTATAGATAAAAGAAAACGCTTTTGTGCCCGCCTGGGTAGTGTGATGCTAGTGTGTCTGGCTTACATTCAACAGGTCGAGAATTCGAACCACACTTAGGGTGAGTTACCTGAATAAGGTTGTTTTTCGGCGTTTTCTGTTATCCTGATGAGACGAATGCCGAGTAACTTTAAACCCCATACACTCCGATATCATTTGAGCATCATTTCACCAATTTTATTCATCGTCCGATATGACCAACCAGGTTAAAGGACGTTAAGCTAAAGAAATCTTTTGTAAGGAAAGTTTCTTTGTGGAACAGCCAGAGAAAGTCATGTGAATGGAACGCATCAGCTTTTTTTCCTTTCTCTTTCCATTCATTCCGCAATAATCACTTCCCGATCTTATATCTTAATATGTAGATAATGGTTTATGTAGTATATTTACTGAGCACAAAGATGTCAGCAATTTATTTTATCAATTTGGAATATCGTTTAATATTGACTTCTATACATAGAAGCGTTAATTTATCATATATTATGTATTACCTGGTCATTCTTTTATTTTGTATACTTTTTCACTAGGTCATTCTTTTGTTTAGTTAGTGTCTCCAGGTTGTAGTTGTTGTTATTATTATTATTATTATTATTATTATTATTATTTAAGATTTAACACTTACAGATTAAATCTTTGCGATATGGTATTTAAATTCATATTTTATTATGAAATAGTCCAGTCTCGCTCACTCGAGAATTTATCGGCTAGGTCAGTCTATTATGATCTTACTTGAGAGAAATACGGTAAATTGTACTAAAATGTGCTAAAAATAGCACTACCTAATTTCTGCTGCACCATAAATACTAATACCTACTTTTAGTTCTCTTCTTTGAGGCTTCAACTGTTAGGTCATATCACGACGATTACATTTAGGATCTTTGAAGCACATGATATAGTGTACCGAACAGAAAGAATCGTATTCCTATGCCATCTAATGTCTTTATATTATTTAATCGAAATTGGACTTTTGTGATCATATGTGTCATTCTGAGGACACATACATATAGCGTGATATACGTAAGGCCTAAATTGCGTAATCACCCACCAAAACCGCTGCTTGGAGGGTGGGGGGATCCTTCTTTTGGCACTATCTATCTTATTTCTATATATATTTTTGTGGATGAAACTTCTAAGCCAGGATTACGAAGAACTTTACTTATCGTGACGCGGCGTGACATGACGTAACTTAAAGTTAAATGCTGCTAAAATAAAGTTCCAATTAGGGCACATTTAACGTAGCGGAAATTATTTTGTATTAGTAATTGTTTGAATAGGAATAGTTATATTATTTTTAGTGATAATTTCATTTTTTAGAGTCGCTCATATATTACTTCATGCTATTGCTTCACCCCGATTGGTTAATTTACACGTGACATCAAATGGGAAGGAAAAGTGATATTGCCAAACTCTAATGCTACATTCACAATGAAATGTAAGCGCAAGAGTTTGGACTCATATTATTTAATGTAAGTATTCACATAGAATCATGCAAAACGCAACGCAATGCAATGCAACACAAGAGTTTGCAAACTCCAAACTTTATCCTTGCGTTGCATGCAAAGAGGAAGAATAATTCTCCTTCTTTTCTCTATGCATTGCCTATGAATTCAATAACAAACGGTCGCACTGCAAGATTTTGCAGGGCTTGCTGTACGTGCATGCTGTTCTATTTGGCCGTGCCGCGCCATCTCTAATCTCCCTCAAGAGGTTATGACAGTCTCCTTGCGAGTCCTTCTTTGATTTAATGGATGTAACTATCGTCTGTGTATAGATTTAATAATTATCATAAATCGAAGACGCAGAGAGATAATTCTTAGTTCAAAAAAAATGTGTAGCTTCATCACTTTCTGCAGTCTCCATGCTTGAACTATTTCAATAATTTTGAATGAGCAATTATTGTGACGTCACTGCCGCCAGCGTTAGTTGTTAGTATGTAATGTATTTATTTTGTAAAAGATTGAGTGAATTTTCTGTTGGTTATGTTATTCAGTTTGTAACTTGCGAAGCACTTGGAAGATAGTCATATATAACTTGCGGATCTAGAAACCCGTGATAACTTCTTGAGTTGCGCTTACAGTTGCATTGTGAATGGCATTTCCTTGCGCCTGCGCTTATGCTATGCTACGTATGCGCTTGCATTTCATTGTAAATGTAGCATAAGTTACGTCGTGTTAAGAATACAATAAACTAAAGCGATAGCCCAATATTTTCAAGCCAAACGCTGTGTGATGGCTTTGATATACTGTCCTTGAGAGGGCAAGAAATGAAAGAAAGAGAGAGAAAAAAAAAAAAAGCTCTTCTCTCTATTTCGCGTTAACAGAGATGAACATTTGCAATAGTGTTTTTATTACATATTTTCTTGTATACACATGCAGTGTGACAAGAGAAATACACTAAGTTTAAGTGATAACTAAATCTATATAAAGCTGATCGCTATATGGTATAAAATTCCGTTCCCTTTGCTTGTTCTGTCCAGGAGAATGAAAAGCAAATAAGAAATCACTATTTGAGAAAAAATAATGTAAATTTGAAACAGGGCGGCGCCGTGGTTGAGTGGTTACACCGCTCGCCTCCCATCTAGGCGGCCCGGGTTCAATCCCAAGCGCCGGATGTGGGATTTGTGGTGAACGAAGCGGCGTCTGGGCGGGTTTTCTTCGAACCTCCGGTTTTCCCCGCCACTCATTTCACCAATTGCTCCATCATCACCTTTCCTATCATCAATTTCGCTTACATTTCACATAATCCACTTCCTCATGTTCATGCTTGGCCACGGGTCGACCCCTCGTTACAGGCTCTCCATGTTGTGTTTCGTGCCGTTGGCTTCCCGACAGGCATTGGCTTATTAGTCCTAGGGGGTGGTGTCAGTCCTACAAATACAGGGAGGGTAAGCCGATTACGAAAATAAAATGGAACCAATAATAAGAGATATCTCGGAAAGGGTAACTCCATAAAAATGCATTTCATATTAATTGTATATTTTAATCAATTAGATCAATTTAACATTTTTAGTAAGATTTTGTGTAACTTTTCAAGTCATTCAGAATGAAGAGAACTTCAGAGACTATTCCCAAAAATTCAAGGTATACCTACATTTTATTTATTATGAAAATGTCTTAAACATGCTGCATTTTAATCAAAATCATTAGAACTATTTTTGATAAAATCTAAATTTTGAAACTTTTCCACGTAAAGAATAGTTTGGGGTGGGGTAACTTTCTTAAAATCTTCGTGTTGCATTCTTGAACCTAAATACTAGGGTCGGCTGATAAGTCCCGGGCTTCTCAATGAAAACAGCATTATTCATATTTTTTTTTTTTGCTTTACTTCTCAACATAATATCCAGGAAGGCTAATAATTTGTCACATCGGGGTTTTAATTTAATTAAACCATCTCTGTAGTGTGATTTATCAAGGTCCTCAAAATAGTTGTTTACCGCATCAATAACCTCCTCCTTGCTGTAAAATCTTCGTCCTCCAAGAACATTTTTGAGGTTTGGGAACAGGTGGTATGGTAGTCACTGGGTGCAAGATCTGGAAAATAGGATGGATGTTCAAGCAATTCAAACTTTAATTCGCACATTTTTCCCATTGAAATGACTGAATGATGGGCCAGAGCATTGTCAAGATCAAACAAGTGTTTTTTTTATTTTTTTTTTACTTTTTTTTGCCAAATGAGGTATTTTTCTTTTCACCTCATCACTCAAACGTTGCAGTAAGCTTGCGTAGTAGTCACCATTGATACTTTTACTCTTTTCCAAGTAATCAATAAAAATAATTCCATGTGCATCCCAGAAAACACTCGCCATAACCTTGTTAGCTGACAAAATTGACATTGCCTTTTTTGGAGTTGGTTCACCTGACGCAATCCACTGTTTTGACTGTGATTTACTTTCTGGAGTGTAGTGATGTATCCAAGTTTCATCCATGGTAATAAGCCGTCTCAAAAATTCACTGGGATTTTTACGGTGGAGCTCCACATTCTTAACAGAAACAGTTTTTGTTTGCAACTTTTAATGAGGTGTCAACAAACGCGGCACTCGTCTAGCATAGATCTTGTGAAAGTACAAAACATAGCTAAAATATTACCTGCACGTTTTTTGATATGTCAAACAACTTTAATCTGAGGTCTTCCAGTACTAAACGATGAATTTTTTCAATGATCTCTGGAGTTGTCACTTCTACAAGGCGTACAGAACGAGGCTCATCACTAGTGCTCGTACGCCCCATTTTAAACTCTACAACCCATCTTTTAATCATTGAAAATGAAGGGGCAGAGTCTTTCAATGGAGTGTCCATTTTCCTCCTTGATTTCTTTAGGCGTTAAGTATTTCAAATGGAAGTATTTAATCACTGCTCCTTTTTCCGAATACTCCATTTACGTGAAAAATCTAAAGTTGTCATGTTTAAAATGCTGTCATTCGAAAACTAAACAAGCTATTGGCCTGTAACTATGGATACAAGCTAGTCTAGAGTTAAACTATACGATGCTACCGTCTAACTGGCCTAGTGGCGCTATATCTGTGTGATGCCCGGGACTTATCACCGACCATCTTGGCATTTAACCGACTTTACGATTTTGTGCCTTGTAGCTTGCGAGAATGGATCATTCTACCTCGGTGTATCACTAACGCATTCAAGGATTTTGTTAAAGTAGCCTTCGTTATACAGTAAAGTAACGGCTGCTAAATATTTTAAACTCTTTCTCACAGAAGTGTGCCGTCCCGACCTCGGATGGAAATGCTTCTTTAATTAGGATTATTTCATACCCTCTATAGAGATTGAAAGTGTTGATTTGAGAATGAATGGCATGCGCGTGTGAAAATACATAAAAAATCTGATGTGTTGCACTCTAATGGCATTTTCTTCCTATTTTGTAATAAGCTCTTCTTACAAAAGTTTATAGTTCTAGCAACATCATGCTTATTGAGATAATCACTAGCAAAAATGATCCTACTACTCATAAGTAAGTAGTAGTAGGAGGGAAATAAGGGAATAAACTAGGCTAAACTGATAGTCGAATATTTTAAAAGATGGTTTCCAAATGATAAAGTTTGGTTCTTTTTGCATTGACAGGAACAATAGAAAAGAAGATCGACTGTATACTTCGCGTCTGAGAAAAGTATTAAGTAGTAAGATTATTTTAAAATTAAAACCATAATAATGAATTTCCCGGAAATTTTAACTCCACAAAAGATGTAAATGACATAAATTGTGTTGTGACGAGATCTACACGTTTTGTGTAGTAAGTTTTGACTATATCTTATGGTTTGCCAGTTATGTAAAAGTTGACCAGAATGAAAAGATCTTTGGTGGCTATTCCCAGAAAAGTTAAGAAATACATTTCATTCGTCATAAAAATATGTTACATTTATTATATTTTAATCAAAATCGTTAGAGCCATTTTTGAGAAAATCAAAAGTTTCAAAAAATATTTTATATAAAGGGTAGTCGGGGCCGGGTGATTTTCTTCAAAACATTTGTGTTTCATCCTGAATATAAAAATCAACTTTGATATTTAACGGACTTTAGCGTTAGGTTATGCTGTTCACAGACATACACACACACATATACAGAGAGACACGGGCACACACGGGAATTTTTTCTAAAATTTTTACTTTCTCTATACGTACTATACTAAAAATAAAATCTGTAATATAACATCCTGGCATCTTGTTCCCTATTCCAGGACGTATATTGCAAACTTTATAATTTATTTCCCACTTTTAAATTATTGTTATACATAATTATTTTTCAGATAATACTTATATACTAATACTCAAAATTTAATTTAAAACAAAAACAAATTAATATAAACTGAAATAAAATAAATTCCAACCATAAAACAACTTTCACTAACACTAAATCATCTATTATTAATTACTGGAATCCAGTAACACAAATAACTGATAACCAGCTATGTACCCATAAATCTATGCTCTAGAGTATTAAGATAAATGAAAGACTAATCCTATACTACTGGTATCCAGCAGAATATGCACTGGTAACCAGCGCAACTAAATAATTATATTATACAATAATTTCTTTACATTGTAGTAAACTATAGTAAATTTTCTTTTACTTCCTTTGGCTAATATCTGTTACTAATTATACCTAATCTTTTACATCATCATTACACTAAACTCACTGTATTTAACTTTTTAACACTATTTAGCACTTCACTAACACTTCCTCCTTAACGTCATCTCCCCTTGCCTCGTACTGTCCACCACCAGAAGCCCATAATCCACCATTCCTGCTCTCACACACCCTCTTATCACTCTGGTCTACACCGGCTCCTTCTTCTTCGCCTCCTTCTACTATGCTGGCTCTCCATCATCTTCCATTAGTCTCCATTTAGAATTATTTTGCATTATTTATTCTTCCTCTTCTTCCTATGCACTTTCTCCCTTGGGTTCATAGTTATTTAAGTTGCAATACTATTTGCTTATATTTCTGTGTTTAAGTTTTTATCAGAGTGTCAGTTATAAGTTTAAGTTTACTGATTTCGAATTCTGTCTGATCTTCTTAATTCGTCTCTGGCTAGTGCACGGGTTGGTATTTCCGCTTGTTCAATTCTCTCTTCCCAGGAAATGTAACTAATTATATTGATACGTACTATACTATGTACATATTGTATAGAGAAGCTACTGTAATGCACCCATAAATTCAACACCGAGATTAACGGAAATACATGTTTTGAAACTCCCTGAATCCAAAAAAACCAAACATTTTTAATAGTTGGTTAAACTGCCAGGACTTAAAGTACTTACGACATTAAGTCATTGGAGTATGTCATCTAAAAATATTTGAAATTACCATGTGGTTTAGCGGGAAAAATTTGAGTCAGTTGAGGAATTTAATGTTGTTGCCATGGTGGCTCAGTGGTTAGAGCAACTGCCTAATCCGTGGTTCAAATCCCAGGTATAGCAGTGAATTTTTCAGTCTGACACTACTTATCCAACCTGTGTCCTACACATGGTGTGTGCAAATGTAATTAACTCAAAATGGTCATACTTGGCAGGCAAATGAGCCAGATGACAATTCACTCACAAAGTACCTACTTAATTTATAATAATACAAAAGAATGTACCATTATTATTACTACTACTACTAATAATAATAATAATAATAATAATAATAATAATAATAATAATAAAATATAATGCCCGCAAAATTTAGTCAACATTTCGGTAAAATGCGCATTTGGATTTCATGTACAAAAATACTCGGAGCTTAGGTGTAATTACAAAATCTACGTTTTGTTTGATAATGTGGATATTTATTTTTACAAGCAATAAGATAGCACGGAATCAGTATGTTTTTAATTTTAAAAGTCGAGCTTTGGACAATTCTTTTAATCAGAAATTTTGTTCATTCAATTAGATCCACAGGATGAACTTGTCTTATAATTACTTTGGCATTTTTAATGTGGGTTGGTTACATTAAATAGATTAAAGGAATTATGCTCTAAAAAGTACTGTGTTACGAATGGTTTTTGAGATACAGTAAGTAAGGCTAATGGACGGTGAGTTGATGATTAGGAACATTCATTTTTGTTAGTCGTATAACAGAAGAAATAATAAATGCTCATTCTTTCACTACAGCTTTCTCACAATTGTTTAACGTATCAATCAATTGGCCGCCAACTGTTCATTATCTTTTAGCTATACATTGCTTCAATGACATTTATTTGCAAAGTATACAAGTACACAAAACCCTATTTCTTAAGTACATATTAGCTATATGCTGGATGAAGGTCATGCTGGTGAAAGAAAACAAGATGACTAGTGCATATTATAAAAAGAAGAATATAGCCTTTTATAAATAGAACATAAAAACTTTTGGAATTCCTATGACAGAATTTTTTCCTAAATATCTTATATTGCGGTTTGTCAAATTTAATATTACAAAAATTTAAGTATGCATCGAAGATTCTTTTTTTATACTCTAGGACTCGACAGTGAAATAAAAGATATTCAACAGTTTGCTGTTCAATACATAGACATTGGTCTTTCTGTTTGTCGTGAAATAGATAAAGCTGTGCAAGAATTTAAAACTCGACTAAAAAGCTATAGATTTTAATCAAGAGTTTAAAAATTACCAAAATACACTGTTGTTGTTGTTATTATTAGTATTATTATTATTATTATTATTAATATTACTATTATTATTACTATTAGCAGCAGAAGTAGTAGTAGTGGTAGTAATAGTAGTAGTAGTAGTAGTAGTAGTAGTAGTAGTAGTAGTAGTAGTAGTAGTAGTAGTAGTAGTAGTGGTAGTGGTAGTGGTAGTGGCAGCGGCAGCGGCAGCAGGAGCAGGAGCAGGAGCAGTAGCAGTAGCAATAGCCGTAGCCGTAGCGGTAGTGGCAGCGGCAGCAGGAGCAGGAGCAGTGGCAGTAACAGTAGCAGTAGCAGTAGCAATAGCCGTAGCCTTAGCCGTAGCCGTGCCAGTGGTAGTGGTAGTGGCAGCAGGAGCAGTAGTAGTAGCAGTAGCCGTAGCGGTAGTGGTAGTGGCAGCGGCAGCGGCATCAGGAGCAGTGGCAGTAGCAGTAGCAGTAGTCGTAGCCGTAGCCGTGACAGTGGTAGTGGTAGTGGCAGCAGGAGCAGTAGCAGTAGCCGTAGCCATAGCCGTAGCCGTGGCAGTGGTAGTGGTAGTGGTAGTTGCAGCAGGAGCAGGAGCAGGAGCAGTAGCAGTAGCCGTAGCGATGGCGGTGGCAGTGGCAGTGGCAGCGGTAGCGGCAGCGGGAGCGGGAGCAGTGGCAGTGGCCGTGGCCGTGGCGGTGGTCGCGGTAGCGGCAGCGGCAGCAGTAGCAGTAGCCTTAGCCGTAGCCGTAGCCGTAGCGGTAGCGGCAGCGGCAGCAGGAGCAATAGCAGTAGCCGTAGTCGTGGCGGTGGCGGTGGCGGTAGCGGTGGCAGTGGCAGCGGCAGCAGGAGCAGGAGCAGGAGCAGTAGTCGTGGCGGTGGCGGTGGCAGTGGCAGTGGTAGTGGCAGCGGCAGCAGGAGCAGGAGCAGGAGCAGTAGCAGTAGCAGTAGCCGTAGCGGTAGCGGTAGTGGCAGCGGCAGCGGCAGTAGGAGCAGTAGCAGTAGCCGTAGCCGTGACAGTGGTAGTGGTAGTGGTAGTGGTAGTGGCAGCAGGAGCAGTAGCAGTAGCCGTAGCCGTAGCCGTAGCCGTGGCAGTGGTAGTGGTAGTGGCAGCAGGAGCAGTAGCCGTAGCCGTAGCCATAGTGGTGGCGGTGGTAGCGGCAGCGGCAGCGGGAGCGGGAGCAATGGCAGTGGCAGTGGCCGTGGCCGTGGTAGCGGCAGCGGCAGCAGGAGCAGTAGCAGTAGCCGTAGTCGTGGCGGTGGCGGTGGCGGTGGCAGTGGCAGCGGCAGCGGCAGCGGCAGCAGCAGGAGCAGTAGCAGTAGCAGTAGCAGTAGCCGTAGCCGTAGTGGTAGTGTCAGCGGCAGCAGTAACAGTAGCAGTAGCCGTAGCCGTGACAGTGGTAGTGGTAGTGGTAGTGGCAGCAGGAGCAGTAGCCGTAGCCGTGGCAGTGGTAGTGGTAGTGGCAGCAGGAGTAGTAGCAGTAGCCGTAGCCGTAGCGGTGGCGGTGGTAGCGGCAGCGGCAGCGGGAGCGGGAGCAGTGGCAGTGACAGTGGCCGTGGCCGTGGCGGTGGCGGTGGTAGCGGTAGCGGCAGCGGCAGCAGGAGCAGTAGCAGTAGCAGTAGCATTAGCCGTAGCCGTAGCGGTAGCGGCAGCGGCAGCAGGAACAGTAGCAGTAGCCGTAGTCGTGTCGGTGGCGGTGGCGGTGGCAGTGGTAGAGGCAGCGGCAGCGGCAGCAGGAGCAGTAGCAGTAGCCGTAGCCGTAGCGGTAGCGGTAGTGGCAGCGGCAGCGGCAGCAGGAGCAGTAGCAGTAGCAGTAGCCGTAGCCGTAGCGGTTGTGGTAGTGGTGGTGGTGGTAGTGGTAGTGGTAGTGGCAGCGGCAGCGGCAGCAGGAGCAGGAGCAGGAGCAGTAGCAGTAGCAATAGCCGTAGCCGTAGCGGTAGTGGCAGCGGCAGCAGGAGCAGGAGCAGTGGCAGTAACAGTAGCAGTAGCAGTAGCAATAGCCGTAGCCTTAGCCGTAGCCGTGCCAGTGGTAGTGGTAGTGGCAGCAGGAGCAGTAGTAGTAGCAGTAGCCGTAGCGGTAGTGGTAGTGGCAGCGGCAGCGGCATCAGGAGCAGTGGCAGTAGCAGTAGCAGTAGTCGTAGCCGTAGCCGTGACAGTGGTAGTGGTAGTGGCAGCAGGAGCAGTAGCAGTAGCCGTAGCCATAGCCGTAGCCGTGGCAGTGGTAGTGGTAGTGGTAGTTGCAGCAGGAGCAGGAGCAGGAGCAGTAGCAGTAGCCGTAGCGATGGCGGTGGCAGTGGCAGTGGCAGCGGTAGCGGCAGCGGGAGCGGGAGCAGTGGCAGTGGCCGTGGCCGTGGCGGTGGTCGCGGTAGCGGCAGCGGCAGCAGTAGCAGTAGCCTTAGCCGTAGCCGTAGCCGTAGCGGTAGCGGCAGCGGCAGCAGGAGCAATAGCAGTAGCCGTAGTCGTGGCGGTGGCGGTGGCGGTAGCGGTGGCAGTGGCAGCGGCAGCAGGAGCAGGAGCAGGAGCAGTAGTCGTGGCGGTGGCGGTGGCAGTGGCAGTGGTAGTGGCAGCGGCAGCAGGAGCAGGAGCAGGAGCAGTAGCAGTAGCAGTAGCCGTAGCGGTAGCGGTAGTGGCAGCGGCAGCGGCAGTAGGAGCAGTAGCAGTAGCCGTAGCCGTGACAGTGGTAGTGGTAGTGGTAGTGGTAGTGGCAGCAGGAGCAGTAGCAGTAGCCGTAGCCGTAGCCGTAGCCGTGGCAGTGGTAGTGGTAGTGGCAGCAGGAGCAGTAGCCGTAGCCGTAGCCATAGTGGTGGCGGTGGTAGCGGCAGCGGCAGCGGGAGCGGGAGCAATGGCAGTGGCAGTGGCCGTGGCCGTGGTAGCGGCAGCGGCAGCAGGAGCAGTAGCAGTAGCCGTAGTCGTGGCGGTGGCGGTGGCGGTGGCAGTGGCAGCGGCAGCGGCAGCGGCAGCAGCAGGAGCAGTAGCAGTAGCAGTAGCAGTAGCCGTAGCCGTAGTGGTAGTGGCAGCGGCAGCAGTAACAGTAGCAGTAGCCGTAGCCGTGACAGTGGTAGTGGTAGTGGTAGTGGCAGCAGGAGCAGTAGCCGTAGCCGTGGCAGTGGTAGTGGTAGTGGCAGCAGGAGCAGTAGCAGTAGCCGTAGCCGTAGCGGTGGCGGTGGTAGCGGCAGCGGCAGCGGGAGCGGGAGCAGTGGCAGTGACAGTGGCCGTGGCCGTGGCGGTGGCGGTGGTAGCGGTAGCGGCAGCGGCAGCAGGAGCAGTAGCAGTAGCAGTAGCATTAGCCGTAGCCGTAGCGGTAGCGGCAGCGGCAGCAGGAACAGTAGCAGTAGCCGTAGTCGTGTCGGTGGCGGTGGCGGTGGCAGTGGTAGAGGCAGCGGCAGCGGCAGCAGGAGCAGTAGCAGTAGCCGTAGCCGTAGCGGTAGCGGTAGTGGCAGCGGCAGCGGCAGCAGGAGCAGTAGCAGTAGCAGTAGCCGTAGCCGTAGCGGTTGTGGTAGTGGTGGTGGTGGTAGTGGTAGTGGTAGTGGCAGCGGCAGCGGCAGCAGGAGCAGTAGCAGTAGCCGTGGTAGTGGTAGCGGCAGCAGAAGCAGGAGCAGTAGCAGTAGCCGTAGCCGTGGTAGTGGTAGCGGCAGCAGAAGCAGGAGCAGTAGCAGTAGCCGTAGCCGTAGCCGTGGCAGTGGCAGTGGTAGTGGTAGTGGCAGCAGGAGCAGTAGCAGTAGCCGTAGCCGTAGCCGTAGCGGTGGCGGTGGTAGCGGCAGCGGCAGCGGGAGCAGTGGCAGTGGCAGTGGCAGTGGCCGTGGCGGTGGCGGTGGTAGCGGTAGCGGCAGCGGCAGCAGGAGCAGTAGCAGTAGCAGTAGCAGTAGCCTTAGCCGTGGCCGTAGCGGTAGCGGCAGCAGGAGCAGTATCAGGAGCAGTAGCCGTAGCCGTAGCGTTAGCGGTAGTGGCAGCGGCAGCAGGAGCAGTAGCAGTAGCAGTAGCCGTAGCCGTAGCGGTTGTGGTAGTGGTGGTGGTGGTAGTGGTAGTGGTAGTGGCAGCGGCAGCGGCAGCAGGAGCAGTAGCAGTAGCCGTAGTCGTGGCGGTGGCGGTGGCAGTGGTAGTGGCAGCGGCAGCAGGAGCAGTAGCAGGAGCAGTAGCAGTAGCCGTAGCCGTAGCCGTAGCGGTAACGGTAGTGGCAGCGGCAGCAGGAGCAGTAGCAGTAGCAGTAGCAGTAGCAGTAGCCGTAGCCGTAGCGGTTGTGGTAGTGGTGGTGGTGGTAGTGGTAGTGGTAGTGGCAGCGGCAGCAGGAGCAGTAGCAGTAGCCGTAGCCGTAGCAGTGGTAGTGGTAGCGGCAGCAGAAGCAGGAGCAGTAGCAGTAGCAGTAGCCGTAGCCGTAGCCGTAGTAGTGGTAGTAGTAGTAGTAATAGTAGTAGTATATATACATTATTTCTTGGAACGATTACTTACCTACTTGATACAGAAATAATCAGGAATTTCCATGTCCTTAGGATGGATATCAATTACATTTATGGATGTTAGTTTCTCCAGCTAATTTGCGCATTCAGTTTATAAAACATCGTGTAATATCGCCTATTAAACTAAAGTTTATAAAAAATAATTATACTTCAATGATAATGTTTTCAGGTACAGTGTTAGTAAATTATTTAAAAGCCTTAAAAGCACAAAGTTTTGAACTTTGAATTTCACCCATTTACGTTCATTACATTCAGTATAAGCTTTGTTCACTTAACGCTTCCGATCTTTTTATTCTTTTTTCCCTTTTATTATTTCCTTAATTGAATCGGAGCTCCTGCCATCAAAATCTCGGAAGAGTATGAGAAAAAAACAAACAAAAAAAAAAACAAGAGGTCCACCCAGTCAGCTCAGACGGTAACGCAATGCCTGCTGTACGAAGGGTCGCGGATGGGATTCCGGGCTGGGGGTAGGAATTTTTCTCTAGCCCAGATTATTCACTATCCTCCCTAGGATCTGGAAGTATGAATATGAATGTTTGTGTGAGCTAATGAGTACAATTAAGGATGAATAGAGACCCAACGGCATCAGCAAACGAGTTAACGGCATTGCCGATAAGAAATATGTTCCAAAAGGAAATTTCATCATTAGGATCATACAATTAAAGGTGGGGGTATAAATAGAAAAAAATAAAGAAAAAACTTATGTAAATAAGTAATGCTTCTGTTGTGAATGAAGGTGTGATACTACTGACATATTCAATGAAACATGTCGGCAAATTTATGATTAACATAAAGTCAATGTTGAGTTTTGTTTTACGATCAAGATATTTGTTTGACACCCTGTTAAGTAGATATGATTATTCATTGCCATCTGTATTTTGTCTATTATGCCACTAAAGGTTTTCATGACGATTTTAGTGGCCTAGGCGGCAAAAGTGCTCTTTTTCAGTATATTAACAGTCCGTCAAGCAGCTGTTTTAGAGAGCCTGTTTTACAATTGTTATAAGAATATGTAAGGGGCATCAGTATATTTGTAACGGATGAGAAACACGTGTGAATGTTATGCAAAGATTTGGCCTCTTGTTTTTACGTATTGTCTCATGGTTGACATATTTCTGGTAACATAAAAAAAGATTTGATTACCACATTAACATTACTTTCTCTGTTCGTTACAAATTCAACATTCCCTTTTATATTGTGACGCATATACATGCTGGCTGACTTGGGTCCGTAAAAGATAAACAAAGATAAGCAGCGCTCTCCCCCATCGCAAACACCGCACTATCGAAATATAACTGGAATCTTCTGGAGGATTTAAAACGAAGGTTAATTATTTCGCAAGTTCAAGCTAAAACACAAAAGCACCAAAATACGAGTGTTAAATGAAAAGTAATGCCTCTACCTTCGTAACTCTTCAACAGATGACACCATTGGAATGCGGCAGGTACTGGCTTGTTCCGTAGCCTCTTCTCTACAGTTCCAGTTGGTGGGAAGCCTTAGCATTGAACGGTTGTGTTATTACAGTGTAAAGTATGGAACCCTGCGCAGACGGTCGGTCAATGCGATTTAAGCAACCTGCAGTCATTGAATTCTTGACAGTAGAAGGTGTCACCCCCAAGGAGATTCATCAGAGAATATAAGCAGTTTATGGTGATTGTGTTGATGTAAGTTGGGCGAGTAAGTTTAAAGATGTTGAGGTGGGAACATCTGACTTACGTGACAAACAAAGAGTTGGACGTCCTATGACAGCAACCACCGAGTTTCACAAGCAAAATGTTGACAGAATGATTCAGGACAATCGTCGTATCACTCAGAGTGAAATTTCAAGCACAACCGGAATTTCACAAGAACGTGTGGGTCACATAATTGCTTTGCTTGGCTATCGGAAGATCTGTGCACGATGGGTACCCCGGATGCTGACTCCTGAAATGAAAGCGCACAGACTTGGAATTTGCCGGGAACTCCTCTCGCATTGCGAGAATAAAGGTGACGCCTTTCTCCATTCAATTGTGACAGGAGACGAAACGTAGGTACACCATTACGACCCGGAGACTGAACGTCAGTCTATGGAATATCAACACAAAGACTCGCCTCAGAAAAAGAAATTCAAGACACAGCCCTCAGCTGGAAAAATCATGGCCACACTGTTCTGGGACGCAGATGGTGTTATCCACATTATTTCCTTGATCGTGGAACAACAATTCAGAGCGGTACATCACAATGCTGTGAACTCTGAAACAACGGCTAACAAGGGTCCGAAAGGAAAAGGGAAATGTTTTCCTGCAGCATGACAATGTCAAACCACACACTTTACGTGCCACCACGGCAGAACTTCAGAGACTGAATTTCACCAACGTACGGCATCCTCCATACAGTCCAAATTTAGCACAATCTGACTTCCATCCAATCCCAATAATGAAAGACGATCTGCGGGGACATCATTATCATCTGATGAAGACATTGAGAGAACTGTGAGACTGTGGTTGCGGAAACAGTGTCGACTTCTTCCGTAACGGCTTCAGGAAGCTTGCTCGTCGTTGGGAGAAATGTATCCAATTGACTGGTGATTATGTGGAAAAGTGAATATTGGTAATTAAAGATCGCATTCTAAGGATTATTTCTGTTTTTGATTTATTAAAATATTCTCATCCAGACCCAATTGATGAAAGTGGAGGCATTACTTTCCATTCAACCCTCGTAAAAATCAAATGATAACTCTGCACTCTAAACTCAGCATGACCTCTCAGTTTAGAGCAAGAGCAAAACACGCAAAAATAGCCATATCAACACTATGGTACCTGTCAAAAATCGAAATGGGGCGGTTAACCTTAGAAAATGAAATACCGCTGTACCTTACATATGCCACCATTTCAACAAACCCAATAACAGCACACTCATAATTGCTAGAATAAGTCAAATAAAACCCAAGAGTTTCAAAATGCCCAGCAATGTATCATCATGACACAAGAGCTTAGAATTACATGAAGTAACAAGGACAACGCCAAAAAGCGGACGCATACAGCACTAGATGCTTAACACTAACAACGCAATAGAACGACCTTACAGAATCGGGCTTGTCTAAAACACATAAACTAAAAAATCTGATGTGTTACACACACATGACTTTCTCTAGCTGCATTACAAACAAACTTCTTACAAAAGATTATTCTTCTTTCTACACAATACTAGTACAGGTAAATATTAGCAGAATGTTCTTATTACTTAGTTCCTTATAAGTAGAAGGGCTCTAAAGAAATGCGCTATGCTAAAGTGATAGTCAAACGGTTTAAAAGCTGTCGTTATGCGATTGTCATTGCAAATCGCTTCTTTGCTTGGCCTTGAGTAGAGCAAAAGAAAAATACACACCTCCTATCTAAGTAATGCATAAGTACTTTACAATTGAAATTAATAACAAGGACTATATCGAAAACGGTAAACTCCTCGAAAAAAAAATGCACATGCATAAATTGGGTATTTTAACGAGATCTACATTTTTGTAGAGTAAGTTTACTCTCTTACAGTTTACTAGTTATGCAAAATTCAACATAATTCATCCAACATAAGCAGGTCTTCAGAGGCTATTCCCAGAAAATACAAGATATGCATTTTATTTGTGATGAAAATGGCTTTAATACGTGGCATTTTAATCAATATCGTTAGATCCATTTTTAAGGGAAAAAAATCGAAAACTTTTCCATGTAAAGGGCAGTTAGTGGTGAGGGATTTTCTTAAAAATATTCGTGGAAGATACCAAACTTAAATATCAAGTTTGGTATTTAACCGTCTTTTCGTTTTTGAGCTATGATAGCCACAGACACGCACGCACGCACACCACAGGATTCAGGATTTCCTAAAACATGTATTTCTGGTGAAATCTCTGTATCGAATTTTTGTATGCAAAGCAACACCTTCTCTATCCACTATTTATGTATCCACACTTCTCCACTAAGAGAGAGTAAAAACCATGTCTTCCATTCATATGACTTCCTCTAGCTGTTCCACAAACAAATTATTCTTAAAATGATTATTCTTTTATCTACAGCATGCTAATTGAGATAGACATTAGTAGAATTGGTCTTATTGCTTGCTTCTTTATAAGTGGTGGTGGTGGTGGTGGTGGTGGTGGTATAACTGGCGACTTAAGGACCCGTTGTACAATCCCTTTATTCTACCATAGGAATTCGAGCAGAAGGGAACTAAGGGATACACTAGACTAAAGCGATACTCAAATCTTTAAAAGCAGGTCACAATGTGAACTGATTTAAATTCGTTTCTCTTTGCTTGCCGGTCGTCTCCTTAGCGCGTTGCTTGGATTCGATTCCCAGTACCGGTGTGGGGATTTTTCCCCCGCTAGGTGACCTGGACCGGGGTGCACTCAGCCTAGTGAGGTCCCTGGGGGACCAATTGAGGAGCTACTTGTTGGAGAAGTAGCGGCTCCAGGTCGTGAAGACCGAATTAAGTATGACGTCTGTAATGGACTGAGATGGGGGGACGCAGCGGCCGGGCGGTAGGCCAAGGCTCTTAGTGAGCTGTGCCAAGTCATTGCTTGCCAGTTGTAAAACAAAAGAGAAATGAATCGAAAGCCGGATTCCCGTCTGAGAAGAGTATAAGTTGTTTAAAATTGAAACCAAATAACGAAGAATATATAGGAAATAGTTTAATATGCATAAAAAGACATGTATATAACATAAATGCTTAGTTTTTACAAAATTTTGGTGTAGTAAGTTTTTATCTATCTCTTAACGGTATACCAGTTAAACATGTCATCCAGAATGAAAAGGTGATAAGAAAATGCTCTCAGGAAGTTCTGGATATCCATTTCATTTATCATAAAAATATCTAAAACCTATGGTATTTTAATCAAAATCGTTGGAGCATTTCCGAGAAATCAAAATGCTTAACAATGTTCCATGTAAAGGATAGTAGGGGTGGAGGTTTTTATTGCATTTTCGTGTCGTATTCTTGGAAGATACAGCGATTTTTCGTTTTTGAACTATCTGTCCATACACACACAGACCTTTTTTTTTATTCAGGGGTCTCAAAACATGCATTTCCGTTGAAATATTGGTATCTAATTTTTGGGTGAAATACTCGTACAATACCTTTTCTATCTTCTATGCTCGTACGTGCTAGAAAAAAAGGTTTTTTCATTCACATGACTATTTCTACTGTTATGCAAATAAAATATTCTTAAAAAGAATATTTATTTTTTTATCTACATCATACTAATCAATCAGAAATTGTCTCACTACTTGCATCCTGGTAAGTAGAAGGGAAATAGGGAAATACGTTAGGCTTAACCGAAATTCAGATCTTTTAAAAGCTGGCCGTTATATGAAACAATTGAAATTTGGTTCTCTTTACACACTCAAAAGTAAAACAAAAGAGATATGAAACGAACGATGACTGCCTATTTGAGGAAAATAAAAATAGCTAAAAAATGAAACCAAATACAAGAAATATCTAAAAAATTATTAACTCTACAAAACAAATGCATATGACATAAATTGCATGCTTTAACAATATCCGTAACTTTTGTGTCCATCCTTACGGTGTAGCAGTAATACCAAAGTCATCAAGAATGGAAGGATCTTCAGAGGCTATTCCTTACCAGAAAATCCAAGTTCGTTTGCCAATTGTTTCGTTTGTCATGAAAATAAAAACCTTAAACACATGATTTTTAATAAAAATAGTTGGAACCATTTAAAAAAAATTCAAAATTTTCGAAAAATGTTCCATGTAAAGAGCAGTTGCGGTGAGAGCTTTTCCTGGAAATCTTTGTGTTGTATTCTTAGAAGATATTGAACTTAAATACCAAGTTTCGTATTTAGCTGACTTTTTAGTTATGCTGTCCACAGACACACACGCGCGCGCGAGTGCGGACCTTTTTCTAAAAAATTTGGTTTTGAATTCAAGAAACTTCAAAATATGTATTTCTGGTGAAATCTTAGTTTCGAATTTGTGGGTGGAATACAATCCTCTACTTACTATGGGTATGTTCATACGTGTTCGAGAAGGTAAAAACATCAGCCAACCCAGCGCTCCCTATCTTCACCATTACAAAGAAACAACGTGCAGCGAAAGAAGTCGAAGAATATATATATATATATATATATATATATATATATATATATATAGAATGAACTATAAATATTGTAAACATATAAATTGTAAACATTTATTGTATCGGCATAATATATTTGTACTATATGCTAAACAACAGCCGTAAAAAATCCTCACGTCTTCAGCCTCATGTTATTAATTCAATTCGCGGCTGAAAAGGGATAAATCACTAAAACAGTCCTCTGGGATGAGATAAATCCCAAAGTTAATTAAACTCTAAATCCCCAGTAATAGTAGCAATCTAGTCAGTCAGTGGGCGGGTCGCTGATTGAGTGAGAGTACATTTCGGGTTCGATGAGAAGTGCTGTTCTCCGAGCGAGTTCGTTGGCAAGGCAAGGCTTGTGTTCAACTCCCCAAGGAGTGAAGTACCCGAAAGAAGATGGTACTTCGTGAGTATTTCGTTAAGTGGTGACGACGCGGAAGAAATGAAGTATGGGAAATTGAACTAGTTCACAAGAGGTGAAGTGATAGTGAAAATCAATGTGAAGTATCAATGTAAAGTTGAACAAGATTACATTACAAAGGGGCAGTGAGAAATAGTGAAGTTACAGTTGAAAAAAATGGACAAAGACTATGTACCTATATAAAAGAGATTCTCCTATTCATATTGGCTACTCACGATAATGTTTTAATTAAAATCATCTCAGATTAAACAACATGGATTTTAATGCTACACAATACGGAAAACAAAATCCATGTTCGCAAATCGTAACTCAATACTTTTATCTATTAGGAAACAAAGAAGAATGGCGTAAGCTGCTTCATAGATGCCGTATGACAGCTAAATGGTGAAACCTCAGTAATATTTGTTTTGAGACTTAAGGACATGTATTACGCATTTTCCGAAAACGTCATTTCTATAGAAAACACTCTTACACATAATTTGTAGCCGTGAATGATTTGTGCATTTTTGCGCGTAGTAAGCTTTGTGCATCTTTAATGGTATTACAGTTATATAAAATTATGCAAAAAGGCATTCAGAATAAAGAGCATTTCAACATAAGATACAACTAATAAAATTACCTTTAATTAATTATATTATAATCCTTTAAATTTCCTTCAAATGATTTCAATAGAATTCGAGATATACATTTACTCTTCAGTTAATATAACAAAGATATATTTTAATCAAAAGTGTTGATTAAAAGAGCCGTCTAAAGAGTAGGTGATGAACAATTTTCCATATAAGTAATTGATAGTAGTATTGAATGAAGTGATTTCTGTTGTTCTTATGACATATAACAAAATGGTGAATTTTAAATACCAGGATGAGTATTTATCTGACCCCCCCCTCTCTCTCTCTCTCTCTCTCTCTCTCTCCCTCTCTCTCTCATACACACACACACACCGGGACACTTTTCTAAATTTTTATTCGGGGATCTCAACGCGTAATTTCTGTTGAAATCTGGATATCAAACAAAATTTTGGAATGCAATACTTAAAATATACAAATATACAATATATATATGATAAATGAAGTAAAAATATACTTATCAACAATAATACACGGCAGGTTTTCGTTACCAGCTTTACGTAACAAGCAAAGGGGAGGATAAGGGGACAAAGTGACAGACAGTGAAGTGAATAAGATGAAAAAGAGTAGGTTGTCACGTTCCATGTAACACGTTCCATATTCTAAAAACGCAATTAAAATTTAACGAGCCGTTACAAAGTCATATGTAAACAGCAGAAATATACACGTGTAGCATCACATGCTGCCTACTTCTTGACGCTGTTTTCTTAATCTTCTTCTTTTGCTTTCTTCTCCTTTGCTGACTACTGAAGTCCCTCATAAGCATCAGATCATCCTCAACAGAAAGGTTGGCAGCGAAACCGCAAAACCGTGAACATCTGTGACAGGATCATAGAATCACGAATGTGTATTTAAAGGAGTGCTTGTGTGTGTGAGTGTGTGTGTGCAATTATTTAACCATCTGATCCTATTTAGGGTTTATTATAAGACACAGAATACTTAAATATGAAATAAACACATAAAACAATATGGCGTTGGAAGGAAAAATTGACTAAATAATAATAATAATAATAATAATAATAATAATTAATAATAATAACAATATTTTATACTATCCTATAGACTTCATGCATCCTAGGAAACCACAAAAATTAGTCTTTATTTCATCGTGAAATAAAGTAACTACTTTATTTCATTGTAAATTACTTTAACTCCTTTGGTAGCTCCCCATTCTTTAACACATGAATGCCGTGTCATATAAGTCCTTAGACTTGCCGGGTAACAAACTAAATACAGCTTTTTTAGCATAATCTAAAACTGCTTCTGAATATCCACTTTCATTCATTTATTGATTTATTACTTTTTTTAATTTTTTGCATTTGTATAGCCCGCTTTAACTTCAATAGTCATTTCAGGAACTTTGACTTGTGAAATTCGTATTACTGTAGGTTTTAGAACATTAAGTTAGTCAGTTTTATATTACTAAACACACACATTCATGCTTCCAGACTGGTTAAAGAAAAATTACCCGCCCCAGCCGGAAACCGAACCCAGGATCTCCGGGTGAGAAGTTAGTTCGGTGACCACTCGACCACGGAGGCGGTCTGATTTAATTGGTGCAGTTTAAACAACCAAAATTGCAACTGTTTATTCCGGCAGGGTTACGCAGCAACGAAAAAAGCACTACCTACGTCACGACTAAAATTCAATTCCTCACGATGACTCTTATTAATATTAATATATATAAGAATATTTCAGTTAATATTAGCATAGGACAAAACGTTGTATATTACTAGTAGCTGATTAGACTATTATTTGCTCATGAGAAATCAGAACACTCGCGTTTACGTGCTCGTGTACTAAACATCCCTCACTCACATATAACAGTATATTTAAGCCACTTATAATATATTAACTAATATTATAATATTATTAAATTAGTTTACTGCTCTAAGTATATACTTCGGACAGAGGCAAATTGGTTAGAGTGCAAAAAAGTATACAGGAAAAAATTGACCACCTCACTCCTACACAGTCTTACTCTGTCTTGTAATGGTTATCATGCTAGCCTCTTGTTCCCAAGGTCGCGGGTTCAAATCTGGCAGAGGGCGATAGATTATTTCAGGCGTAAAAAAAAATTTAGCATGGCTTCCTTTAGAAGTGAAATAAAGCTGTTGGTCTCGTGTCGCAGCCTGATAAAGAGGCTTGTGAGCAATATCAAGCTGTTTTTCACGCCCAACATACAATTAGACGCTGAGAACCATAGTAGTTAAATAGCGTCCATAAATAAAACTCCATTTCCATTTCACTCCTACACGAAATATTCATTGTTCTGAAATAAATAAAATAACCCAGGACTATACAGAGACAATTATCCTATTCGCGACAGCAAGTATTCCCATCTTTGAGAGCCCCGGTAGAAGTAGAGGGTCCCTTAGTGAAATAGGTAATGCGAGATAGACTTAGCGCAGAAGAACAAAACATACTACCGGTATAAAAGACACCCTACCACAACAACGAACTAGAGTTCCTAAAATCCGAGCATAGGTCCGAAACTATAAAACAAAGAAAACAAAAAACATTGATATCTTTTTTAACCTCTTTAAATCACCAAACTCTACATACTACGGTATTGGTGAACATCAGGAAAATCAGGTGAAACACAAAAAAGTATGGTCCCGTTACACTACAACATGCTGAATCAAGATCCTACACCAGTGAAACACAAACGATTCATGATATTCCAACTACTTACTCTACTTTTAATTACGAAGTGGGGTTTCAAAGAACTAAAACTCTGGCACTAAAACTCTCTCCCGAATGACCTTGGATTGCAACTCAAGACGAAGTTTATAATTATCTAATTATATTACCCGAACTCAAACATGTTCTTCTAAATTGCGTCGCCCTGCGTGGTGTATTGGTTACCATGCTAGCGTCATATAACCAAGTTAGCGTGTTCAAACCCGGCGGGGAACGATGGATTTTTTCGGGCGTAAAAATCCTTAAGGGAAGTAAAGCCGGTGATTTACGGCACGAAATGAACCTCAAGCCTGATAAAGAGGCCTCTGAGCAAAATTAAGCGGTCTTTCACGTCCAAATAGAATGGGACGCTGAGAGCTACAGCATTTAAAGAGCGTCCATAAATAAAACTGTTTATTTCCATTTTTTTTCTTCTAAACTGCAAAAGTTCTAGTGCAGGATATCATACCTTACGAGTTCCTAATACAGCTTTCTGAAAATGGAATTAAATATCTTCTATAAATATTCAATAGTATTTGAACGAGAAAAAAATCTTTCTTGGGTAGTGGCGTTGTGCTACTTTATCCCTATTCTAAAACGGATTAAGGCCCTACCTTAGCCGAAAACATCAATATGTGCAAATTTCTCGAAAAAAAATCATTAACAAGAGACTACACTGGATTCTTGAACCAATACAATTTTTCTCTGAATTTCAAAATTGTTTCCGACAATTTCATTCTACTACGGACACATTAATCACAATAGAATCAGAAATAAGAGATGCACTAAATCATAACTAGCACCTGATGACAGTCAGACTTGATATTGAGGAGGCTTATGAAATGACGTGGAAACCCCGCATAATTAAATGCTTCTGCCACACATAAAGGGAAACGTGATCCAGTTTATTAAAAACTTCCTTACAGAACGTAAGATTCAAGTCCGATATAATGGAGTTTAGTCAAGGTTTTCAAAACTAAAATGGAGTGACCCAAGGTTCTGTCATCACTTTTACTCTTTTCTTAAAGAGACTGCCAGAGACTGATTTGGGGGGCCTACTGCACTAGTCTCATCTCCAGCCATCAGATGGAAACTCCCTTGGAAATACAGAGAACCCATCTTAGTTTAAAATATGCCATTAAAGTTGGTGCTAAGCCTGCTTCTGGAGTATACTCTTATGTACTCCTGGATTACCCTGGGGGCTACCCCAATGTCCGAAAGATACACAAATTGCCATTCCATCTTCGTGTATCCAACTACCTGGATAATTACAATCAGAAAATCCCACCTCACATGCCCAGAGATATATTCATTCATGTCCACTTTGGAAATAAAGCAACCTCGAGTACTTCTTGATCTGCAATTCCACCAGGGAGCACAAACTACTTCCACAACTTATAGGAAACTCTTCTAAGAAATCACCGAAACCTTCTCCAATTATATCGCAATCTACACTGCTCTAATATCCAAGATTGGTGGCAGTGCAGGACATGCAATTTACAACAATGGATGGATTCTTCCATACAGATTACCTAATCTCTATTCTACGTACAGTTGTGAACTCTTTGCAAACAAGGAAGCCCTCTATTATGTCACCTTTCAAGACACTAATCGATTTGTGTACTTCGATTCTCTAGGTGTTCTTTAGAGCCTACAAAATGGCACAACGGATCAACAACTCTCTTCGATGAAATAAGCAATACAGATGTAATCTTTGTATGGATACCCTCCCACCAGAGTACTCCAGATAACGAAAAAGCCAAGAAGGCTGCACACCATCCTAGACATCACTTCAGTAGTTCCTTACATTGATATAATGAAATACTTCACCAAAAAAATATCAAACGCAGGGAAAGGATATTGGAACCAGTTTTATCTAGGCAGCTCCAGGTGGTGCGTAAAGGTGCATTTCTCCCTTTCCGTTAACTTCATTAGCAAGAAAACATCAAGTACTGATAAGCAGGTTGAGAGCGAAAAAATGCAAATGACCTAAATTGTGTGTTTTAACGAGATCTGCATTATTTGTGTAGTAAATTTTTGTCCATTCCCTACGTTTACCAGTTATACAAAACTCAAGAAATTTGAATCAGAGGCTGTTCCCAAATTAATATCTATTATAATCAAAATTGTTAGAGACATTTTGACAAAATCAAAATTTTCGAAAATTTTTCCATGTAAAGAGTAGTGTGGGATAGGGAAATTTTCCTTAAAATCTTCGTGTCGCATCCTTGGAAGGTACTAAATCTAACCCCCAAGTTTGGTGTTCTATGCCCTTTCGTTTTTGAGTTATCGTGTTCACAGACACAGGGACATACGGACATACAAACATGGACCTTTTTTCTAAAATGGGTTTTGGATACAGGGGATCCTAAAATGTGTATTTCTAGTGAAATCTTAGTATCGAATTTTTGGGTGGAGTCCAATACCTTCTCTACCCGTGTATCATGTACTATGTAGAGAAAGTAAAAAGACATGCAACGTTATGAGATTATGTATCGTTAGTATCATCATCATCATCATCATTAACATTAGTTTCAGTATAATTTACCCGAATATGTTGAAGGTGTTCCTCGACTTGATAGCAAATTGATTCAAGGCGCAACAGTGTATCTAGCCTAACAAATTTAATTTTTTATCGTTGTTCAATAGAAAATATTGTGGCATCTTCATCCAAATCTGCAAAAGCTTTGATTGCATATAATTTTATTCCCCCCCCCCCGAAGAGACTTTCTAACTGAAGAAAGATAAACATTCTTCATTCCTTTTCGGTTCACCGGAAAACTAAAAAGGATCACACAATTCTTTAGGGGTTAATGGAAAATATTCACAATAGTTATTTATGATACAAGTATGTAAAGTCGTTTTTTATCGAGTGTGGATCTTATGAAAGAGGTGTAGTCGAGGTCATACGAGATGTGTATCATACAATGCAGATGATTATGCAATATTCTGCACGGCAGTACGAAATTAAAGTAAAATCACTATTAGAGATGAGTTACTATTTTCACGGAAATGCACAACAGCGATTATTTATGTGGCCATGTGTATTTAAATGGAAATAAATGAATAAAGAGGACAATAACAACTCTACGGGCTGAGAACAATTACTTTGCTTAGTTACTTAATACTGTTTCAATAAACATTGAATAATTCAGAAACATTACTTATTTAGAAGATTTCGCAGCATGCTGTTACAGTTCCACGGGGTTGAAAGTCCACTAAAATTGCTGAAGGTGATATTGAAAATTCAATTAAGAATAAATTGGAGATAGCTAAGAGTAATTTAGGAGAACAAAGCAAATTAGATGCAAAGGAGGCGACTGAAAATAGGGTTAGTTTCTCAAACTAATGTTCTTCGAGGCAGCGAAATATATATCTCGAAATGTCAAAATTGTATTAATACTGTGCACTGTAAAAACAGCACGGTGACCATGACAGGAATTTATTGTTAATTTTTATTCAAAAACAAATAAATAAACAAATAATTTCAATGGTTAATGTATATTGCATAATGTATTTCGTTCATGATAATGCGCGAGGTTAAAACTTGCCATTTTTAAGCAACATTTTATGTGTCACAAATCATTCCTTTTCACCCTTGCTTTGCATTCAAATATTTGTTTAGGTTTCATTATTTTATTTCTATATTTATACCTTTCTCTAATCCTATTGAAAATAGATGAAAATAATACGCATTTTGCATACATCGGGTGCTATTGAACTTCATTGTATTATTATTATTATTATTATTATTATTATTATTGTAGTTTTTGTTTGTCAAACACTTGCACCACTACCCATTACAGAAACCATGAACTTTTGACATAACAATTCACACAAATATCTGCCTATTTTCAGCACAACCCAATTTTTGTCATTTCGTCATTTAATATGCACTGCTATGTTAAATATCTGTTAATAAAAATAGAATCATAGCTGATCAACCCTCTTCTTTGGTAAATACATTCGTATTATTATTGGTGCAAAGATAATTATCATTCATCGTCTGTAATGTCTAAAGGAAAGGACGATTTTGGATGGGGAGATGTTCTTAAAAATGTCCTTGTCACATCCTTGGAAGATACTTAAACACCAAGTTTGATAACCAGCCATTTTATTTTTGAGTTATGTTGTTCACATGCTCACATATACACACAGGGACATTTTTCTAATGTTTTTATTTTACATTCAGGGGCATCTTTTATTATCTTTTATTCGGGGAACCCATCTTAAATTTGCTGGGAATATTCTGTGAAGTGATAACTAAGAGAATTAAGACCTAACACATCTGCCTATAATAACATAAGAGAATAAATGTAAATACTCTTTACTTGTAAAAAACCACAAAAGTACAGGGGTACCACAGAACTCCATATTCATAATTCTCTTCAATAATTATAGAAATTAGAATTAACAAACATGGCTGCCTACAACTACGTTTACCTACCTAATTTCTGAAAACACACCGAAACATGAGGCAACTTTACGAATCAGTAGCGCAACCAGAAAATTATTAAAAGAGGTTTATGTTTTAAAATCAAATGACAACTATTGGTTTGAAATATGTTTAAAAGGTCGCTTTTATATTCATTGATAAGTGCAGCGATTGGAATTAAAATTACAGATTGCTATTACTCCAACCTCCAACCCCCCCCCCTGGCTACATCTCTCGTTCCAATTAAAATTTAAGCTTAATACCACTAGGATGCTGTAGCACACCTGTAAGCATTATAGGGTTAAAGGAACCTCATATCTAGGTAATCCAGACAATATGTGTGTGGTAATCCAGACAATATGTGTGTCTATATATATATATATATATATATATATATATATATATATATATATGTGTGTGTGTGTGTGTGTGAATAATATGAATTTAAGATAGCATATCCATTAAGACGTCACTAACATAAGCAATCGGTATTCCTGGCTCGAGAAAGACAGCATAAGGAAGGAATTAGTTTCTCACTGCTGAAGATACCCTAATTAGCGACTCTGGCAGTTCTTCTGGCAGAGACACCCTGCTGTCTTCAGCTTCTTGACACCTCGTCGACAAAGAAATTAGAGAAGCAACACGTCTGCGCTGATGCGTGCATTTTCACTGACATACACAGGGAGGGAGTGCAACATCAGCATACAAAGTTGGTGAAGATTACATAATATTGCAAAATAAATTTAACCGCAAATCTTCCCACTCGTAGATTGTGTTATTTCAGAGACAAAACAAATAAGATTGTCTCTTAAATGGTACTTATACAGCGTTTCTTATCGTAAGCTGATAAGCAGGGACAAATACAACAGCTTATGTTTGTTTTTCATGATTAATGTCAAAGGAATTCAAGAAAAACCCAGCTTGAAATCCATATGCGGCATCTAAAAGGTAGAAAGGGGGCTGATGTATTATAGTCACTTGACATTTTCTTCCCATTATCATTTTATTTCATAGCTGTTCAACAAATTCTTTGTATAATAGCTTGTGTTGATAATTATTGGCCTAAATAGCTTCCATTCACCTTTTGTTGTAGGAACATGACCTCACGAGAAAGAAAAGAAAGGCACTGGATGGGGCATTTTTAAAATATTGAAAATTCCAAATAACAACAGCAAATAGGACATCTCTGTGTGATGTGTTTAGTGTAAAATCTAATGACAAAACTTATATAAGGCCCGCACATTTCAGGGAGTAAAAACCTCATTAGTAAGAAGTTTCTAGTTAAAGCCACTGATTGATCATAAAGGGAATTATAATACTGTGTCAAGCAAGTTCCGGGAATTTGCCAATAAAACAAAAAATGAATTATTCATCCAATTTTATTTTATCGCCTTCAAAGTAGACCCCTTCTGAAATTATACATTTGTGCCAACGAATAATTCAATCATCAAAACATTTTTTGTAGGCTTTTTGAGGAATCGATGTCAATAGTCGCCGCGAATTTTCCTTTATGTCTTCTATCGACTGAAAACGGGTGCCTCGAAGTGGTAACTTGAGTTTTGGAAAGAGAAAGAAATCAGCAGGAGCCAGATCAGGTGAATACGGTGGTTGTTTGATGAAATTTGTTGAGTTTTTGGCCAGAAATTTGTTAAGAATAATAGCCTTGTGAGCTGGTGCCTTATCGTGGTTCAGAATCCACGACTTGTCGTTTCACAAATCTGGCCTTTTTCGCCATATTTGTTCTCTCAAACGCCCCATACCGCTCAGATAATAGTCTTTATTTACCACCTGACCTTCTGGCAAGAACTCTGAGTGCACGACACCGCGATAATCGAAAGAAAAAAACTGTCAACATGGCCTTCAGTTTCGATCGAGTTTGACGTGCCCTTTTAGGTTTCGGTTAGGTTAGAAGGCGCCATTCGGAAGCTTGTTGACTGGTTTGAGTGTCAAACTCGTAAATCCACGTCCCATCACCATTTTCTTCACTTTAGCGATGTTCAGTTCTGTTGAAACCGTTGATGGCCGACCAGAGCGAGGCAAATCTTCCACTAGATCTCGACCACTTTTGAATGTAGTGTACCACTCATATGCACGTGTTTTTGATAACGTCGATTCACTATAAGCCCTCTGTAACATTTTCAGTAATTCGGCACACGAAATGCTATTTGCAATGCAAAATTTGCGACAGATTCTTTGTTCAATATCTGTATCCATCGTAAAATCGCAAATCACCTTTGAGATGAACTAATAAAATGGCGTACTGTAAACAAACTAGATGACAGATGACTATCAAACTCCGCGTGGGTACAAGTGAAACAATTAAAAACAGCAAATATTTTGGAAACGACAGTAAAATTTGTTTTGACAAAAAATATTTTAGTGAACCCTACATTATTCCTGGGGTAAGCTTTTGTCTGCTTCTTAATTTGCAGTTGTGTAAAACTAAATAATAATGAATAGAAATGCACAAGCTGTTCACTAGGAATTCAACTATGTTTCATTAGCCTAAATAGTACATTTAAAACTCTGATATATTCCATTCACATAACCTCTCTACATCTCTGCAATTAATTATTTTTAAAAAGCTTATGCTTCCTTTTACTTCATGCTAATCGAGAAAAAAATTAGCAGAAATAGTCTTATTACTTGCTTCCTTGTAAGTAGAAGCGAAATAAGGTAGTACGATAGGTTAAAGTGATAGTCAAAAGCTGGTTGCTATGTGACTGAAGTTCCTTTGTTTGTGTGGATTGGAGTTGACAAATTCCTGCATGAGAAAAGTTTTTCAAAGATGAAACCAAAAACAAGGAATATCTCAAAAACGACCAACTCCACGAAAAAAATTCATATAACATATATTGTGTGTTTTAACGTGTTCTACATTATTTGTGTGGCAAGGTTTTGTTCATCTCTTATGGTTTAGCAGTTATGCAAAATTCCCTAAAATTCAGCCAGAATAAACTAGTCTTCAGAGGCCATTTCCAGTAAATTTAAGATATCCATTTTATTTTTCAGGTAAATATCTTTAATATACGATATTTTAATCAAAATCGTTAGTGCCATTTTTGAGAAAATCAAAATGTCGAATAAAGTTCTATGCAAAGGGTAGTTGGGTGTGGGGGGGGGGATTTTTCTCAAAATCTTCTTTTCACATCCCTGGAAGATACTAAACTTAAATACCAAGTTTAGTGTTTTACCGACTTTTCGTTTTTGAGTTATCGTGTTCACAGACACACACGCACAGACACACACACGGAACTTTTTCTGAAAATGCTTTTTTTCGATAAAAGGGACCCTAATACATATAATTCCGGTGAAATCTCGGTATCGAATTTTTGGGTGGCATGCAATACCTTCTCTATACACTATGTACATAGTACGTATAGAGAAGGTAATATGATCTTCCAATATAAATGGTTATCATTTTTAATAAAATAAAAATAATGAACCATTTTCTAGATACAATTTCATTTCTTGAAAATCCACCAAGAACGTTTTAATGATATGACTCATGTTTTGAGCCACGACGGTTGTCCGATTTCTCATTATTTTCTTTCTTTATATATGTTTTGTTTGTTTATTTGTTTCGCTTTTGCTTCGTTTGTTTGTTTTTTTATTTTCTCTACATACTACATGGTACATAGGTAGAGAAGGTATTGCACTCCACCCAAAAATTCGGTACAAAAATTTCACCGGAAATACACGTTTTAGGATTCCCAGTATAAAAATTATTTTTAGAAAAAGGTTCGCGCGCGTATGTGTGTTTTTCCGTGTATGTCCGTGAACACGATAACTCAAAAACGAAAAGGCAGTTAAATACCAAACTTGGTAATTAAATTTAGAATCTTTCAACAATGAGCCACAAAGATTTTCAACAAATTTCTCCCACCTCCCTCTTACCTTCACATAGAAAAATGTTCGAAAATTTTAATTTTCTACAAAATATTTCTAGCGGTTTTGATTGAAATACCGTATATTAAAGATATTTACACCTCGAATAAAATGTATATTTTGAATTTTCTAGCGAAAGCCTCTGAAGAACTCTTCATTCTGGATCAATTTTGCTGAACTTTGTATAACTGGTATACCGTGAGAGATAGACCAAACCTTACTACACAAAAATGCAGATCTGTTAAAACACAATTCATGTCATTTCGTGGAGTTGGCCATTTCCGAGATATTTCTTGTAATTGGTTTCAATTTTAAAATGATTATACACTTTTCTCATACGGGAATTTGTCAATTCCTGGTAATGCAAAGAAATGAATTTCAACCACATGGCAACCGATCTTTTAAAAATTTTTATTATCGCTTTAGCCTATCGTATTCCCTTATTTCCCTTCTACTTACAAGAAAGCAAATAATAAGACCTTTTCTGCTAATGTGTATCTCGATTAGCATGAAGTAGATAGAAGAATAATAATTTGTTGCAGAGATTTAGAGAAAGTCATGTGAATGGAACACATCAGATTTTTTGTTATATATATATATATATATATATATATATATATATATATATATTGGTTTTCAAGCGTAACCTATTTGGCTATGAGGAGGAGAGAATGACTTAGATAGTGCACAAACAGAAACATACAATATTAAATATCCATTATCATAGCGGGATTCGAATCCGCGACTCCTTCGCGACAGTACGTTAACACCAAAGGCACCGGTGATTTTTCAGTGTTGAATTTCACTGAACACAGACAAGACGGCACACTCATAGAAGTTTGGTTGTTTTTCCGGAAGTTATTTGTTTTCTTAAACTCGGGAGGGATCAAACCATATTTCAGGTAAAATACAAGTTCGGGTTTTTGATCTCTATACTTTAGAATTATCGATGTATTTATAATTGAATAATTAATGTCATCCATGACCATTGCATTAGGAATAACGCAAGAATGTACCACAAGTATTGGGTCGGTCCGGTAGAGGTAGGTTCGCTCTGTGATGTCCATACGATTCGGTGAAGCAGTGTCCCGCAACCGGTGTACCGCGGCACAGAAGTTGCCGTCACAAGGTAACAGGTGTGACAAGAACTTCTAACAATTGTTGTAATAAATTAATTTAATTTTGTTTCCAACTGTATGACCCCTTGCTGAGACAGTAAGACGTTGATGGACTCAATTCTTAATTAAACACGTTCAGAAGTGTGCTGGTCGAACTAGGAAAATATAGATATTATTGTTTTTTCTATAGTCTGATAAATGAGGTGGCACTTTTCATTGATAAGAAAGAAAACTCTGCGGAACAATTTGGTGATGAAAAGAGCCTGTGTGACCTCGCGTTCCTTGTGTGTACATATACAGGCTGCTTGAATAATCCGTATAATTGATAGGAAAACAGTATTAAAATATATATTCTGGTGTATTACCTTCTTACATAGTGTATAGAGAAGGTATTGCATTCCATCCAAAAATTTGATACCGAGATTTCATCGGAAATACACGTTTTAGGGTCCCTTGTATAAAAAAATTAGAAAAAGGTCCTTGTGTGTGTCCGTGCATCTGTGAGCACGATAACTCAAAAACTAAAAGTCAGTAAAATACCAAACTTTGCACATAAGTTTAGTATCTTCAAAGGATGCGATACAAAGATTTTGAGGAAAATCTTGATCGAAAATTGCTCCTACTGTTTTATTTAAATTACTGTATATTAAGGATATTTACACGATAAATAAAATGTATATCTTGGATTTTCTGGGAATACCTGTTTAGACCTCTGTATTCTGAATGAATTTTGCTAGATTTTTCATAAATGGTAAACCGTAAGAGATAGACAAAAGCTGCACAAAATATGTAGATCTCGTTGAAGCACACAGTTTATGTCATATACAGTTTTTCCTTGGAGTTGACCATTTTCAGTTTTAAAATGCTTAAACGTTTAACATACGGGAATTTGTCAACTCCTGGAAATGCAAAGAAATGGATTCCACCCACATGGTAGCCAGCTTTTAAAATATTTGACTATCGTTTTAGCATGAAGTAGAAGAATAAGCTTTTTAACAATAATTTGTTCCAGAGATGTAGAGAAAGTCATGTGAATGGAACACATAAGATTTTTTTTCGTAAAGCAATATTACTAACCAATATACCAACTACCTTAAAACTATGTGCTTTATTTGTTTTTCTCGATTATCACTATTTCAACTTTACTTTTTCATAACTTTACTCTTCTGTTACAATCCTAGGTTTTTGGGAAGCTATTTCTCAAGATTTTGTAATTTCACTACAGTAATATGATAAATAATTAACGTTTAAAAGACATGAATATGTATTCTTCAAATACAAGGTTTCACTTTAGATCGGATAAGCAGCAGAAGATATGAAATTCCAATGTTCAGTGCCCGATTATATTTTAATGCAGGCTGTACCTGCTTGGATGTGCGCCAGGGCAGTGAGTTCCTCACTCGCAGAAGTATAGCTGTAGTATGCAATACACGTTATCATTGAGGGCAATCTACTGTCACAACTGAATCAAACGTTGGAAAACAAGCGCAAGCATTGTATTTTAATCTTCGGACAGTGATTATTGGCTATCACCTCCCCCCTCTAACTGGGCTCTGAGATTTGCGGTTGAGTAAGTAAGAGCGCTCTGACTCAGAAAAGTGAAAACAAACTTAACTATTTCATAAGGAGGGACCTACATATATTACATTTAATTTAAAGATACACAGTTCACGAATATGCTGGTATAAACACGTAGATATTACCATCCTTGCCTCGTATACCTTTAAACTCCAGAGCGGTCGTTTTATGGTATGCCCGCGGATCAGGTAAATAAGAGTTTTCTGTTCTAAGACTCCCACGTTTACTTATGAGAAACAATAATATAAACTACAATAAGTAATCTATATAAATGGAGCTAAACGTGGTGCCTATCTGCAATGAGATATTCCTGGCATTAGAAAAGAGAGATTAACTCTATAGATGGGGTATGAACCCATTAGCTTAAATAGGAAGATAAATAAATATCCTTATTTAGTTGAATTTAAGTAAGAAGCAAATTAATTGTATTCGGATGAAATTACCATTCACAAGCAGTTCGTCGCGTGTAATTTTCCTTATTTCTGTTTTTTTTTTTTTTGTGTTTAACGCCCACTTTTATTACAATGGCACCGTAGGCGATGATACTGGTGATATATGGAATGAATATGGAGCACTGGTGGAATGCGATGTCGGAGAACCCGGAGAAAACCCGCCCTTGCGCCGCTTTCTCCACCATAAATCTCACTTGCGGTCGCTTGGGATCGAATCCGGGCCGTTTAGGTGAGATGCGAGTGGTCTAACCATTATGCTACGGCGCGACCTATTATCTGCAAGTTCGTCTATGTTTTGCAGAATTTTCCTATACACTTTATGCCTCTCGCTACTATGTATAATAAGTAGGAGAAATATGTTCCACTCAAAAATTCTATACCGAGTTTTCGGGGTCCCTGAATTCGAATGAAGGGTCTGTGAAGCACTACATGAAGTAGCAAAAACTACCAATCAAGAGTAATCCCTGTAATGTTAGTTAAAATGCATCCTAATAGGTATTGAATTAAGCAGAAATGTTTCTTTCTCTAGCGCATATACAATGTACATAGTAGATAGATAAGATATTATATTCCACCCAAAAATTCGATACCGAGATTTCAGCGGAAATACATGTTTTGTATTTGAATCCAAAAAGAGCATTTTTAGAGAAAAAAAAAGGTCCGCGTGTGTCTGTAGATAGAGTGCAAAAATGAAAATACCATTAAATACCAAATTCGGTATTGAAGTTTAGAATCTTCCAAGGATGCGACATGAAGATTTCCAAGAAAGTCTCCCACCTCAAATTCGTTTTACATGAAAAAATTTCGAATTTTTTTATTTTCTCAAAAACAGCTAACAAGTTTTATTTAAATACCGTATAATAAAGATATTAGATGACAAATAAAATGTATATCTTGAATTTCCTGGGAATAGCCTCTGAAGATCTTTTTATTCTGCTTGAATTTTGCATAACTGGTAAACCGTAGGATATAGATAAAACTTAGTACATAAAAAAATGTAGATTTCGGAAAAACACATAATTAATACCATATACGTTTTTCTTGTAGATTGGCCCGTTTTCGAGATATTTCTTGTTACTAGGTTCAATTTTGCACTGCGTAACTTTTCTCAAACGGGAAGACACATTTCGTTTCGTCTCTCATGCTTTACTGCTGGCTATGCAAAGCGGACCGAAGTTCAATTGTTCCACTGAGCGACCAGCTTTTAAAAATAGTTAGCCTAGTGTATTCCCTTAGTATGTCCCTTATACTTACAATGAAGCATGCCGGTCCCCATGGCCGCGCTAGCTTTGGTGCTTCGTGGGCAGGGGATCGTGGGTTCGAGTCCCGCCTTGGGCATGGGTGTTATATGTTTGTGCAATGTGTATGTGTTTGTAAAAGGAACAGTAAAACCAGTAATCAGTAAAACCTACGGGGGGAAATGTAAATGGGGATACAGCGCCGGAGTCCTGATAGTAATAAATCCAACTCTTCTAATGTTATATCGATTAGCATGATGTAGATAAAAGATTAATCTTTTGTAAGATTAGTTTATATGTGGAACAGCTAGAGAAAGTTATGTGAGTGGAATACATCTGATTTTTAACTTCATGTTACGTTCCATCATGTTAAGTAAAGTTGATCGTAATCCCTGCTTAAATCCAGAGGCAAAAAAAACGTTGACCGTTTATTGGCCAGGTGGAATGGTTCACTAATTATTTGATGTCGATACAATCTAAGATCTAATTCCACGCAGTGGAGGAGGAAGAAGAAGAAGAACAACAACAACAACAAGAGAAAGAAGAAGAAAGAACACAGTAAGCGAGTTTCTTAAATGAAGGCCGCGAGCATGATGAGCAATTTCATACTGTCTTCCACCTGCCGATTACTGCATTTCACTCAGGAGAATGTGGCTGTAAGGTGTTCATTGACATAAACAATTCTAGCATTACCTGAGAACGACCACGGCCCGACTTTTATCATAACAAGGCTTAGGCTCTTAGAAAACGCAACCTATTCTGGTAACAATGCTGAAAACACACCTGGATACTAACGTTGCGATGCATTTGACGTAGATGAAGATCTATTTATGCCATCATCATGAGGTGCCATATGCTACCACCTCCCCTTCAGTTAACCAGAGAACAGAATAGCACGCAAATGTATTCTTGTCAGAGGCTTACAGTAGATTTATTGAAACTATACTGGCATACTTAGGGTGGCTACAAAACATGGACTCCCACATGCGCAATCCCCTTTTAAGTGCTTGGAATTAATGCAACTCTTTCTTCTGGCGTGTTTCTTTAATATTTATGTACAATGTTCGTGCGAATTTTCGCTTACAGAACTTATTGAATGCTCTCAAAGGGTCGTTTATGAACGCCCTGGACACAGATGTTGGGCAGAGAAGGCGTGACCCGGAAGAGCCACTCGCTGTTTGGACACAGGTGTCTTCCTTTTTGGGGGTATCCCTCTAAAATGCGAGAAGTTTTCCTTCTTCGGTTCGCACGATTAACACAGCTGCGCTGGACCTCCCATCAAGAACGACGGGAGAAGGGGAGAGAACATTTCCATGATTCAAAGTCATGTTTGAGGGATAAGCTTCTTCCTCTACTTCATGCTGTAAGCTTTCGTTGTTGTGAGAAGCAAATTAGGTATCCACAAATGGACTGAGCAGCAAAAACTGCAGAACAACTACCTATACATTCAAAGCTGAAATTAATAGTTCCACTTGGTTTTCAAAGCGAATTGTGATATTTGTAAAATGTTAATAAACGAAACTATGAATAGATGCCACATCTGATAAAAGGGACCACGAAAAACAATAATTATTTTTAATAATCCCTCAAGAACATCAATACCATCGTGTCGTCGTCATTATAGTCAATATATTTATCGTTTACATGTTGCTACCATAGTTTACATGTTTAGAGCACCCCTGAATCCAGAAAAACATTTTAAGAAAATGTCAGTGTTGTGCGTGTGTGCGAAAAGTCGCTTAAGTGTCAAACTTCGTATTTAAATTTAGTATCTTCCAATCATGCCACACGAAGATTTTCTCCGCATCTCAAACTAACCTTTATATGGAACATTTTTCGAAATTTTCGATTTTCTAAAAAAAAAACAGTGGTTTTAATGATTTTGATTAAAATGCCGATATTTAAAAATATTTACGTGATAAATAAAATCTATATCTTGAATTCTCTGCGAATAGCTTTTGAAATCTTGTTCATTCTGAACGACTTTTGCATGCCTAGTAAACCGTAAGAGATACACAAACGTAGATCTCGTTCAAACACACAATTTATGTCATACATTTTTTGGAGAGTTAATGATCGAAGATGTTCCTGTTATTGGTTTCAATTTTAAACTTCTGTTTTATTACTTCATTTGCACCCCACCTATAATGCGTTCTATAGGCAGCATTTCCCTTTGGAGCATATTACCTTTCGGCAATGATGTTAATTCGTGTTTATATCTTAGGCTTTCTTTAATTTTAATTTTTTATCATTAGATTTACACTCTTTCAGACTTCGGGGGGGGGGGATAATCTGGGCTATAGAAAAAACCCTGTGCCTGCTGAATCGAGCCCGGAACCCCTAGAACAGCAGTTTTACTGACTGAGCAAGGAGGCCAGTCTAAAATACCTACTTTTCTCAAAAGGTAGTCCCCTTTCGTTTCATACATATTTTGTTTTACCTTTGACAATACAAAGAGAACGAATTTCAATAGCTTCACACAGCGACCAGTTTTAAAAGGTCGCTTTAGGCTAGCATTCCCTTATTTCCCTTTTACTTACAAGGAAGCAAGTAATAAGACAAGTTCTACTATTGTATCTCAATTAGCATGATGTAGATAAAATAATATTTTTAAGATGTTTTTAAAAATTAGCTAGAGAAAGCTAGGTGAATGAAACACATCAGAATTTTTTAAGAAGTAGAACTCCCGAACTCCCAAAGTTTAATCATTGTGTAATAATTATCCCCTGAAAGAGGGCTAAATAAAGTAATAATCTAGAGAAGAGTCGCAACTGCACAATGCTCTTCAAACTGGTCGACTCCTTAGCGCGGTGGTAGCGTTGCTGCTTACCAAGCGGGAGACCTGGGTTCGATCCCCAGTACCGGGGATTTTTCCCCCGCTGGGAGACCTGGCCCGGGGTGCACCCAGCCTCGTAAGGTCCCTGGGGGGCCAATTGAGGAGCTACTTGATGGAGAAGTAGCGGCTCCAGGTCATGAGCACCGCATTAACCGGCCGAGGCGCTGACCACGTCTCACCCTCCAATACTGCACCCCATCCATGACGTCTGTAGTGGACCGAGATGGAGGACGCAGCGGCCAGGCAGTAGGCCAAGGTTCCCCGTGAGCTGTCGTGCCATGGAGTTACTCTTCAAACTACAAATTGGATCGTGGGACATCGGATAATTTCATTGGTTACAATTTCCGTCCCATTTTTTGGTTCAATTCCAGTTTGCTACATCAGGATATGGCGGTTTCTAATTTTTGGTCCTAACGTGTGAAATAAATCTTAGAGGTTAGAAGCAACGTTAAATTAGATAACCTTTGGATGTGAAACAACTTTCAAAGTTGTGCTTGCAAGACGAGGCGCAGATTTCATAAAATGTAGTTGACTTGATTGTTCTATCCGTTATAGTGAGATAGTCACAAAAGGATACGACTTTACTGATTGTTTGATATATCGTGCCTTAGACTTAGTGTGCAGTACAGCAAATTTTGCAATTAAAATATGCACATATTACCAACTTTGTTGCATGATTTCATCTAATTACATTATCAAGTAAATAAATTGTTGAACACGTTGTTTACTTCAATAATAAGTAATTAAGCGAAATATAAAATTATTAATTATATTACTCATATAATTAATGTATTAATTATGTAATTATTAATGATAAGATAAGTATGTAAAGTCATAAACAAATTTCGAGAGAATATACACTATCTGGAACTTTCAGTAAAACGGTACAATGGGGAATATAGAAGTTGCCAGATTATAGTGCGTAGGACTACCAGGAAAGCTACTAACCACTTAAATCTCTGCTACCCTTAACCCTTTCCAGCCCAATTTATTTTCGATTGAAATTGCTTTTTGAAAACTGATGGAATAGAATGGATACTTGAGGCCTTAAAAGTTTGATCTTACCTGTCATTTATTGATAGCTAATCTAAAGCACTGAACATCACTAATCGGATTTCAATATGAGGTTAACATAGGTTGGAATCTTCGCTGCAGATCTACTAGGAGGATAAAAGAAGGGGTGCTCCCAAGTAAAATAAACGCTGATTGGTGTATTTAATTGTTGACTGGACCTCGGTAGCATTGTGGTAGAATGTAATTCTGCATTTGTGTTAGAAAAAGGTATAATTGAAAGCATTTTATTTTCGATTTTGCCTGTTTTAAACTATGTTAATATAAACACATTTAAAGAAAAGACCAAAATATACACCAATAAAGGTAGGGAACTATTGAAGGTTATCCCTCTCCAGTCCAAAATTTTAACTATGTACCTTGAACAACAAATACACATAATGATGTCATATGGCACCATTGAGCTGGAAAGGATTAAGCATTTAGTGTAATGGCCGATACTCCCTAAGTTTTCAATCCTGCCGCCAAATAAAGAATAGGGATATGTACTCGGTGTACCGGGTTATTAGAGAAGCGAATGACTTGTACCGAAAACTACCCGGCACTAGCTCAAACGAGTCCAGGGAGCTTAGGGCTACTTTTCAAGATACAAGGGGAAATTTCTAATGTGATACACTTACACGAGTCTTTCCACCTATTCACCATTCTTAAAAAGCGCATTCTATTTACTGCATGTTAATCATAAGAAATATACCGAGAGCCCCAACTTTTATCGATAAATTCGCAAGCAACTTATTGCGAGGGAATTTATTTATGGCAAAGTTGTAGCTCCAGTTGAATTTAATAAGACAATTTCGTGAATAAAATAATGATTAGCCTACATGGACACGAACAATAATATTCATAAAATCCCATTTGTCTTGACGTATATTTACACCGAAATCACTGCAACTTGATGTTCATATAATAAATTTCAGATCTCTTAGTATTGCTACATTATATTGTTGTGGCGGAAAATAAACAAACATCTCTTTGTATTGCTACATTCTATTATTTTGGCTTAGTAAAGCATGATTGCAATTAATATGGCTATTAGAACCTCCGAAAACATGTACGGGAATATTACTGCACACTGATATTCAGAGAGAAAACAAATGCACGTGAATACGATAAATTTAGACAAAAAAAAAAAAAAAAAAAAACAATTGCACATGGGTGTGATAAAAAAACAATTAAATGCAGAGATAATAAGTTCCGAAGTTGGAATTTTATGCGCCAATGTACTGGATTGGCCACTTCCTACGATCACGTGTCATGAACGAAATAGTCGAGATAAACATTTATGGAAAGGATTTTATCACACATCCCCTTGTAGATACAATGGGAACCGGGAAAGCAGGATATACCGTAGGTTTAAGCTATTCGCTATGTGGTGACTTTAAAATTCCGTTCTCTGGAGAACAGGAGAAAGAAAAACAGTAGCGGTTTCCTATTGAAAATAAAATAAGTATTTTAAAATTAAAACTAATAACAAGAAAATCGCAGAATGGGCTGCTTCACAATGAATGCAGAGGTCTTCAAAGGTATTCCCAGAAAATTAAAAATATATATTTTATTTATCATTACGTCGTCTCACACTTATAGTATTTTAATCAAAATCCTTAGGTTGGTTTTGAGAAAACCAAAGTTTTCGAAATAAAAGTTCATGAAAAGTGGAAGTAGGTTGGGGGTAATTCATTTAAAATCTTTATTTCGCGTCCTTGGAAGATGCTGGCTGAATTTAAATATCAAGTTTGGAACTCGTATTTAACCGAGCTTTCGTGTATGAATTATACTGTTCACTGACACACACACACACACACACACACACACACACACACACACACACACACACACATGAACCTTTTTACTTTCTCTACTACGTGTACGAGCAGCAGGGGAAGCATTATACTCCTCCCAAAAATGTCGTGTCGAGATTACGCTGGAAATATGTTTTTAGGTACCCTGAATCCAAAAATCTGATGTGTTCCATTCACATAGTTTTCTCTCGCTGTTCCAAACACAAGCTATTCTTACAAAACATTATTCTTTAATCTACAACATGCTAATCGAGATAAACATTAGCAGAAATGGTATTATTACTTGCTTCATTTTAAGTAGAAGGGAAATAAGTGAGTAAAGTAATACTCCAATCCTTTAAAAGCTGGTAGCCATGCGCAACAATTGAGGTTCGATTCGCTTTGTATGGTTCCGTTTCAAAAAAGTTAGGCAGTTTAAAACTTGCCAATAACAAGGAATATCTAAAAATCGGCCAACTCTACAATAAAAACGTATATTAGCTATGTGTTGTAACGTGATCTAAATGCTTTGTGTATTAAGTTTTTATCTATCTCTTACGGTTTAACCATTATACAAAATTCTGCAAAACTCATCAAGAAAAAAGGGGTCTCCAAATGCTATTTCCAGAAAATTCAAAATTTACATTTTATTTGTAATGTAAATATCTTAATTTTAATAAAAATCGTTGGAGTCATTTTTGAGAATAACATTTTCAGCAAACTTTTTATGTAAAGGGTAGTTTGTAACGGGGGAATTTTTTTAAAAATCTTCGTGTAGTATTCTTGGAAGATACTAAACATAAATACCAAGCTTGGTTTTTTACTGTATTTTCGTTTTTGAGATATGCTATCTGCAGACGCACACGGATCTTTTCTAAAATATTCTTTTGAACTCAGGGGGCCCGAAAACATATTTTTTCTTTAGCCTCTGGTACTCCCTTATTTCCCATCTACTTACAAGGAAGCAAGTAATAAGACGATTTCCAGTAAGTTTTTCTTGATTAGCATTAAGTTAATAGAAGAATAAGCTTTTTAACAATAGTTTATTGCAGAGATGTAGAGAAAGTCATGTAAATGGAAGATATCAGATATTTTTTTTTTTTTTTTTTTTGTTGGTTATCTATAATCTGAATTTTCCAACACTTTTATCATACACCATTTCTTTGTTTCTCATAATGATAGAATACATTTCAAACGCATCCAAATATTATGTCAATACACTTTTTTTAAAGATTCCACTATCAGTCTCCTGTTTTTCGCTTGTACATACAACTGAATTAATGAACCTGTTTCTACAAAAGCTTATCTCCAATATTATGAAATATGAAAAGTAAGTTTCGTAAGAACTCTTCGTAGAATGGTAGTAAAATAAATGAAAGGAACAAAGAAAGATACGTAACAAACATATTGTTTTAGTCTATATTAATTTTAAGAAACTCTAGTAATCCCAGGTGCGCAGATTCCATTGTTATTTTAATTATTTTACACAATAAATTTATTGATAAGAAGCCGTTCTTTCAGGAAAAAATTTTAAGAAGCTCCGTGACAGTTTCACTCAGGAAAGGAAAGACATGCTAATCTAACGGAGATATTCATTTCATAAAATAATGCAGAATACGTTCGATGTTTAATAGAAACTGACTTAGTTTACACTTACTAGAGATATTTCCCCAACCAAGTTTTGCCTTAGACGTGGAGGGTGGGATGGACTGCAAAACAGCACGTGTAGAGGCGTGCCGAAAGAAAATGCATCATCATGTCAACCCCCAGAGGGATAAGGCACCGGAAGTATCGGCAGACTGCTTGGCACCACACATAATGACACCACCCCCATCCTGTTTCAGTCTTTGGGGAGTTTCCCCTCCATTGGCATGACGATGGTGTAGTCAAGTTGGCCACCTGTAAGGCTCAGCGTGAGAATGCCAGGGCAAGAAGATCTGAATGTAGTCATCATAGAAACCTTCACAATGAGAGTGCAACTATGTCTTGTCTTTTCCGGGCAAAAATTCGGCTATACAAGTAGAAATGTGCTATATAGTATTTCAAAATAGAGCATAATCATAACAAAAGGAAGTAAACCAAAATATAGCTAATTTAATAATATCCTCTGCGTAGAGTAATGAATAACGAATAATTCTAGTTAAAGAAAATTACCTCGACCCAGCCGAGAATCTGAGTTAACTTTTGTACTATCTATGCACGCGGCGCAGGAAGTATGATCTAATATAATACCAAATTCGAAAATATCAAATATAATTTATTTATTCTTACTTTTTTATTTTTTTATATTTATTTCCTTCCACATGAATTCAAAGCTGTCTATAAGGGAGCAGAACCTAGACCGCTCGATAAAGAAATGGAAGAAGAGGATATTTATTTCCAGAGTATTGCTTATTTCGATGCATCTTGCATTACGGTACACACTTTCTTTTTTTTTTTTTAAAGTTCTACTTTATGCATTCTAAATTTGCCAGAAAAAAATGCATCTGTACAACTCCGGATAAAACGTCAACTTAAGAGTAATACATTACTTCGAAAATGTATTAAATAATATGTGAATTGGATTACGGTAGATAATCAAGGCGTTCTTTTGTGTTATTCCAGCAACGCTCAAGGGTTTAGCAATTTTTTTTTTTTCATCTAAAACAAAATCTGCGAATTGTGAGAAAAGTTGTTAAATTAGCAAGGAAAATGGATGTATAATACAGTTCCATATATAAAGCACAATAAAGTCTAGAGAGAAGAGAGATATTATGAAGCATTTATAAAAATGAATAGTACGCAAACACACGAGGGATATTTCTGAAACATTGACTGGCATATAGAGGCTGTTTCGAAATTACACCAAAAATAAGTTATAAATAAGTTAAGTCTTATAGTTTATATGAATCAGTTCGAAATTTGATGTCACAGCTTCGAACTTTATTATGTATGTTTGATGTAACATTGAAAATTACATAATTTTGAGATTGGGGGGGGGACGCACGAAGAACAAATGTGTGGTACCCACATGCTCATACCTCAGAAGGTGATTTTGCTAAGTCAATTCCATAAAAAAATGGTTTCCTTGTTCGTTAACAGAAAACATGCTCTAGCTTTCAGGTAAAGGAGTAAATGGCAGTTACCTACTCAAAAAATAATTATGACTATCAGGATTTCAATGCTAATCATGAATGCTAAACGTTATGTAACATTAAATATTACATCATTTTGAGATGATGAAGCGCACGAAGAATTAGTGTGTGATACCCACATGCTCATACCACAGAAGATGTACATACATGCCATGAAAAAAGGGGGAGGTTTCCTTGTTCATTATCAGAAAACATGTCCTAGCAGTTACCTACTCAAAAATACTTATAGCTTGGATGATTTCTCTGATAATGAATGCGAAACATTATGTAACATTGAAAATTTATCTTTTTTAGATTAAGGAGCGCACGAAGAACTAGTGTGTGATACCCACATGTCCATTCCTCAGAAGGTGGTAATCCTAAGAAGTGCTGACTAAAGGGCCTGGAAGTTCTCTGACTAGTCTGACCTTATCAAAGACCTGTGCTCCTCCGTCAGATGAGTGGGTGGTTTCGTCATGTTGGAGAATTCCTGACGAACCGCGGTAGTAGCTACAAGGCCGAGGAAATATCGTAGCATTCGTTTATATTTCTGACGATCTGAGCCATCTCTGGGACCGTGACCACTCCATATGGTGAAACTATGTGGTTAATTTTGCGACCTTCTTGCAGAAGAGTTGGCACTTATTCGCGTTCAGCTTCAGGTTAACTGCCGGCAGCGTCTTTAGTATTTTGGTCTGGATTTCTAGATGGTCTTTGAAATTATTGCCCACGAAGATTATGTGCAGATGTGGTAGGCAGGTGTAGTATGCCAAACCTCTCATCACTTATTCCATAAGACGTAGAAAGACGCCTGTCCCGTTGCAGAGGCTGGGCATAACTGTAAATTTCTAAAGCCTTTTGCCTGTAGAGAATGCTGTTTTCTTGTCTCTAAAAATCTAGGGTAACTTGCTGGTATTCCAATTTTAAGTTCAAAGCCGAGAACCATCAGGAATCAGCAATTGTGTCAAGGGTATCATCAATCCTGGTAGGGCAGCAGTCCTTTCTAGTGATGGCGTTAAGCTTCGTGTACGCAGAAACATAACTCGCCTTCTTCTTCATTAAGAATGCGGAGAGTATAATGATTTTTCAATGATTCACTTGGATTTTGTGTCCTCTAGCATGTACTGTACCTTCACTTGTTTCGCACAGAAACAGTTTTGATAGTTGCCGTACATGTTGGGTATTTCCGATGTCAATGTGATGGAATACTCATTCATTGCGGCCGTAATTGCCGTTACCTCGGCTGAGGACAGATTGAGATCTAAGTAGATGCCGGACCCTCTCCAGTTATGAGGTAGTCAGATTGTCGGCCGCCCTTTAGCAAGACTTCAAACCGGGAACCCTAATTCTGCGACGATGTTGGCTATTTGGATATGTCGTATGGAGAAACACTTGCTACTGACTCTCATTTCCTTAATTCCGTCCCAACCTGGACGAACCTCAAACATCACCAAGGCGTGCTAAATAATAATACCGATTTAAATAATATCGAGAATATGCCGAACATAGTATTTCGGAAATCGGAATCAACACGAAAATGGGATCAGCAGCAAGAACTGTAGCCGTTCTTTCGAGCCATATCTTGGAGATAGATATGGAAGAGTAATGCGACATGGAAGAATATATCATAGTCGGGTGACATCTGTAGCCAACTGGTTGAATGAAAAGCTCCACAGTAATGGGCGCTGTTCAACTCCCTTAGGATATTCGATTGAAAATCCGAGTTTTTGGACCAAATTTGTGATTTTTTGTTTATATTACTAAAATAGTTGCTTATTTTTCTATTTAAAAGTGGCGTATTTTAAAATGTTTTAGTGGCCATTTGAACGTTAGAGTGCACGGCATTTTCAATCATGAGCGCAGTCTTACATATATTCTTCATTTCACAAAACTACATTTTTCTCCGAATAAGAAGTCCCTTGCGGAGCAATTTTTTAATGTATGACATTTAGAATTTAAGATTTTTGGAACATTTGCTTTATTATTTATCTTGGTTTTATGAGAATTAGTTTAGCATTTATATGGCAGTAAATGTATAAAACTGAAGATACAAAAATTCCTATTTTCTTTTATTATACGGCAAAATTTATGCCAATACAATCATCTTAAGAACTTACCAAATATTACACCAGAAGCATGAACATTGTTCCTCAAGAGGCATTTTATATTAAATAAATGAATTCTTAGCTAAAAAATCTGATGTGTTCCATTCACATGACTTTCCCTACATCTCTGTAACAAATTATTGTTAATAAGCTTATTCTCCTATCCACTTCATGTTAATCGAGATAAACACTATTACTTAGTTCCTTGTAAGCAGAAAGGAAATACACCAGACTAAACCCATAGTCATATGTATTAAAATGTGTTTGCTATGGGATTGATTTCCGTTTTTTGCCTGGCCAGGAGTTGAAAGTTCTTGTATGAGAAAAGTTTAAGTATTTTAAAAAACTGAAGCCAATAACAAGGAATATCTCAAAAACGGCCAACTCCACGGAAAAAATGTATATGTCACAAACTGTGTGTTTTTAGGAGCTCTACATTTTTGTGTAGTGAGTTTTTTTCTATCTCTTTCGGTTTACTAGTTATGCAAATTCCCGGAAAATTCAAGATATACATTTTATTTGTCATGTAATTATCATCTGAAATATAGGAGATTTTAATCAAAATCATTAACGCAGTTTTTTAGAAAATAAAAAAATTCGAAATTTTTTCCATGTAAAGGGTAGTTGGCGGTGGGAGGATTTTCTTGAAAAATCTTCGTATCGTATCCTTGGGAGATACTGAACTTAAATATCAAGTTTGGTATTTAACATACTTTTCGTTTTTGAGCTATGCTGCCCCCCACACACACGCCCACGCGCACGCACCGTACACACATACATACACGGACCTTTTTCTAATGTTTTATTCATCGAGTTTCAAAAAATGTATTTCCAGTGAAATCATAGTATCGAATTTCTGGATACAATACTATACTTCCTCTATACACTATGTACGTAGTACGTGTAGAGAAGGTAAAAATTAACAAATCGGAAATTATTGGAGCAGGTGTCTGAACTTTTTAATGGACTACCATAAACCAGAATAATAGATAACATTGAAAACTCAATCTTTAAAACTAAGAAAATTGGGATTTTCGCTTCATTCTCCCCTTAATGCAGTTACAGCATCCAGTGGAGAGTGAATCTGTAGTCTTCGATTATGTTGGTGCTCCCGATGTTAATAATAATAATAATAATAATAATAATAATAATAATAATAAATAATAATAATGTATGAATACATAATTGGTATATTAATGATATTGATGAATACTTTTTGCGCAGCTATATAAATAATGATAACACGTAAAAATTATTTTGATAATAAACTTATAATAAATAGTTTTAGCATAAGCAGCATGACGTAACGCCAATGCAAGTCACAGTAAACAGGAATTCGTATTGTGATTACGCGCCGAATGTATGCGTCTGTGCCCTTGCCGGCCAATAATTGCTGTGCTGCTAGTTGTCAATCGTTGTAGCTAACTGTCGCTGGCGGTTTCCTTTCCATTTTGTATCAATTGTCACACTTGCGTGAGTGAACACGGCTAGAGTTGGCGAGCATATTACATCAAAGCTCGTATTGTCGATGATGAGGGAATCACGCCTATGTGATATGCACTCGTGCAATAATGATTTCTACTTCTGGAAGTTTCTTGACATCATCGACAACTATTAAAGGGACAGCTGCAAGCCAGGAGAGTCAATGAGTTTCGAGTGGAAGTTCGGAGCGCGCAGTTGCGTGAGAGAGCAGATAACTGTCTACGCGTCGAAGCGATATCGAATAAAACTGTGCAACAGAATTTCAATAAAAACAATCACTATCGGTTTTGAGCAACAAAGAGTTTTTTTTTTTAAATTGTGGTTGTAAAACTATCTATTCACGGTACAGAAATTTCGTCTGATCTACGCCAGAATTTCACTAGTTGGAAAGAGGGAAGCTTACCTGCATTTTAAGCAATCGATTCCCCTCTTCTTACTATTGCAAGCGCTGCCAGAATAGAGATTCAAACTCCAAGTCATGGCTGAGTTACGCAGAGAGTTTGCAATCTCTCGTCTCGATCACTCTAACGTTGTAAAGTGAGTGAAATCATTACTTTAGTTGATTGTTGGTTAAACAACTTTATACCAGGAATCAGAATTTCAGGGATTGTGTCAGACTCGTGGCGTGAAAAGTGTGTGATGTATTGAACTACATGAAAAAACTACAGCAAGCCTCAAGGCTTTCCAATTAATGTGTCTATCAACTTAATAATAATAATAATAATAATAATAATAACACATAGCATTTCTTCAATTAAAAATATTATGTTTTCCATTCACATGACTTTTTCTACATCTGTATAACAAATTTTTGTTAATAAGCATATTCTTCCACCTACTTCATGTATATCGAGATAAACATTAGCAGAAACGGTTTTATTATTTAGTTCCTTATAAGTAAAAGGGAAATGAGGGCTAAACTAGGGTAAACCAAGTCACATGTTTTAAAATGTGGTTGATTTGGGATTGAAATCCGTTTCTTTGCGTTACGAGTTCCTGTATGTGAAAATTTTATTTTATAACTTAAACCAATGACAATTAATATCTCGAACGGTCAACTCCAAGATAAAATGCATAGGGTGTAAATTGTGTGTTTGAACCAGATATACATTTTCTGTATAGCAAGTTTTTGTCTATCTCTTACGGTTCATCCAGAATAAAGAGATCTTTAGAGCCCATTTCCAGAAAATTCAAGATATGTATTTTATTTGTCATGTAATTATCTTAAATATAAGAGATTTTAATCTCTTTAAGCCATTTTTGTGAACGTCAATATATTATTGTTTTTTTTTTTTTTTTCATGTAAAGGGTAATTGGGTTGAGGAGATTTTCTTGAAAAGTTCGTATCACATCCTTGGAAGATACTGAACTTAAATATCAAGTTTGGTATTTAACGGACTTTTAGTTTTTGAGCTATGCTGCCCTTCCCCCTCCCACACACAGGCGGACCTTTTTCTAAAATATGCTTTTTTACTTTCTCTATATGTGCTATGTACATAGTGTAAAGAGAAGGTATTGTAAAGCACACAAAAATTCGATACCGAGATTTCACCGGAAATACATGTTTTGAGACCCCTGAATCTAAAAAAAACATTTTTAGAAAAAAGTCCGTTTGTGCGTCTGTGTGTGTGTCTGTGGGCAGCATAGCTCAAAAACGAAAAGTCCGTTAAAAACCAAACTTGATATTTAGGTTTGGTATCTTCCAAGGATGCGACACGAAGATTTTCAAGAAAATCCCCCCATTCCCAACTACTCTTTACATGGAAAATTTTACGAAAATTTTATTTTCTAAAAAATGGCTGTAACGATTTTGATTAAAATATCGTATATTAAAGATGTTTACCTGACAAATAAAATATCTTGAATTTTCTGGGAATAGCCTCTGAAGACTACTTTATTCTGGATGAATTTTGCATAACTACTAAACCGTAAGAGATGGACAAAAACTTAACAGAAAAAACATGTAGACCATGTTAAAACACACAATTTATGTTATATACATTTTTTTCGTGGAGTTGATCGTTTTTGAGATATTCCTTGTTTTTCGTTTCTGCTTTGAAAATCTTATACTTTTCTCATACAGGAATTTGCCAGCTCCTGTCCATACAAACAAACGAACTTCAGTCACATAGCAACCAGCTTTTGGCTTTCACTTTAACTTATGGTACTCCCTTATTTCGCTTCTACTTACAATAAAGCAAGAAATAAGACTATTTCTGCTAATTTTTCTCGATTAGCATGAAATAAATAAAATATTAAGCATAATAACAATAATTTGTTACAGAGATATAGAGAAAGTCATGTGAATGGAACACGTCAGATTTTTTGGATTGTATTTCCGGTGCAATCTCGGTATCGAATTTTTGGGTGTAATACAACTTATTAACTATGTACATAGCATAAGTACAGAAAGTGAACATTAGGGAAACAAAATTCAATAATAATAACAATAATAATAGTACTCTGACAATGTCCCCGTGTAAGTGGTCTAAATCACGTTCGCTCTGATATGTGGCGGTAGATCTGGTATGTGAGATATCGCAGTTGAATGCGTAAACAACAATGAGCGACACGACGGAAATCTAACGCGATTCTCCATTTTTCTCCAGAAGCGTCCAGAAAGTGTGTTGACCTCATTTCTTAGCAATAAAAGGAGGAAGAACTGTGTTGTTGCGTCGTGTATTGTAACGAGGTGTAAGTGACTGGAGTTTTAGCGCGCAGAGGTGCGCGAGCCATGAATGGTGTGCAGCCGTAAACTGTCTACGCGTCGAAAAGTCGAGTGACCTATTTGCAGTTGTGAATCAAAGACTTTATTTGTAACTAATTGTTGAGTCAATGAAGAAATTTGCTACACTGGAAGCAGAAGTGGGATTTTTACGCAGAGATGTAGGAGATGTTAAAAACTTGTGGGTTGAAATGAAAGAAATGACAACTGGAATGGAGAAGACTGTGGACGAAAAGATAGGATCCGGAAATGGAAAATATGGGAAATGAAATAGCAACAATGAATTCCTCATTATAGAAGGTGCAAACGGAAATAAAGACCAAAATGAAGGGCGTAAAAGAAGAATTGAAAACCGGAATGAAATCGGTAATAGAGAACCGGAAAACGGAACTTTCTAGCAAATCAATTAACAACTGGCCGGTATGAAGGAGGACATGAAGGAACTTGACTAACGCGTTAACGCCCGGATCGAAGAACGAGTTGATCCCCAAGAACTGTCCAAACCAAGACGTTGGCCGGGCGGCGCCTGCACATAGACAGGAAAGCACGGGTCTTTTGAAGGAGAATCCGGTGGCCGGAGTAACGAGAAAATCAGGAGTACTCGGTGCTATATAGAAAGGGGATCAACCGAAGAACGACGACAACGATTTTCAAGTGGTGTGCTGGGGATATGGCCGACTCGGGATTTCTGTTAAAGGACTGTATGAAACCGAGACGACGAGCATCAGTCAGTGTGTGTTGGGGATGCGGCCGCCCAAGGCACCTAGTGAAAGACTGCAGGTTTAGTCGATTGACAGTCGCGACACGAATAAGACCCGGGGCACACCTGAGTCATCATCGCCATCTCCTCGCTTGCCTCTGTGTGCCTTAGACTGAGGGATGGAAGACAACCTCATCACGGACGGCTGAATACGAAGGAAGCTGGGCCGGATAATGGTAGACATTGGTACTGCCGTGACCATAATCCGACCAGACGTGGCAGAAAGCTTGCCACATGGATACCAATTCGGCCGTATGAGATAAGGACGGCATCCGGCGAAAGTGGAGAAGGTGGCCTGGCTGAATTTGACCCTGGGACGGAGCGCCATTAGTCTTAGGTGTTCGTTGCAAGAATGACTGAAGTAATATTGGGACTGGATGTTCTCAGGAGCCACAATGCGATGGTCAATATTGGCAGGAGGGTCGTACGATTCGGCAAAGACGAGGTGGAATCCGGAATTCCGACGGACATCCTGGAGGATGGCGTGGTGCCTGCTGGGGCACGTCTAGTAGACCGGCTGTCAAAGGACCTCATGAACCGTCCAATTTGTCAACATACACAACGTGCGAACAAGAAGGTGAAGACCTGTTACTACTGACAAGCCAACGGGGGTGGTTCCCGGCAGGAAGTTCATGCGTGATTTTTTTGGTAGTATTTAACGCCCGCTTTAACTACTTATGGCACCGCAGGCGGTGATACTGGTGATACATGAATGATGATGGAGCACCGGTGGGATGCGATGGAAGGGGAAACCGGAATACCCGGAGAAAACCCGCCCCAGCGCCGCTTTGTCCACCACAAATCTCACAAGCGGTCGCTTATTATCGAACCCCTGCCGTCTAGGTGAGAGGCAAGTGGTCTAACTACTCGGCCACGGCACGGTCTCAGGCGTGCTTGTATCGCTGAACATGGCCCAGGTTCCAACAAGCATTGGTGGGACAGGGCCGTGTAAAGGAGAGAGTCAACGAGATACTCAACTGCACGGACGGGAAGAAGCGGGTAGAACATTTGAATCGTCTAGCTTGCTACGGTGGCGCTGATCGGGACGCTTCAGACCTGAGGAGGAAGCAGTGTGACAATGCCGTCCGTGTTTGTAACCTCTCTTACGTTCGCTCTGGTGAAACTGAAATGTGAGACGTCGCAGTTGGATGCGTAAATAACAAGAAGAGCGACAAGATGGTAATTGGAACCTTCGGGAACGCGACTCTCAATTCTTCTCGGCTTCCAAGAAGTCATTCTCTAGCCATAAAAGGAGGAAGAATTGCGTTGTTGAGATTTGAATTGTACCGAGCCGTGAGTGCTGGAGTCTTACGCGCAGTGGTGCACAAGTCATGGATGGCGTGCAGGCGTAAAACGTTTTCGTGTCGAAACGTCGAGTGAACTATTTGCAGCCGTGAATCAAAGACTTTATTTGTAACTAATTGTTGAATCATAAACATTTGTTAAAATACTAATCAAACCGGCAAAGAATGATCAAAAGATATTGTCTATAGAATATAACTAACTTGTCGTTATTATACTGGCAAACACATTAATGTACCGAGATTTAAAGTTGCTTTTTTCTTTCATTTTGTAACCCGCCTTTACCCGCAATGCTTATATTGGCGACCTTTTATTTTGGAACATATTGCCTATTGAGAATAATGTTAATTCGTGTACAGTTGTCATATTTTATTTCTTTGGATTTTATAAATTGCATATCTCTCTCTCTCTTTCTCTCTCTCTCTCTCTCTCTCTCTCTCTCTCTCTCTCTCTCTCTCTCACATGCACACACATAAGTGTGTACACATACACACTTATTCATTAATGCTGCATTGCATGGTGTTGCCATTTGGCAACAAAGACGATTAGTCAAAGGTTTCAGTATTTTTAGAGGGCTTCTTTTCTAATTTAATATTACACTAACCTTCAACAGTAAAATTAGGCTGTTTATAGCTGTTTTATATTGTGAAAAAAAGGTTTGTTTTTTGTTTTGTTTAAAATAATAAAATGTAAAAAAGTATACAACAGTAGTCAAATGTAACCCTGTCAGTATACAAGCGTGCGATCACACAGGTTATTTTACCTGGGCCCTCCCCTTCGTTTACCACAGGCACATTTGACTGTAGTCGCTGGGACTCGAACTCGCGAAGTTCGGCTTTGAATGGATGGCCAGTCCATTTCGTATCGCACCAACGATCACGGCTATTCAAGTCGCTTCAGTTGCGGTACCGGTGAAAGGGATATAAATCCGATTTGCGGAAGAGTGGCATATGTAATAAAATAATTCGTGCAATATAGAATTAATTCATACTTCCGATTAGGGAAAGATAGGGAATAATTTTGTGAACTGAAAAATCCGCCATTCAGCCGATTCCCGTGAGAATCGAATCCGCGATTCTTCACTCAGCAGGATGTGCTCTAGCAATTGATTGCCAGCCTCTTTGTGTGTGTAAAATTAAAATATTATATTTGCACTCATTTTTCTGACATGAATATTATATACGTAAATGAAATCGTGTGAACCGCCTACTGCAGAAAGGCACCTGGCTCCTGTCAAGATTATCTAATTAAATACCAGAGACAACGAACTGAATTAAACATTTCCTGTTGCAGTAAACAGAAAATTGAAGTCGCTGCCAGGGGCGTGTTATTATACACATGTTTCCTTTATGTGATAGATGATCCTTTGACCAATTTAAATACTATAATCGTAAAAAAAAAAAAAAAAAAAAAGAGGAAAGGTGTAACTGTTGAACCAGTTGCCTTCCTGCAGCAAGCGGTTCATGTATTTCAAGGATCTGCTCTGTGTCAGAGTCATGAAAATGTGATTTAAATAACCGATATACTCACAACAAGCGCGCTTACACTCATGCACAGATACTGGGTAAAACAAAAAGCTTTTCAATGAAAAAATCTACAACATTGGGAAACGAACTCAGCACGTTTCTCAACAGGTCGGGTGGAAACTGTTACACCGATTGACTTATGATTATGATGATATACCTATCTGACATTAAAACCACATTTGTCGATGACAATGTTCTTGGCGGATAAAGTAACAGTCGAATGTCTGCTTCTCGGGGACAGAACAACGGGTCTGTTCGTTGTGTGACACGCCACCACAGTACTATGGTATCGGTAGCATGGGCTTAGGCACAGTGCGCCTTGCCGTGAGAGCATTGATACCTCAGTAATGGCACCTAATGATACATGAAATAGTATGGAAAGGGGAGTTTATAAGGAAACGTTTCAGGCCTAAGTTTAAGGTACCACTGCGGAATTTGCCAGTTATAAAAACTGAGGAAATATTACACACTTGTTATATAAATAAGTAGTGTGAGAAATACCTGCGGCTTTTCTCTTGTAGATATCCATTACTCACAAATTAAAGACGAAGGCATAACCACTTGATCGACTGAACTTTAAGAACGCCTAAACTCTACATTTAGTTAACTATTTAAGTAGAGAATGCTCTTATACATAAGAGAAGGGTTATGTTGCTAGCTCGTGCACCTCCGCATAATGAAGAAAAAAGTAGCAGAAGTGTTTTGTTTCTATTAGCACAAGATTATAATCTAGAGGACACGCTCCCAGTTCCGTCTCTTGTAAATGTAGCGTGGTCCATAACCAGCTGGTACTCTTTCTCAACCACGTGGGAGGTTACATGACACACCGCTCTCCTTGAGTTTTTAACTGAAATTAGGTAATGGCTTTCTGCACCATTTCAAAGACGCTTCTTATTAGTCCTCAACGTAATCTTGCTCTCTCGCATCTTCCTTTTGGTTTCTGTGTGCTGGCATTATGCTATTTATAGTGTCATCTATTCAGAAAGCTAAAGGCAATTCCCGTTTCTTTAATACCGCTGTAACTGTAGGTAACTTAGTAGTCTGGACAGAAAATTCTACAAAGCAATAGCATTAAATACCGAAGCTAATATTTTCATATCAGTTTTAATAAAGACTGCCTTATATATGGTGATTTCTTTGAGTGCGGACGAAAGAATAGTATTCTTAAAACTTTTACTAATTAATTTTATTTGCTGCAACGTATGATAGAGCAATATATTGGAAGATTTCTCAAAGCCTTATAATATAATTCTCAATATGTGATTTGCACAGCTCATAACGGAAGCAATTCAGTCTAGCAAAACAGAGATATTTAGGTGGAAAGATTAGCATTTTATTTCACATCATTATGTCTATAGATTTTTGAGAATACCTATGAACTGTTATAACTTAATGCCCAAAGAAATCAGAAGAGGATGGATTTTCGGGAGTTTCAGTCCCAGAAGTGGTTCACTACGACACGTCGCATAAGATTTAAATATTAATTAGAAATATGTTTATAGTTTAAGGTTTATAGTCGCTATACTTTATTATTTCCAAAGTATTTTTACAAAACTTACGTTTCTATCTTCACTTTGGTCGAGATAAATGTTTGTAGTAATGATATCATTACACATTTCATTGTAGGCACAAGCAGAATTGATAGTCAAGATTAAAAGCGGCCTGCTATAAGCTGACCTTGAAACTTGTTTGAAATACGTTCTACATGTTTTGTTTGTTTCTGTTTTGTTTTTTGTTTAACCTAGTTGGTCTATCGGACTATGAATTAAATTGGTGGAACGATGCTCAAATGATCTCGGGGTCCATGGAGCGTTAAGTTATCCCACATTCATCTTCTCAGGATAAGGGAAAAACCCCTAAAAAAAACTTATAGTGGTAACTCACCCTAAGCGAAATTCGAACTCGCCAACTGTTGTATGTGAAGCAGGCACGCTACCACCACACTACCCAGGTGGGTTCTTGATATTTTGTATGTAGGTTTTTGTCTATCTCTTAAGGTTTGACAGTTATACAAAATTATACATATTTTTTTCGAATAAGAATACTTGAGAACTGGATAAGAAATGCCAGATATACATTTTATTTTTCATGTACATAACTTTATTATGGAATATTCTGATCAAAACTTTTGAGAAAATCGAAAATTTCAAACCTTTTCCACTTATAGATAATAATTCGGAGAAAGGGAATTTTTTGAAAATCTTCGTGTTACATGTTTGAAAGTTACTGAATTTAAATACCAACTGTTATTTCCCCGACATTTCGTTTTGAGCCATGCTGTTTATATGCGTGCGCGCGCGCGCGCGCACACACACACACACACACACACACACACACACACACAATTTTTTCCTTAATGATTTTAAGTGATTCGGTGGCCTCAAAACATGCATTTCCCGTGAAATACCGATGCAGATTTAAATGTGCGTGGTAGAGAACGTAAACGCGAATAGTAATTCACCACTTAAGTATTTGAAAAAACAATAAAATAGCAAAGAAAATATTGAAAGTGGCTAACCCACAAAAACTTATCATTCTATATAAATTGTCTGCTTTAACGAGTGTCGTTGTTTAACGTAAATCAATTATATAAAAGTGATTCATAATAAAGAAAACTCCAGAGACTATTCGCAGAATATCCTAAAAATCATTTTTGTTTGTCATGACGTGCTAGTATATTTTAATCGAAATCGTTTGTCACTTTTGAGACAGTAAATTTAGAAAACTTTTCCATGTGAAAGGTAGTTTGCGTTGGGGCATTTTCTTAAAAATGTCCGTGTCGCATCCTCGGAAGCTACTGAATATAAATAAATGTTCGTTTTTGAGCTATGGACGCAAACACACCTACATCTATTATTTTGGAATCAAGGGTTCTCAAAAAACGTATTTCTTGTGAAATCTCGCTATCGCTCACTGCAATACTTTCTCTACAAAATGTATATGGAAGGGAAAATAACAAGAATGACTACTTCCCACCATTTGAGTAAAGTGTAAATATTAGATAATTTAAGTAATAACAAAATCTCGGAAATGGTAAACCACATGAAAGTTTATTTTCCATAAATCGCGTGCTTTAATGTGTTCTATATTTTGTGTAGTACGATTTTGTCCGTCTCTTACGTTTACCCATTATGCAAAACTTATTTAGAATGAAGCGCTCTTCGCAGACTATACCTTGAAAATTCGAGGTAAGCATTTCATTCATTATAAAATGCGTGAAACATGCAGTATTTTAATTAAAATCGCTGGAGCCATTTTTATAAAAATATTATTTTAAGGGCTGTTTGGTTGAGGGGGGGTATTCACTTTAAATTCTTCGAGTCCTCGCAGGCTCGGAAGATGATAAAGTTGAATACAGTTTGTTATCTATCTAATGTTTCATTTTTGAGTTATGCTGTTAAAAAAATGCACATCAGATTCTTGAAAAAATAAATATAATTAGAATTAAATCAAATAATTAAATAAGATTTCGAATAATTTGTTTGAAATGAAAACTAAATACTTTAAAATATACATATATAATGAATAATTTGGTAAAGAATAAAATAAAGTATAAAAAGGCAACATAAAACACACATACACACTCACACACACGCACTCATTCACACATATACACGTACGTTTTTCTAAAAATCTGATGTGCTCCATACACATGACTATCTCTACCAATTCTGCAACAAATTATTCTTACAAAATTGTATTCATCTACTTCGTGCTAATCAAGATAAACGTTGCTAGAATAATCGTTTGTAAGAATAGCTTATAGAGAAAGTCATGTGAATGGAACACATCAGATTTTTTTTTAAGTCAGAGCACGAAGTTTTGTGTTAGATTTCTTTCACAACATTCGAAACCCCAAAAGACCATTGAACATTTTCGAACTTTGAGCGTTATTTATTAAGTTTCTGTGGGTTTTTTTCTTTTCTACCTTTCCCCCTTTCCCTTCTTCTTTTTATTTTTTTATTTTGTATGCAATGACCTTTAACTTGGTTGGTCTAATCGTACGATGAGTGAAATTGGTGAAATGATGCTCAAAAGATCTCGATGGCCATTGATTTTCGAAAATTTTTCCATGTGAAGGGTAGTTGGGGGTGGGGGGATTTTTTTGAAAAATTTCGTGTCGCATCCTTGGAAGATACTGAACTTAAATACCAAGTTTGGTATTTAACGATCTTTTCGTTTTTGAGCTATGCTGCCCACAGACACACACACATACACACGAACGTTTTTCTAAAAATGCTTTTTCTGCATTCAGATGGTCTCAAAACATGTGTTTGCGGTGAAATCTCGGTATCGAATTTTTAGGTACAATACACTATGTACATAGTACATATAGAGAAAGTAAAAAGGTGTAAGGAAGTGTTGAATTAATGGAACAAAGTTGAAATTAATCAATGTATTTGGCGGGGGAAACTATTTAAATAGACAAAATTGTTAAGATGATGCATACCTGAAATATGAACAAAAATAAATGAATAAATATACATACATTTCTCGTAATAAAATAATATAAATTCTTAGCTTTAGGAAAATGTATTATTTCCTACTTGTTACATTTTAACTACCAATTAACTGAAACTATAAATGTACAAGTGCATGTTCATTAATAGCCACGCCAAACTGTAAACCCTATTTTCTCACAAATGTATTTTTCCTTCATATTTTGAATTCTGTTTATTAACTTTGAAAAATCAAGAATTTTTGCAGAGTATAAAAAGTAAAAAATGGAAATGCGTGTTATTTATGGACACTCTTTAACTGCTGTGGTTCTCAGCGTCCCATTCTAAATTGGGCGTGAAAGACCGCTTAATTTTGCTCAGAGGCCTTTCTATCAGGCTTGAGGGTCTTTTACGTGCCGTAACTCTGCGACACGGGACCTACGGCTTTACTTCCCTTCCGAAGGAAGCCATGCTAAGGAAATCCATCGTCTTCCGCCGGGTTTGAACCCGTGACCTTGGGTATATGAAGTCAGCATGGTAACCATTACATCACGGAGGGCGACTATAAAAAGTAAGCATTTTTATAATTAGGGGTTAGTATAAAAAAATCTGATATGTTAGATGTATCTCTAAACTTATTTATTATAAAACTTGATTCTATTATGTGAATATATTTTTTTAAAATTCATCATGTAGAGTATTTGTATTAGAACAATGAATTTAGAGAATAATTTTATTAAAATTATTATGTCAGATGACTTTTGAAAAATTTCAAAAATATTATTGTTATAGTGAGTAGCAGAGTTATAACTTTCAACAAAGTATTTAATATTATGGATTTTTAAAATTTCACGGATGCATCATCGTAACAAAAAGACATCAAAGCTTGAAACATCAATACAAAGGATGAAATAGTGAAATGTAGAAAATCAATTCTCTCACTAAATATAGGTTGGATTGCATCATAAAGAATATAAAACATTCAAGATACATAATTATATTTTTATGGAATATCAATAAGAATCTTGAAGATAGTCAAAGTGAGGCATTTATATTTTATAACGATACAGTTATTGAAATATAAAGTGCAGTCTTTTTTGTTTTTTAAGTATAAGTAATGTAGAGATATAAAATAATAATCTGGATTTAACTAAATAAATGAAAGCTATAACAAAGGGAAAATAAGAACAATGTATACATATATTAAAATATAGAATGATAAACAGATGAAGAAAGAGTAAAGTAAATGAAGGAGAAGAAAATTCGCTTCAACATAATTATAAATAATTGAAGTTTAAATGTTTTATAAAATGAAGGATAAAAATAAATTAGTAAACATCCAACGTGTTGTCCTGTCAGGGCGACAAAAAATAAAAAAGGAATAAAAATACGCATATTCTTTCCATGACATCGTAAAACAAAAACAAACAAAAAAGTGAATGGTTAACACAGTTCAAAATAAAATTTAAATAAATTAAAACTAAAAACAATTAATACATCAGAAATGGCTGATGACATAAAAATATTTGAAATAGCGTGTATAATTTCGATAAATCTGCTTTTTTGTGTGGTAAGCTTTCGTGTAACTCTTACGGTTTACCCGTTACACAACAGTAAGTAAAATTCATTTAGAATGGAAATGACTTCATGGTTATGCCTAGAACATTTAAAATATGTACTTGATTAGTCGAGCAAATATCTTAAACATGAAACATTTTAATAAAAGTCTTTATACTCATTTTTGGAAAATGCCCCATATAAAGAGTAGCTTGAGTTGGGAAGATTATGCTGAAAATCGTGTCACAACCTTGGAACTTGCTGAACTTAAATACCAGGTATCCGACTTTTGTTTTACTTTCTCTACTACGTATTGTTAATAGAGGAAGTATTATTTCACTAAAAATTCTATTTAAAAATTTCACCGCAAATGCACGTTTTGACACCCCTGAAATCCAAAAAGATGTTTTTTTGTAAAAAGATAGTATTTGTTTCCCTGGGCCTGTGAACAGCACATGAAAAAGTCGGTTAAACATCAAACACGATACTTAAGTTATGAAAGTTAAGTTCGTGTCATATTCTTTCAAGAATATGGCATGAAGAGTTCTAAGAAAACCCCCTACCCCAACTAAGCTTTACATGCAACATCTTTCGAAATTTAGATTTCCTCAAAAAGAAAAATGCCTTATGATTAAGATGTTTTCATAACAATATTATACCTATCTTGAATTTTCTTGAATAGATTCTGAAATTCTCTTCATCCTGGGTGACTTTTGCATAACAGTAACCGTAAGAGACAGCAAAAAAAAAAAAAAAAAAAAAAAAAAAAATTACTACACAAAAAGGTAGCCCTTGTTAAAGCACACAATTTGTGTAAAATACAATGTTAATATATGTATTTTATATACTTTTTTTAATTCCTTTATGTTTTATTTATGGAGGTTGATATATAATTCAGACTTCTTTGGGAGTTAAACATTTTCTATATATTTCTTGTAGTGATATCAATTTTAAAGTACTTAAACTTTCCTCAAATAGTATGTCGTCATTCTTATTATTGCACCTGATTAAGCAAAGAGAACGAAATTTTCAAGTCAACACTAGCGACCAGCTGTCGTGTATTCTTTTTTTATAGTCTTTAACACTCGTTTTTACTACATAGAGCACCGCAGCGATGACACTGATGATGCATTGAATGAAGATGGAACACTGTTGGAATGCGATGGCGGGAGAAACTGGACGTCTGTAGAAACCCCGCCACCAAAAATCTCACGTGTGGTCGCTTGGGATCGAATCCGGGCCGCCTAGGCGAGAGGCGAATGGAATAAAAATCTTTATGCATATTTTTATCTGGATTAATGTGAAGTAGATAGAAGAGCAAGCTTTTCTAAGAATATATCGTTACAGAATGGATAGAGAAAGTAATGTAAACGTAGCACATAAGATTTTTTTAGTTATTTTATTCACGGATAAACACATAGACATACATACATTTGGACATTTTTGTAAATTATTTTATTCAGGAGTCTCAAAACAGGCATTTACTGATTGGTGAAATGCAATATTGGCTCTACATACTTAGTATGCATAATATGGTGTTAGAAAAAATGGAAAATATTTTCTAATAAGAAAATGCTTTTTAACTTCTTTGGCAGCTTCATTTTTACTTTCTCTACGCGTACAATGCACATAGTGTACAGAGAAAGTATTACATTCCACCAAAAAATTCGATACCGAGATTTCACCGGAAATATATGCTTTAGGGTTCCCTGTATCCAAAAGCAGTAATTTCAGAAAGAGGTTCGTGTGTGTGTGTGTGTGTGTGTGTGTGTGTGTGTGTGTGTGTGTGTGTGTGTGAACACGATAACTCAAAAACGAAAAGTCGGTAAAATATTAAACTTGGTACTTAAGTTTAGTATCTTCCAGGGATGCGACACGAAGATTTTGAGAAAAATCCCCCCACCCTTTACATGGAACTTTTTTCGAAAATTTTGATTTTTTAAAAAATGCCTCTAACGATTTTGATTAAAATATCGTATATTAAAGATATTTTGCCTGACAAATAACATTTATATTTTGAATTTTCTGGTAACAGCTTCTGAAGACTATTTTATTATGGGTGAATTTTACGGAATTTTGCATAATTGCTAAACCGTAAGAAATGTACAAAAACCTACCACACATCAAATGTAAGCACTTTAAAACACACTATTTTTGTTATAAACATTTTTTCGCGGAGTTGATTGTTTTTAAGATATTCCTTGTTTTTGGTTTCAGCTATGAAAAACATACTTTTCTCATACAGGAATTTGTCAACTCCTGTCCATACAAACGAAGAACGTCAGTCACACATCAACCAGCTTTTGACTATCACTTAAACCTATGTTACTCCCTTATTTCGCTTCTACTTTTAAGGAAGCAAGTAATAAGACTATTTCTGCAAGGTTTTTTTTTCTCGATTAGCTTGAAGTAAATAGAAGCATAAGTTTTTTAATAATAATTTTTTGCAGAGATGTAGAGAAAGTTATGTGAATGGAACACATCAGATTTTTTTTTAAATTATATATGCTCATTTTTTTCACTTTTTTATTATCATTATTATTATTGTTATTATTATACCTTACAATAAAAACTATGAATATACATAATTTTGGTATACATTTACATGGTTACAAACACATTACTATATTCTATTGCAGTTAATGAATTAAGATCAATCAAAAAAGTTTTTATACATCTTGTAAGATTTTGCAGAGTAAGTATTACAGAAGTATTGCCATGCTCTGTTTTCATATAAATTACATACTCCATTAAATTCATGTGTTCATAATTTTGCAATATATCATTGAGAAGGTGATGTGTTTAATATTAAAATACCATATCTACTGCATCTGCCGCATTTAGTGTAAATCCAAGCTATACATACATCTTTATCAGACTGACTCACTGGCTGTGCTCTTTCATTCCTGTCAACAGCTCAACAGCTGAAGACATGTTATAACAACAAACAAAATGCTTAAAAGTTGAAAAGGGGAGGATTCTGTTATTCTTTATGGGCAGAGACATCTGACCTGCCATCTGTGAGAATGAATTATCTCCTGAAGTCTTGGTGACGCCGTGGGCAGACATGTCCTGTATAGCATTATTGCCATTCGATGTCGCAAATGATGCCAAAAACCAAGTATTTATTTAATTTAAATATTCTAATATTTCGACCTATTCCAAAACTATTCACGTTGCTATGTAGAATATAATTAAAGTAGAACAGTTTTTACTTTCTCTGCTTAGTGCACAGTACATAGGTAGAGAAGGAATTACACCCAAAAGTTCGATACCGGAAATACACTTTTTAGGGTCCCATGTTTCGTAAAAAACATTTTTAAAAAAAGCTCCGTGTGTTTATGTATGTCTTTGACACGATAACTCAAAAACGAAAAGTCGGTAAAATACCAAACTTGGTATTTTAAGTTTAGCACTTTCCAAGGATGCGACACGAAGATTTGGAGGAAAATACCCCACCCTAAATTGCCCTTTACACGGAAAAATGTTTTTGTTTTTTTTATTTTCTCAAAAATGGCTCAACAAATTTTGATTAACAGACCATATATTAAAGATATTTGCCTACAGGCGAGCACTCGTACCAGATTCTCCATTTTGTGGTTAAGGTGTCACTAGCTCCCCAAAAGCTTCTGAATTCTAGGCACCCACTTGTAAGTCCTAGGGGGGGTGTCACTCCTAAATAAGGGGAGGGTAAGCTGACTAAAAAGCAAAAAATTAAAAATATTAAAGATATATACATGACAAATAAAATGCATAGTTTGAACTGTTTAGGAACAGCCAGAAGATCTCATTCTGGATGAATTTTGCATAACTAGTAAGATATAGAAAAAAGCTTGCTACACAAAAAATGTTTATCTCGTTAAAACACACAATTTGTCATATGCATTTATTTTCGTGGAGTTCACCATTTCCGAGATATTTCACGTTATTGGTTTCAATGTTAAAATACTTAAAATTTTCTCATACGGGAACAAGTTGACTCCTGACCATGCAAAGAAACGCATTTAAATCACATAGCAACAAGCTTTTAAAAGATTTGACTGTCGCTTTAGCCTAGTGTGTTCCCTTTTCCCCCCTCTACTTACAAGGAAACAAGTAATAAGACAATTTCTGCTAATGTTTGAACTCGATTAGCCTTAAGAAGGTGGAAGAATAAGCTTTTTAAGAATAATTTTTAGAGAGATTTTAAAGAAAGTCCTGTGAATGGAACATGTTTCTTCTTCTAAAGCATACAACAGGCTTCCTTTAAGGTAAGGAATGAAAGAACAATTAATATCAAAGCTTGGGAAAATTTTGAAATAATTATGAACATCATAAAGGCTATAATTATTACTGAAAAAGGTTATGTACTATCTTTCACAAAAGTAAATTCCCACTTTCTGTTTGAGTGTGCGTTGGGTCACCTAATTCATAGGCGTTTCTACATAGGTGGTATGAGAATGAAATTTGCCATATGCCTCCCTATCTTTGGTATTCAAGAGGACAGCTATTTGATCACCTCGCAGCTTTGGAAACCAATATATCAGCAATCATTTTAAAGTAACAGAAAATATTGCGAATTCAACTTCAATACTTTTGCAGTAAAGGGATTATTAATGTGTTTTCGATTAAGTAGTAGATCTGAAATTAAAAGCTCCTAGTATTGGGTGCTTTGCTTACAAGGGTAAGTTTAATCAGCAGCAGTCCTGCCTGCGACTAGAAGAATCGAAGTGGTTAAAAGGAGCTTCTGCCGAATACCAGCAAAGTCAGAAGTGGATCGAAATTCGTAAAATGCCCACATACTTTTGTTTTTCATTCTTGTAATCTTTATTTCCCTGCGAAATATAATTTGACATATTAATAGAAACACTTTCGATAAAACTCATCCTCTCAGCAAATTGCACAGATCTATTCCTCAAGGCGAAATATTAATTTGCTGCCATCTTACGAAGGCTGCAACACGATTGAAATTTTACAACTGAAAGCTTTACAAAACACAAATTTCAAATGCGGTAAATAAAACGGGGAAATTCGCCTACCTCAAGTGGCAAACATTACTCCCAAAATCAATTTTTTCCAGTAAACGCCCATATTCAAATGCATCTGATTATAGTATTCGAATACTATTATCAAGTTAAAGGATATATTTCGGCCGTGCATTGTTTATGTTTATATTAGCTTACAATGATATAAGGAAGCATTTCATGTTGGCAAGCCTCGCTAGAAATTGTGGCAGAAAAACGAAAACAATTTCTTTTGAAATGTTGAGTGAATTCGGCATGATTACATTCCTTTTTAGTTAATTATGCAACAATACAAACGTTATGTGATAACAGGACTCAAAAGTATCGAAATCAAATGAATTTAATATATTGTATACTGTATTGATGGTCATAAAACTCGTAAAAAGTAGCGGATGGCAGCGAATAAATCAATTACTGGCATATTAAACAGAGCACAATACAGTCGTCGACTACTTGAAGATGAAGCATCCTTTACAACTAGCAGTGTTGCCATGTCCTCGTTAACTGGCTGTCGAGAAGTGCGTGCCTTTATCCTAATTCTCCATTTCTGATGGCAAGTGATAATATCAGGAATTTAAAGACGTTTGCTAATATTCCATTACAGAAAATAAGTACGCGGGAGGTGAAAATCGAATCGCCACCTCCTCGCACTTTAGAATTCATGGATAGCAACTAGAACTTATATCCCACACTGAAAACTGCGATATTCATGTTCGCTCCAATTAACCTTCTCTTTTCATCCCTAAATATGCAATTAATATCTAGAAATAAAAGCAAAATATGTACACCATTTCTCAACGTACTACGAACTTCCAGCTTGCAAGTAAATTTGGTGCAAAGTTAGCAACAGAGTAATGCTGCATATTAGCTGAATAGCGTGCATTCTCCCACCTGAGAAATAGTCGAGGTCGCTGCGTTGCTATCCATGAATTCAAAACTGCCAGCAGGTGGTGGTTCGATTCTCACCTCCCGCGTACTTATTTTCTGTAATGGAACATTAGCAAACGTCTTTAATTCCTGAAATTATCACTTGTCATCAAAAATGGAGAATGAGAACACTTCTCGACAGCCAGTTAATGGGGACATGGCAACGCTGTACACTGCTGGAAATAAAGAAAGGCAACGCTACTCGATGTAAAGCATGCTTCACCTTCAAGCAATCCACGAGTATATTGTGGTCTGTTTAATATGCCAATAATTGGTCTATTCCCTGGCATTCGCTACTTTTTACAACGCATTTTATGACTATCAATACAGTGTGTAATATATTATATTCATTTGATTTCGATACCTTTGAGTCCTATTCTCACATAGCATTTGTATTTGTGTCATATTAATTATTACATAATAAACTATAAAGGAATGCAATCATGCCGAGTTCATTCAATATTTCTAAAGAAATTATTTTCGTTTTTCTGTCCCAACATTATAATTTCCTTCTTATCTAGCGAGGCTTTCCAGCATGAAAGAGATATAAATGCTTCCTTATATCCATTGTAAGCTAATATAAATGTTAACAATGCACGACCGAACTTTATCCTTTAACCTGATAATAGCATTCGAATATTATAGTCAGATACATTTGAATGTGGGCATTTAAAGGAAAATATTTATTTTAGGAGGCATGTTTGCCACTTGAGTTGGGCGTATTTCCCCGTTTTATTTACAGCATTTGAAATTTGTGTTTTATGAAGTATTCAGATGTAAAATTTCAATCGTGTTGCAGCGTTCGTAAGATGGCGACAAATTTTTCGCTATGCGAAATAAAACTATGCAATTTGCCGAGAGGATGAGTTTTATTAGAGAGAGCGTCTATTAATATATCAAGTCATATTTCGCACAGGTCAGGAAATAAAGATTACAAGAAAGAAGAAAAAAAAAAGAGTTTATGGTCGTTTTACGAGATTCGATCCACTTCCGACTTTGTGGTATTCGGCAGAAACTCCTTTATCCACTTCGGTTCTTCTAGTCGCAGGCATGACTGCTGCTGATTAAACTTACCCTTGTAAGCAAAGCACCCAACACAAGGAGCGTTTTACTTCAGATCCTCTATTAATCGAAAAACATTGATAACCATTTTCTGCAATTTTATTGAAGTTGAATTTGCAATATTTTCCTGTCACTTTAAAATGATTGCTGATATATTGATTTCCAAAACTGCGAGATCAAATGGCTGCCATGTCTACTTGAATACAAAATCTCATACCACCTATGTAGAAACGCCTGAGAATTAGGTGACCCATCCCACACTTTTTTTTTTTTTTTTAATTTTATAAAACAGTAACGGAGTCTGATCAGGACTCCGGTACTGTATCCCTATTTACATTTCCCCCCGTAGGTTTTAATGATTACTGGTTTACTGGTTTTACTGTTTCTTTTACAAACATCTACACATTGCACAAACATATAACACCCATGCCCAAGGCGGGACTCGAACCCACGACCCCCTGCCCACGAAGCACCAAAGCGAGACGTTTTAGTGAGCGCGGCCATGGGGACCGGCACACTCAAACAGAAAGTAGTAATTTACTTTTGTGAAGAGTTGCAGTCCGACGGTTAAAGGGGGCAGTCGTGTTTTGTGTCTTGTTCGTAGCTACCTGGGAGAAGTTCGACAATGGGGAGCGTGAGGGAACCCATTGATTGAACAGTCACGGGACCAAATGCGTTTAGGATTTGAAAACTGCAACCTAAAACCACTGGAAAGTTCATTTGAGAATGTGTCAGTTCGGATGCATGCTCTTGAAGAGAAAGTGGATTATTTTGAGAACCAATCTCGTAGGGATAATATTGTGCTATATAGTGTGACTGAAGAAGCGGAAGAGAGTTGGTAGATGACGGAGGAGGTAATGAAGAATGTAATTACACAAATGAGATTTGAACTCCGCGAGTTTGATGTGACAAGGGCTCATCGTGTAGGTCGACGTGGCAATTTAAGGCAACATGTTGCCTGTAAACTGACCCATAATAAACTGAAGATTGCCATCCTTCGAGAAGCTCGTTATTTACGGGGAAGGGGCATTAGTTTTAGTGACGTTTATAGCCAGCGCGTAAGAAAAGAAAGAGCATTTTTAAAACGACACATGTTTAAGGCCAGGATGTATGGTGCGATATGACAAGCTCATAATTAACGGGCGAATCTGGAGCCGACAGGAACTGGAGCGTTTGGCACAGCCTAAAATCAGCGCGGAAACCGAATCCAGGACAGGGCCAGGGCAGCGGCAGGCGTATCAAGAATACAGCGACAGAGAGGGGCAAAAAGGAGAAGCGGGTGAGACAGCCTTCACCGGAAGGGACAGCAGCATTCGCCCTGCGTACACTTAGATTGACCACAGCTCGATGAAGGTTCAACATAGAATAAGGTTGGGTTGTGAAAGTTCTTTGCCTTTCCTTAGTGATTTTGACATTGTACGTACGAGAATCTTGGCTGAAAAATGGTGAAAATGTTGCAGTTGCTAGCTTCCACAGTTTTAGTAGGGGGAGAGAGACATGGAGGAGAGGAAGCTGGCCAGGGGGTATCAGTTTCATTCAGATCTGAGTTGAAGGCTGAGATAGCTATATTATAAAATTTTGGAAGGGGCTATTGCTGTATCTTTGGCACAGGGGGGGGGAGAACACATATAATAGTTATAGGACTGTACAAACAGCCAGTAACGTCCAAGGATGCAAATAGAATTTTTTTCGGCGACTTAATTGAAATGTTAATGCAGTTACAGGAACATTTTCCGGGCATTGCTTTATTTTCTTAAGAGATTTTAATGCGACGATAGGATGGGAGAATGTTTCTCTAACAGTGAGGAATTCCGATGAGATCAGTGAAAGAGTGAGAATAGCTTAACTAACGGGGAGGGATAACAATTACCTGCTTTCTGTGATGCCTTCTCTTTAGAAATAATGAATAGCAAGTATGGTAGAGATCAGAGGGGGAACCCACTTTCATAAATGAAAATGGCGGTAGTGTAATAGATTTATTTTGAAAAGTCAAGCTTTAATTGGCAGAATTACAAATGTTTGGATCGGGGATCGTATCGAGTCACATCACTGTCCGGTTACCCTGGAACTTTATTTAGAGACGGCCTTGGAGGCGCATGCACACGAACAGGGAAGGGGAACGAAGGGAGGATTATAAGCAAATGTATGTGGAAACCGGTAGAAACGGAGGTTCTTGTTGAGAATTTGGAAAGGTGTTTAAGGGGAAATAGCGCAGAAGCAGCTGAGAAACTAACGGATATAATAGCAACGGATGCGGAGACAATGAAAGTCGGGATGCGTGGTAAAATAAAACAATTCAATGGTTGGTAAGACCAGCTATGCATATTCGCAAAGAAACAAACAGAGGAGGCTTTGGCAAAATTCAGAAGGGAGGGAAGGGAGAACATCAGGAGGATTTTCACCAAAAAACGAAGGAAAAAGCGAACTACGTGGTAAGACAAAATAGTCAGAAAATTAATAATGTTTTAACGCGGGGAGATAACGCTGAGATATGGCAAGTTATAAAGAATTTAAGGGGCATAACGACATTTCTCCCAGAAAATGGGGAATGCATTTTACGGGAATTTTTAGGGAAGGAGAAGGGGAAGGGATTTTTATAAAAAGGGAAGCACAAATTTTGAGAAATCTGGATATCCCAATACTGTACGAAGATATTTCAGCAAGGGAAATAGCTCAAGTGCTGAAGAGCAAAGCTCCAGGGTCGGATGGGTTGCCGTCAGAAGTTTTTAAGGCCGCAGTCAATGTTAATGCGTTGGTATGAGTGTGCTCCAGACATGTATCAGATTGTTTCTTAAGGGGAATTATCCTACCTGTTGGGGAAAGGGGATTATTCATTTTATTTATAAAGGGAAGGGAGCTCTTGCGAAATTGGATAACTAAAAAGAGGTTACCCTGCTGCCAATTATGGAGAAATTTTATTGTATAGTGTTTTATAACCGGATAAAGGGTTGAGAAAATTTGGCAAACTTTCAAATTTCAAATGGGTTTCAGAGCGGGACATACAGTACCAAAGACGCAGTTTTTATTTTGGACACTTTAAGGGCAAAACAAATTTTGTTTTTGTGAACTTGTAAGAAGGCATTTGATTCTATCAATCGAAATGCATAAGCTGCGCAGAAAGGCATTATCAAGTAAAATGATTAGAGCTGCATGCAATCTATCAAAATGTCGAATTCTACATAAAGTACGACAGAAATAGAGTGTTAGAGAGCTATCTAAGCTAAAGGGGCGTGAGACAGGGCTGTGTTTTATATCCCTTATTGTTTAATATCTTTGTGGAAGATATTAATAACGCAATGCTAGCAGAGAATATCGAAGCACCAGCAGTGGCGGATTTGCAGATCCCAGCACTTTTATACGACGGTTTACGGAGTGCAACGAGGACTAGACAAACTTAAGAAGTAATGTGATGAATGGCTACTTACGTTAATGTGAATAATACTACGGTAACGGCTTTCAAAAATTGTTGTGTTTATGGCAAGGAAGAGACTTGGACATATGCAGGACAGACACTGGACTGTTTGTGTACTTAGGACACACAATTACAATGAACGGAAAATGGACAAAGCACATTGACATCACGAAACACAAGACAAAGGTGAAAGCAGCGGAAGCTTTCCGGATACGTTGCAGAATTCTGAATGTATCCATAACCTTAAAGGAAGCTGTATACGGAGCGACAGTTAACCATGATGACACATGGAAGAGAAATATGGGGATGGGAACAACCAGGGAATCTGGAATAAGTGAGGGCCCAATTTTAAAGGAATTCTGGGAATAGGGAGGGGCAGGGCCAACTACGGAATAATGAGGGAATTTGGGGCGCATAGTGAAACGATAGAGTGCAAAATCAAGACAGTTAAATATTGGATGGGAATCGTTTACGGAAATCAATCTCTAATTAGCGCAGTCTGCTACCCTGAATAGTTGAGAATGGAAGGTAATTCGATGTGGGTATCAAAATTACAGAAAGGTTTGCAAACCATTGGGATGAGACACATTTGGATGGCGGGGTAGGGAAACAGACGGAGTATTTGGAGAAACATTCAAAACTTCCTCTGTGATGTTGACAGACAATAAATAATTGTGCAATGCACGAAGAATTTTCCATTGGAAGTACAGTCTTGGCTAAAATCGGAGTGGGCATGGAGCAATATATCAGAACAGGTACCAAACTCATTTAGAGAGGGGCTCACGTGCATTAATCTAGGAACATGGTAAGATGGAATAGAATGGAGGAATGGAAGGAAAAGTATTTACCGCGAATACTTATTCATTCATACTTTTGTGAAATATAGCACATATCTCATAGTTGGCTGAAATTGTTAACGCATTTTATATCTACACTAAATATGGCATGCAAATACAAATGTAAGGTAATTACCTACTCCTTTCGACAGACAATTAAAACATCTCCTTACAACCTATATATATATATATATATATATATATATATATATATATATATATATAAAATTATACTAAGAATATGATATTCTCAATCATAATTACATTTTATTCCTACATTACTTTATTGTGGCTCTTTTGTGTGGAAATATATTAATAATAATAATAATAATAATAATAATAATAATAATAATAATAATAATAATAATAATAATAATAAACACCTGAACGGCATCTTCTCCAAGGAAAATACTATGTTTGTTCTGTTTTGTTTCCACGACTTCGGCACTTCCTTAGTATACATATTGCAGCATATTCCTTTACTTCTTTATCCTCTATTTACATGCAGTATACATACTGCAGCATATTCCTTTACTTCTTTATTCTCTATTTACATGCAGTCACGCGTATTTTAATGCTGTAAAATTTTACTAGACAAAAATAAATATGAATGTGACTTATTATATCCCTTCGAGAGTGCCTGTATTATGTTTTGTGTAATGCCTACTAATTATAGAACGTTTTTCTGTTTGAAGTTGTTGCTTTCTATAAATTTGTAGATGGCAGTAACAATATATATTAGGCTCAATATTAATTCTCTAATTTTGAAGCCTCGAATTCTGAAGAGAATGCATGTATTATATATTTCGTTTGTAATACAATTCCATTTGGGACATATAATGATAAGATTTGCAACTGTTAGTTTTGAAATGCCTCCCGTAGTTTAAGTGTGATTCATTTTTGGCTTTTCCTGTAACATTTTCCTTTTTGGACAAACCTAATACGGTTTGCAACAATACTCTTGTGTCGCCTTTATCGTCTATCCTCGCGTGGTGCATGGTTTGTTTGTTACCATTCAAATGTAAATATATTAACCAATCAGGAAAAACGGGAAGGTTACGCAGCGCGGAGGCTCTCACCTCTACGGGGAAGATGTATAAGTCACAAAAATTAGAATTTATTAACAATGTCTTTATGATTATTTTCTCAATTATTACATTATTTAAGAGGTTTATAAGTTTCAGTTTATCTTTTTTGGTTCACGATTTCCGTTAATTCATAAAATTCAAACTCGACCCATAGAGAATTTCTATCGATTAATGAAGCAAATTCATTTGAAACAAACTTATAGATTGGAGTGTCCATTTCAGATGGTAGCTGATGACGGTCCCCGACTGTTATTAACAAAATTCCTCCAAATGAAAGGTCAGTCCCCATTATCTGTTACAATCTCCCTTCGACTATGCTGAACATTCCACTTCCAACCATCAATATCTCGTCAATAATAATCAGCAACTAAATAACTTCTAATTGTATTGTCTAAGTGGGTAGACTTACTGCAAACAGTGTCACAGGTAAAGCGCAAGCTTTCCTCAGTGTGACTCCGTTAATCAGGAACGCTGTCTTACCTGAAGGAGCACAAAGCAGTATATTTTGTCCTTGTCACCTTCCGGTAAGCTTCACAGCAATGCGTTATCACTGGATACAGCGTATTTACCACATATTTCTTCTACATCAACAAAGTCGTTTAGAAATATTCTAATTGATCTATTAGTTTTAAGAAAGGTTTAGTACACACATAATGAATTATCTCTGCTATCTATTTAATTTGTTCAATAAATCATATATTTCTTCTCAGAGTACTCTGCTAAGAAGCGTTAATCTATTTGTCTTGTTTAATCAGCCCCTTCCAAGTCTCTTTGTTCCAAATGCTCGCTGTGCCTATTGCTTCTTCATTTTGAAATTTACGTACGCCATAACACTACCATCGATTTCAAAAACGTTATTATGAACCTTCTGCATGCCTTCTTCCATAGTTTCATACGTTTTCATATAAATGTTCCGATTTTCTTTCTGTCTTTCTTTCCTTGTTTTCGTCCAAGTTATTAGTAAGCAATCCCTGCTCTCTATGCCACAAATCTCATCTCTAAATGATACCAACAAGAGGACTTGCTCTCTTGATCTGCGCCAACTTATATCTTCTTTGCTCTTTCTTTTACTGCAGTTTCTTCACTTTCATCGTCATTTATCTTGAGCTATTGTCTTGAAGGGTTTAAAATGCATAACCGCGAATTCTAATAAAGACACATTCTCTAAATATTTGGGAAGTTGGGGGTATTTCTCTATTACATCTTACATATAAACATCTCCTGAATCGACCGGCCGTTCTTCATAATCACCATCCATTCTTGTGATGGCTTGGTGTTACAGAAGCTTCCCCGCTGCGCTTTTACACGGGCAGCGAAAGTATTCAATGACTTACTTCCTGATATGACATTAAATTGCTGTTTAAAAATGCGTTGGATATTTTGCGCAATTCTTCCTTTCAGCTCTGATTTCCTGATTCCACGCCTTTCGCTGCACTTCTTAGAAGTTTTCACAATCCACACTCTATCTTGCTTATACGTTATGTTATATAAGTTACCAGTCCTTTCTCTTCTAGAATAGCATGTGTGGTTAGACTAAATACAAAATGCAGGATGTCTCTATTATATAGATGTTAATGCCAACTTCTAGACCAGATCTTCTTAAGAACACATGTATTTTCTTTCAAGATGTTATTGCACAGAACTACTGTATTTCAGTCATTTAAAACTTCTTCGATTTTAGCCTTCTATAGAAATAGCTCTCAATGTTTCTTTTTTCAGGCTGTCCTGAAATTGATTTTAGCCTTCTATAGAAATAGCTCTTTTTGTTCTTTTTTCAGGCTGTCCTGAGTTTCATTGTTGTTTTCAATCTCTGATTATGGAGTAAAAACAGTCGTCCTAAGCATCACAGATAAGGTGAAAATGAGCCCAGCATGCCATTTTGTTTTTCCTGCCCTTGTGACAGATGTAGGTATGTGTGTGCGTGCGTGCGTGCGCGCACGCGCGTACTTCTGAAAAGCCATGCACGGATCATTTTTAATTTATTCACACGTGATATATTTGCCAATAAAGTTTATAACGTCTTTGGCGGACTCTTGATTTTATGAATTATAACTCGGAGCACTTTCAGCCACAAAAACATATATGTGTGGGGGGGGGGGAGAGAATTAGAAATTCTATCCTCTGGTATAATCTTCGAAATCATTCTAGTCAAATATATTCACCCCTGCTGTAAGCAGTCTTAAGAAAGATGGCATTTTATGATCGAAAAATAGAACACACGTGCTAATTAACCTCATTATATTGTTGCTCGTTTCAAGTATTTCTTTTGACGTTAACTTTTTATTGTGTTTTATATAGCATAACAATGACAGCAGTTCGAGCCACTAACTTTCTACTGCAAATAGCGTAAGAAATAAGGTCGGTTTTTCTCTCTGATCATAGCTATTAAATACTTCTTCCTTTTCTCCAACATTTTGCTGAATCTGATGTCTCCGCTAAACTAATAGCTGTTAACTTTAATTATATTATTAAAAATTCTGGTTTTAGTAAATATTGGAATTTATTTTTTTGGAGGATCTTTTTTATTTTCCTCAAGTGGATATTAGGCTGGCTATGTATTCCCTAACTTCCGTTTGGCCATGAACAATAGCCTACTTGATATACAAGGTCTGCAGTCTACATTCAGATTTAGCGCGATCGCTGAATATATGATGTTTTGGCATATTAGAAGACTGGACCATAAATAGTTTAAGAAAACAACGTTTATCAACGTTTTATATTAAATGCCGAGCGACTGATTGTTTTGTCCTGTCCTGGTGCATTTGTGTTTACCCTTATTTTGTTTCTAGACATTAAAAGTAATTTTACATTGTCATCCTCACTGTGATGTTCTATTGAAGTTTCATCCTTGACTCTTCTCTTTAGCTTTATTATTGACAGTAAACTCTATAGTTTTCATACCTTTTAAAATATGAGTAATGTTTGAGTACCATTGTACCAGCCAGTACTATTTGAGTATTGTTGTTCTTAAGTAGTGCCATTTCTTGCACATTTATCAGCGCATCACAGACAACAACTGGTCTACTTGTCTCATAGATGTAGTAGCATTTGTGCACAATATGTCGGTTTAACTGCAGCAGAAATGTCGGTACATCAAATATCTCAGTAAAACATGTAAGCATTGGTTGATCTCAAATGGAATATTTGCAGCCAAAGCCTTTACTCCTAATTATGGATTAAGCACAAAGGCTTTTAAAGGTTGTATTTGCATATACGGTGTACAAGGATTACATAATCGTTCCTCTAAAGTAGATAATTTCTTGATGCATTCTGGTATGTCCACAAATTTCGTATCGCAACTTGTGGCCATTTTCGGCAATTTCCAAACTTAGTTCACAAGTAGTACACGTGTGTAAAGAAGGATAATTACTTTACTTAAAAAAAAATACTTCGAACTGCCGTTACTTTTCTTGTTTTAATGAGATTCCTGTCAGTTTAGTAACACAGTGCTCAAATATCTGACGTGTTACATTCACATAACTTTTTATAGCTATTATACAAACAACTTTCCTTACAAAAGATTATTCTTTTATCTACAAGTTAATCAAGGTAAACAGTAGCAGCAGAACAATGGGTGTGGATCTGGTTGTTTACCGGGCGAGGGTAGGAATGTGGTCGGGCAGGCGACCGCGGAAAGCAGGTAGAGAGGCGACTGGAGCTACGGAAACTACGAAGAATTATCATTTTATGACTTTTGTATTACTAGCCCTGCTTGTGATAGGAGGAGTTGAAATAAATCCAGGGCCTGTAGGAGATGAAAGATGTGGAAGCTGCAACAAAGCACTGAGGACCGGACTTCTTTGTATTTCATGCGCGAGATGGAACCATTTTGGCTGTCAAAAAATTAAGAGAGAACAGAACATAGAAGAAAACTGGTCATGTAAGGATTGCAGGAGAGATGTGACTGTCACCGCAAATGATAAAAAAATTGGAGCAGCTGCAGGAGGAACTACGAGACTTACACGACAAGCTGAAAACACGGAAGATATTATTCGGAAGCTTAAAGAAGAAAACCGCTTACTGAGGGAGACAAGGGAAGATGACCTAAAGAAAAAGGAGAAACCATGTTTGATCATCGGCGACTCTATCGTTAGACACGCGGGAACTACAAATGCAAAGGTAGCTTGCTATCCTGGCATAAAGGCTGACGGCCTACTGAGGGAAATTGAGAAGAAGCGAGAGAAGGAAGAAAGCAACTACCGGACCATCGTATTACACGTTGGAAGTAATGACCTACGAAGGAGTTCTGACTATGTGATGGGAGACATGTATGATTTAGTTAAGAAGACAAAGGCACTGTTTCCCTCAGCAAACATTGTCATCAGTGGAGTTTTGAGGCGACGCGATATCAACTGGAGGAAGGTAATGCAGGTAAACGACGCGTTTTCGTGGGTGGCTGAACGACTGGATGTGCAGTTTGTGGACTCAAATTCATGGATTGACGACTGGGACTATGGACGGGATGGTGTTCACCTAAACAGAAGAGGAACTTCAAAGCTGGCAGCATTGTTCACAAGGGTATCCGAGTGGAGCGGTGGCACCGGGCAGCACTGACAACGGCTTCGGGGAAGCGACGATTCTCAGGTAGGGGCACATTCCTTAAGGTTGTTACAGATAAATTGCCGTAGCATCATAAACAAAACATTAGAATTTTGGAATTTAATGGAAATAAGTAACCCAAGTGTGATTATAGGTACGGAGTCATGGCTCAATGTTGATATTAATGACGCGGAGATATTTAGATCAGATTACAGGGTGTTTAGGAGGGACAGGGAAGTAAGGGGAGGGGGAATTTTTATTTGTACCAAGTTAGAGTTAAGCAGTAAGATATTGTGGGTGGAAGAAGACGTAGAAATGATGGCCATTGAAATTATCGATCACGAAAACGAAGCAAATAACATTACATTAATAGCGTGTTACAGACCACCTGGCGAAACTAACTTTAAAACTCTTCATAAACTAGTGGAAAATTTTTTTTCGGAAATGGGAAAAAATTTTATTTTAGCAGGAGATCTAAATTTGCCAAACGTAAACTGGAATGGGCAGTTATTAGGAGGCGAAGCTCAATATGTTGTCAACCTTCTGGTTTGGGATCATGGGTTATCGCAGGTAGTCAAAACAGATACCCGGAAATCGGCTGTACTGGACGTGTTTCTATGCAGACCTGAGCCATTGTTTACCGCATGTGAGGTCTTGCCAGGTATAAGTGACCACAGCTGTGTACAATTAGACATAAACTGGAAGATGCGAAACCAGTTTGAAGGAGAGGAAATTATTAGTTTTAACTTCTGCAGAGCAAACGTAGATGGAATTCAGACTTTTCTCAAAAAGCAATTTTGCCTGTTTGTAAAATCTGCAACAAATGTAGATGCAGCATGGGATAGTTTCAAAATACTTATTTCGGAATCAATAAAGAAATACGTTCCATACAAAGTTATCAAACAAAATAATGATCCAGAATATTATACAAGATCCATCAGAATACTTAAACGAAAGTCTAGGCGCGCGTTTCATAAACGGAAGAAGTCAGATTGGCATTTTAACACATATAAAGAATTAGCTAAACAATTGAAAGACGAAACGTTGCAAGCCCAGGAGCGGTTCTTAGAACAAATTCTTAGCGGGACCAATAATAGTTGGAAGTCTTTTTACAATTATGTAAGTAGACGCAGGGGAAATAAACTTGGCATACCAGAACTCAAGGAAAATGGAATTGCCATATTGAACGATAAGGAAAAAGCGAACGCATTAAATTCACATTTTGTGTCTGCTTTTAACAAAGCGGATTATAATTACAAACTGGAAATTGAGGATAGTGGAAAATCCGTTTTTCAAATAATTGCATCCAAATTGCGCAGAAGGATCAGAATGTTGCAAAATCGAAAGTCGAGGGGGCCTGATAATATACCGACCGAAATACTAAAAATTGGAGGGGAATCCATGATTCCGTACCTAATGCTTTTATTTAATATGCCAATAAATAACTGTGCCTTACCGGAAGACTGGAAAACCGCGATTGTAGTTCCAATTCATAAAGGGGGAAATAAAACAGAATTAAATAATTATCGACCAGTCAGCCTAACTTCAGTAGTGTGCAAATTGATGGAACATTTAATTGTGGAATATATACGGGAGGAATTAGAAAACAAAAAGTGGTTCAATAAGGTGCAACATGGGTTTAGACACCGCCTGCGGTGCCATTAGTAGTTAAAGCGGGCGTTAAACACTACAAAAAAAATGGGTTTAGACCGGGATACTCGTGTGAAAGCCAGATAACGTCATTATTTCAAGATTTAGCAGAGGAGGTGGATGCAGGGGGAAGAACAGATGCAGTGGTGATAGATTTTTCCAAGGCTTTTGATGTTGTATCATATAATTTACTTATCCAGAAGCTAACTGCTACAGGAATTGATAAACGCGTAGTTCTATGGGTTAAAAAAAATTTTGGAAGGAAGATCGCAAAGGGTAAAAGTAGGCAAGGAGCTATCTGAGAGCGGTATGGTAAGCTCGGGTGTACCCCAAGGCTCAGTACTGGGGCCGTTACTTTATCTTATTTTTGTAAATGACATAACTGTTAATATAAAATGCCAGATAAGGTTGTTTGCAGACGATTGTATTATTTACAATAAAATTAGAAATGTTGAAGATGAGACTGCTCTTCAGGGTGATTTAAATGAAATTAGTGATTGGGCTGCTGCAAATAAAATGAAAATTAACACTGGCAAAAGTAAGTCAATTACATTTAATAGATCTAGGGAAAAAATACTGCAAAACTATCACATGGGTGGGGGAAAAATTCCACAGGTGGACAGCTGCAAATACTTGGGAGTTTACTTGGCGAGTAACGCTGGATGGGACGAGCAGGTAAATTCTGTATCTAAGAAAGCGTGGAAAACACTGCACTTCCTAATGAGGATTTTAAAAAAGGGGAGTGCAAAGTCCAGGGAAATCGCGTACAAGTCCTTAGTGCGGCCGGTCATGGAATTTGGAGTAACTTGTTGGGACCCGTATAGAGTAAATCAAATTGATTCGTTAGAAAAGATCCAGAAAAGGGCTATAACATTCATAAAAAGGGGTAAATATTTTGGGCCTACAAACGCTGAGACAAAATGGGAGCCGTTGAAAGTTAGGCGTGAGAAACAGAGGTTGTGCGCTTTATTTAAAGCTTACGCTGGCTTAAACGCATGGGAGGACGTTACTGGAAAACCCAACTTACTATGCACGAAACGATCATTCAAAATTAAGGGTAGAAGATACAGAACTGACGTGGGAAAGTTCTCCTTTGTAAATAGAACCATAAAAGATCGGAATGAATTGCCTGGAGCAGCCTTTCGGGGTTGTCCCCTGTCTCTGAAGAAATTTAGGAAAAATCTTGATATTAATGTTGGATAATTTTTGTAAATATTCCTTAAATGAAATGATTGTGATTTTATATTGTTGTAAATACAAATGTTAAATTGAAAATAACTTTTCTCGGGCTATAAATTGGTTGGTGATTCTAATTATGAAATTAATTAATCCGAATTGAGAGAAAAATTAATGTTTTCATATTTGCGTAAATAACTATTATATCTAGCTTACAAAGCTATAAACTGGCAGCTGTGATTTATTGTTTATATATCTTGTATACATATATAACTCTGCCACCGGGTGATACCCACTTGCAGAGAAATACATACATACATACATACATACATACATACATACATACATACATACATACACACATACACACACACACATACATACACACACACTTCCTTGTAAGCAGAAAAGACATGCAGGAATACACTAGGCTAAATCGAGTCAAATATTTTAAAAGCTGGTCCTATGTGAAACAATTATTGAAGTTCCTTTACCTACAGTAAAACAAGGGAGATGAAACGACAGTAAAAAAAAAAAAAAAACTGCAGCTATCGTCGGTTCCTAGAAGGTTTCACCAACATACCGAAATCCCTCACTCGTCTGACGAAAGAGCACCGGCCTTACTCGTGGTCAAAAGAGGCAGAGAGCGCGTTTCAAGCGCTTAAGTCAGCACTCTGTAATATGCTTATTTTAGAATTTCCACAATCTATTAATCCTTTACTGTGGACACTGGCGCCAGCGGCACCGGCATTCGGCCGCGCCGTGGCTGAGTGGTTAGACCACTCGCCTCTCACCTCGATTCCAAGCGATCGCATGTGAGATTTATGGTGGACAAAGCGGCGCAGCGGCGAGTTTTCTCCGGGTTCTCCCGCCATCGTGTTCCACAGGTATTCCATCTTCATTCCATGCATCACTGGTGTCATCACCTGCGGTGCCACATACAGTAAAAGCGGGCGTTAAACACTACAACCTGGATGGCCAGGAGCAGGTTATTAAAAAAATAGTTTTATTTATGGACGCTCTTTATATGCTCAGCGTCCCGTTCTATATGTGCGTGAAAGACCGTTAAAAGATTAAGGGGGAGCACTACCGGGGAGCATCGAAGGCTGTCAGGCTCTTCAGTTATTCACCTACATCTTATGTCCTCGGCCTGTTTTGCCAGAGGAACAGCAGGAGCGTAGCTTCTTCTTCTTCTTCTCCTCCTCCTCCTCCTCCTCCTCCTCCAACACTACTGAAGAGAACCAAGAGCTGTTGGACTTCGGTTATTCCTCTAGATCTTGTCTTCCAGCATGTCTCGCACCTACGCTTGTTTTGCTAGAGGATCGCATCTTGGTGGTTGCCGAATAGACGGGCGTCTCCAGTTTCGATGTTATGGTGTACTCAAGTCAGTGCGGCTATAATTAGCTTGTTCTTCGCTGAAGGCAGACTGGTATCGGCTACGGAGACGCCGGGCGGGATCTGTCGCACCTCACTGTCGATACTCACTGTTGGTTCGCACTTCCCAAACTCCGTCCGGCCTGGATGTCTTGATCAGTGTTCAATGCATCCAGCAACATCACGGACACTTCCTCCCGACAATGCAACAATGCCCGGGCAACCATAATCCGTTTTCTGTTCAATACAAGGTTCCTTGACCGTTGGTCCTCCAGGAGTGTCGCATTACCACCTCGTTCCATGTGGGCACAGATACATCGTCCCCTAGATCACCCTGCAGATCCCCGGAGCAACACTTCGTCTCGGCCAAGTCGCAAGATCTTCCGGCCGACGTCGACCCGCTTCATAGTTCCTGAGGGCATCCAGGTCACAGTGCTCCCTCCCAATGTCAACTCTTAGCAGGGCCTTCGCAGGTCGGATGTCACCCGATGTCGTAAATAGTTGGCATGGCCGACTGAGTTCGTGTTGGCAAGGTCTGATTACACGGCTCCACCTGTATCTACTAATATCAGTCACAGCTTCCCTTGTATTCAACGTCTGCGAAGAGGCTGCCGTCTACTCTTCAGCCTTACGTCACTGCGATGACGCCCCTCCCTCCATTGGCTTCCGCCTGCTGGTCGGATTTGTCGTGGACAGTCTCTTGCTAGGTGTCCTGGTCAGATACTTTTCCAGCTCATGTCACAAATGGAAATGGAGTTTTATTTATGGACGCTCTTTAACTACTGTGGTACTCGGCGTCCCATTCTAAGTTGAGCGTGAAAGACCGCTTAATTTTGATCAGAGGCCTCTTTATCAAGATTGAGGTTCTTTTGCGTACCGTATATCTACGACACGGGACCAACGACTTTACGAAGGAAGCCACGTTAAGTATTACATCATTCGAAGGTTGCCGTCGTCTGTCCCTTTCGTAACGAATACTCCTCGTCTTTGAGGTCGGCACAGCCTCACGCATCCTTAGTGCTGCCGTTAACGCCTCGTGGATTGTCTTGTAGTCGGCATAAGGCACGTCGTATCTCGTCGTCACGCACCCCGTCGGTAAAGGAGTTCCTGGGACTCTTAATTAGATTATAGGTTCACCAGGGCTTTATTCACCAAATGTTCAAACGCCAGGGCGAACTCTTTCATAATCTCTCCTTGCTGTTAAAGCCCCAGTTTAAGCTGGCCGCTGTAGGCTGCAGACAATTGTTTCCGAAGCGGTTCTCGAGCGCTTCAGAGATCTTTTCTGACATCACCAATGTCGGAATCGCATACAGTACTTGGCCGCCCATCCCTGGAGGCTTACTATCAGTTGCACGGCTTTCTCTTCTGCTGATCATCGGTTGTAGTCGTGATCTTTCACCGCTCCATCAAGTTCCTCCACCTTTTTCACTCCAGCCGATTCGTTGATTTTGTTCATTTTTTCCTTCAGGTTCTCCATTACCGATTTAATTTTATCTTCCATCTTGTTCATACTGGGTTCCATTTTCCCTCCATCGCGCAATCGTTCCGGATTTTTTTTCTATCTTCATTTCCTTGATTTCAGCGAGTAAAGTTTTCATGTCCTCCATCGTGACGGTAATTCCCGCTCCTGACACCAGTGAAACAAAAAATCGTTATTGCTCCAGCAAACTATTCTTTATTTCATCCTCTGACTATAAATTAAAATCTGTTCTCAAATCACTTGTCTTTATACAATACTTTCGCAATAATTCTACCTCGTGCTCGGCGGCTGCGCTACTAATGCACGCTCCGAATTTCCCATCAAAACTAACTCAACTGCTGCTCGCTATGCACTCCCAGTTGAAACAACTCTGGGGAGGGCTCCTCCTCCTTTTTATGCCTGTCATCACCTGGCAGGAAACTCCCAGATGCAGTCGCACGTGAGAACCTCGCAGGTGTAATAATGCCGGCTTCGATGTCAAATAACTTACCCTGACACGAACGTGTTCACCCGCAGAGATGTAAAAATTGCAGCTTCGACTTCAAAAGAACTTGCAGACAGAATACGTGTGCACTAACGCAGGTGAATCAATCAAGTACGACCTATGGCCGCAGGGCGTAGTCACAATATCATAACCTGATGGCATGTTAAAAGAAAGTGCTTCACAATAATGGGTGTTGGTCCACTTAAAATCTGAACCCCTTTCTCAGCTCTTCTGTTGCAAATGAATTGACTGCCATGATATTACTGATTTATTTTAGCAATGTTGTTATAACACATAATATGGTTATAATTATTTTCAGCTATTGAACAAGTTCTCAAGATGTACATATAAATCCCTGAAAGGATATTTCTTGCACAATTAAAAGGCCCTGCTCACCTTAAATCTTGTTCTTTTCTTATTTTAAGAGCCTATAAATGAATGTAATTTGAATTCTGCATGTTTCCAAATGAATGTGCCATACAAATCCTTCTATTATTGAAAAAGAGAAAATTTTGAAATGTGAAGTACAGTAGAGCTAGAGATCTTGAAAACTCTATAGAAAGAAAATATGAGGATTTTATTTCCTTTGATGATAAACAAATCTTAAGTATCATGAGAGTCAATGAAGATATTTAATTTCTGTAACTGCAGTTTATAATGCAGTAGTTAGATTTGTAACTTTTTAGTAATAATATATTTTTCAAATTGTCATGGATGCTACTAAATGAACAATCAAATTGGTCAGTTTTTTAGCAACCTAGTTACTTGAATGAAAAATAATACTGTAAGTACCAAGTGTGGGGTAGAAATTACCTCTACCAATGCACATCGTTAGAGGGTAGTAGGTTTAGAGTAGTTATATAGTGCCTGAGGGTCTCATAAATAGATAGGGTGGTCATGGTGGGGCACATCTGGGAGCTCTAAATAAGATATAATAAGATACAGTGTTTTTACTATCAAGAGGAATTAACAAAAACACGTGGCTAAGGAGTTATGGTAAGAACCAAATGGTTTACTCTACTTTCACAAAACTCAGCATTAATCAAGGATGCATCTGATTGCATCTGTAGCTTAGAAGTAAGGGCTCCTCATGACCTATTTGTTAAGAGTATTTAGCTAAAATCATGCTTATACCAGTGTTACTTTATGATACCATGGTATCCTTTACCTCTTATCACCAACATCAGTTGCTCAAACTGATGCAACATTAGCTCTTGCTGAATTAAATTACTAATTTACCCAATATAACCATTGGTATCCTATAATACTTCCAAAATTCACTATTTAATAACATTTGATTTTGTGTGATTCATACAGAATAAAATTTAAATTGCAGTAACAGGGATAAACCTATTGTAGGAGTACAATAAATCTCTCAACTTGCAGAATATTTTTTCTTGTGCGCTGCTCACGTCAATGTAACTCGTAGACAGATGCAGGAAGGTAGGAATATATTGTATTTTATATGCTTTAACTACAGGAAACTTAATGGTCTTAATTCTATAGTTATTCACTGAATACATCAGAATTACCAACTGTCGGGAATTCCAGAGAAGAGGGAGGAGGGATAAGCAGTAAATAGATTTAAATCACTTGAATAATAAGTTTTTACTCAGTCAACACAAATTAAATTTCTGACTTCCAACAATATATGGTTCAAAAATAATTTATAGTCCTGTCTCTTTAAGAGCATTTAGGTTTTATTTTACTTTTCACATAGGTGATTTAATTTCTTATGTTTATATGAAATGGATATTTAGTGTAAGCTTTAGTTTAAAACCAAGAAGTCATTCTTCTAAAGGGAAGTTTTTGGCAGTAGCACATTCCATTACCCAGTATTGCTACTTCCGATATTAGCAAGCATAGACATGCCACTGTAGGAGGTGAACTTCTAGTATCTCTATACAGTGAGCACTAAATTAGCACATATTTTTTGTATTGTAGCATGGAACAGAAACAAATATTTTAACATAGTGAACTTTGGGTCGGAAATCAACTGCTATTGGTGTAAATAACTATTATATAGTAGAAAATGCTAAGAGACTGCAATGTTACTTTCTCTCATGTACTATGTATATAGTAGATAGAGAAGATATTGCATCCCATCTAAAAATTCAATATCAAGATTTTATCAAAAATATATGTTTTGAAGTCTCCTAAAACAAACAAAAAAAGTTTAGAAAAGTGTCACGAGCGAGTGAGTGTGAGTGTGTGAGAGTGTGAGCATGAGTGTCTCTCCAGAACTCACTGTCATGCAACTTGCATATGGTGCTGCTAGCATGATGACTGGAGCCTAGGGGATTTATGCACAATGCTTTCCAAACAGATGAATACTAAATCAAGGGTATTCCATTGATTTGATAAATGACAGATTCTTACTGTAATATAACTAATCATACTAGGAATCCTGAGCTAGAAGAGTGGTTGAAAAAGTTTAATGTATATCAAAAAGCATCAAGGCTATAGCTAAAGGTCAGCAGTAGTACCCAGATTTGTATGCAAAATAAAATAGTAAAATATGCTTGCAAATATGCCTGAAACATTTTAAAAATGTGCATCATAATATGCTACAGCAAATGTCAAATAAACCACATTTTAGGAGGCAATCTTACTTTATTTGTGGCTATTGCAGTAAAATAGGGAAGCTTCCCTGAGGTTTTCTTGTGTGAAACTCCTATGTCAGTGAAGAAGGCTTTATACAATGAGAATGTCTATTCTACATCACATGTCACAGGTACATGTGCAAAACACTGCAGATTTTTTGTTACCAGGACTTTTATTTAATATATGACTAAGCTTATCAAATGCAATGTTAGCAACACTGTGAACTTCTGCAAATAATACAAATTTGTTATAATTTCAGGGACTTTTGAGAAATCGCTATGATGCACTGGATCTTTTTCTCAATGCCATCTTAGAAAAACATTCCTGAGCCATCACAATGCTAGCTGCATCTTCCACATTTAAGGAATCTGTTATTGTTTTCACTTCACTGAAATGTAGTATGACACAGCCTGTAACCACACACTCTAGTGAACCTTTTGAAGTTCATGGCACCCTTGGGAATAACATTAAACACCAGGGGCACCCTTCCTTGAATTAAAAGAAAATTAAGCTTAATACGTTAATTTATTGAAATATATAATAATAACGTACACCATAACATAATACAGTAAACTTTACTACAATCACTGAGTAAAAATACATCAATAAATTTTGTTCGATTAATGATTAATGTGAAACTTGTGATTGATGCTTAGAGCACAGATATGTGATGTCGGTCTTACAGTTGACAGTGAAACACGTAAATCATCCTCAAGGTTATTCAGTCTATTTCTTGCTTTGCATTTTATTGTCACCATAGCAGAGAAGGCTTGCTCGCATAGATAGGATGCTGAAAAGGGCAAAAGTGCGTTAATTGCTTTCTTCATTAGGTTAGGGCACTCCTCTCTCCGCTGAAGCCAAAAACTAGCCACCGACGCCTCACTCTTGGTGAACTTACCTTTGAGTGTGGAATCAGCGCAAAGATCAATAAATTCATCTCGTTCGCAAGCAGTGAAATCTATTTCCTCTGCACTATCTACGAAATCAAATGGTGAGACAACCCAGTCGAGATTCGTAGTGGAAATAGTTGGAAAGTACGCATCTATTGCATCTTGCAATCTTGATAAGTGATCACAAATGCGGTCTTTCAGTTTACCCAGATCTTTTTATCTCCTGCCACATTAAGAACAGATGGAAAGTTCGACAAATCTCCTTTTTGAACTGCAGACTTCCAAGAACTAAGTTTTCTTTTAAAACCTTTCATTTTATTGGTTGAGGAGATTATTGTTTCATGTCGATCCTGCATCGAAACATTCAGTTCATTCAGCTTATGAAAAATATCTGCCAGATACACAGTTCAAAACACCAAGAATCACTTAGTAAGAGCTCATGAAATGTGTCTTGATTTTCATCCTTAAAAAAAGTGTTTACCTGTTCTTTAAGTTCGAGAAACCAGTTCAATACACGACCCCGCGACAATCACCTTACTTCTGTGTGAAGTGACAAAGAGGTATGAGCTGCATCCGTTACGCGACATAACTGTTCAAAAATTCTGCACTTTAAAGGTCGAGACTTCATATAGTTCACCATTTTCACAACTTGGTTAAACACTTCAGCAAAATCTTCATTACACGCTTTCACGACTAATGCAGAAAACAGTAAGTTATAATAATGGATGGATTTTCATTGAGAGCTCTGGCAGTAAAACCTTTAATTTTCCCAGACATAGATGGTGCACCATCTGTACATATACCACAACAGTCTTTCCATGAAAGATCATGGTCATTGAGATAGGAATTAATAGAAACGAAAATATCATGGCCTGTGGTTGTAGTCTCCAGCGGTCTACAGAACAGAAACTGTTCACTAATATCTTTTTCATCAATATATCTGATAAAACCAAGGAGTTGCGGTTTGTCACTAATATCGAGACTCTCATCTACTTGCAAAGCAAATGTTCTATAAGTTTTTATTTTCTCCGTGACTTGTTCGTTGATATTGCATGACATTTCAGATATCTGCGGCTGATTGTGTTGTTGGACAGAGGAACTTTCGAAATTTGATTAACTGCTCCTTCGCCAAGTATTGTTGAAACTATAACTTGACATGCAGGGCCAATGATTTCCTCTCCAAGAGTATGAGGTTTCTTGTTTTTTAGCTATCAGTTCTGCTACTTTAAATGTGGCTTCAAGAGCAGTATCACCTATGGTCATTCTCTTTACCATTCGCACAGCTGTTTTCTTCTCCCCTTCTAACATATGTGAAAAATACATTACACTTTTCTGTGACACACTAGGATGCTTTGTTGTAAGATGCCGCTTCAGTTTCCTAGGTACCATGGGGTCGTTGCTAAGTGTTTCGCCACAAACTAAACACACAGGGATAGGGTTTTCCTCGTTATTCCACTTAAATCCATACACTAAGTAACTGTCCTGGTATGTTCTTTTCTTTCGTTTGTCTTCTTTATGTGGTGAATTCGACGGTCCGGGAGAAACTGTAAGATTTGGCTTCTTAAATCAAGCAGTAGGAGCTGACTGTTCACTTTCACTGTCCTGGCGTTTACGTTTAACAATGAACTTATCCATAGCTAAACACTGTGAATCAATGCGAGGAAGACAACTGAAAGCGCCAAGTGGCGTACACTTTTATATATTCATCTGTCGAAGTCTCGGGAATGTTCGTGAGGAAGCGAGTAGTCTCGGGAATGTTCGGCAGGGTATAGCTGTAATGACATCTGTAGGATACTGGTATAACTGAATTATTGAAATGAATCGACCACTATCACCATCTGCCGTGCATGAGAGTAATTGATTTGACTTATTTTATTTCAAGACCTTACAAGACTTAAGGCTTCAGTAGAAGGTATTTTTTTTTTGTTTATCTCAATATCGCGCGGCACCGCTTAGCCAATCACATGGCACCCTAGGGTGCCGGGGCACACCGGTTGGGAACCGTTGCTCTAGTGAGTTAAAACTTGTTAAGGGGATAAGGGCAGATTTGGAAATAGTTCATGAAAGTTTTGAGCTCTTAGTGGCGCCTTCACAACACTTTTTACTTTCTCTACACATACTATCTATGTATATGGTGCATAGGGAGGTATTGTGATGAACCCAAAAATTTGGTGCCATGATTTCACTGGAAATGCACATTTTGGGTTCCCTTGAATTAAAAAAAAAGCACTTTTAGAAAAAGGCCTGTAGGTGTGTATATCTCACACACACTCACACACGAGAAGACTGTTAAATACCAAATTTGGTATTTAAGTTTGGTATCTTCCAAGGGTGCAACACAAAGATTTTCAAGAAAATCCCCACCACCACAAATTACCCTTTACATGGAACATTTTTCGAAAAAGTTTATTTTCTCAAAAATAGCACCAACGATTTTGATTAAAATAAACATCTTGTATATAGCATATTTTATAACAAAAGAAATGTGAAATGTATATCTTGAATTTTCTGGGAATAGCTTCTGAAGACCTCTTTATTCTAGATGACTTTATATAACTGGCAAACCGTAAGAGATATACAAAAACTTACTGCACAAAAAATGTAGATCTCGTTAAAACACACAATTTATGTCATATACTTTTTTTTGTAGAGTTAACTGTGTTTGGGATATTCTGGATTATTGGTTTGCATTTAAGCCATTTAAACTTTTCTCAAACGAGAAGACATATTTTTTCTCATTTGTTTACTCCTGCCAAGCAAAGAGATTGGAATTTCAACTACTTCACATAGCAGCTGGCTTTTAAAGGACTAGACTATCGCTTCAGCCTGCATTCCCTATTTCCCTTCTACTTACAAGGAAGCTAGTAATAAAAGTAATTCTGCTTAAGTTTATCTTGATTAGCATTAAGTAGATAACAGATTAATGTTGTAAATAAAAGGTTTGCTTACCAAACACCTAGAGACCATCATGTGAATGGAACACATCAGATTATTTCCCTTCTACTTACAAGGCACCAAGTAATAAGGACAATTTCTGCTAATGTTTATCTCGATTAGCATGATGTAGATAGAAGAATAAGCTTTATAACAATAATTTGTTATAGAGATGTAGAGAAAGTCATGTGAATGGAACACACATCCGATTTTTTAACACTGGAGACAAATAACTCCACTTCTTTATATTTGGTTCTAAGTTTCAGCGACATAATGTAAACTGAGATGAATTAACTTGGGATAAAGAATTTTCAATTCAGCATTTACCATATATGGAACACCATCATTGAGAAATAAGAATACATTGTCGTATTGTATTCTAACTGGCCACAAGAAACCTAACAAGTCATTGAAAAATGTTTGTAACCTGCTTTGTAACCTGTTTGTAACTACAGCACTAGTAGCACGCTTTCCTGCAGCATCTAGCACCCCGTCTATTGAAATTCAGATTTTTTTGTGTCCTAATGTAATCTCTATTTTAGAAATCACATCTGAAAATACTGTGGTGCATAGTGTTTGTGTGTACTTTTCTAAGAAACTCTGAAACTACATACTATTCAGTTTCCACAATGAAATGTTGGCACTCATTTAAGCTTAACTACTTGTTTGTTCATCTACTTTGTTTGAAATTAATTGTTAATTTAAAGTTGACTTCTTCTTAATCTGGTGCATATGACACTTCAAACTTTTTATTCGCAGAATTACTAAGCAACACAACATTTTACTATCTTCACTGAAAATATTACTTCCAAACTCATTTATGTAATATGGCAGATTGAGATGCTTTTTTAGCTGGCATTTCTCAACCAAAGCATCATTCAAATAACTTCCTTAATTGTCCAAGTATCGACAGGCAATTGAGCTCTCGAGCTGGTGATGAAAAACAGGGAAGCACCAAATCATGTGAAGACATACCTGCTACTGATTGGATTTCTTTGACTCTATGGCTGCTCATGGGGATTACCTAGTTTTGTTCTTTATCTTAATTGCATAATATTATTTCACAAGATGCCTGATATATCCCTGTTCACGGATATATATAAGTACATTGATTCCTGGTGTTGATTGTAAGCCATTTTGTCATACTTGGCTGAGTTTGGTTTGCTCCTGGCATTCCGAGTTATGCTAGAACATGCTTAAATACACCATACATCCATCTATAAACAAATATGCATTTACCTATTGAATATCTTACTTGTTAGTAGAGATTTTATTAAATAACAGTGATTATTATCTAAAGGGGAAAATTATAATATGATACCATGTTCAGGAATAAAACATGCATTTATATGCATTAACAAATACTTGTCAAATTGTTAAGAAAAGTGTATCTAACAAAATAAATGATTTAAGGACACTTTTAAATATATTAAAAAAACCAAACAAAAAATACATGCATTTTGTATACAAACCCGGGCTCATGTTTGGTACACTGTTCAAAAGCATCTTCAATGTGCCTTTAAACTTAAAATAGTTCAGGAACTTATAGGTGGTGGTGATGACTTTAGTTTTTATATTTACCCATGATGAGGCCAAGTTTACTCATGAATGTATTTTCAACAATAGAAGCAGACCATTTGCGTATTTCAACACTTATTTGCAGCAAATGTTTCATAGGAATTGTAAACAATGCTTTAATGGGCCATCTTCTTTGCCATTGCTCAATAGTGCAACAGTACTTGTATTTTCTTTGAGAAATGTTTTTCCATAATTCTCAGAAGTTCTTTTCAACGTATTTTATAGTATATGATAGCACGCAATAGTATCTCCATGTGTCATTATGGATTTTCTCAAAAGAATATTTCCAGTTTGCCTGCCTGGGTAGTGTGGTGGTAGCATGTCCTCACATTCAAAACGTCGTGAGTTCGAATCTTGCTTAGGGTGAGTTACCTGGATAGGGCTTTTTCGGCATTTTCCCTTATCCTGAGAAGACGAATGTGGAGTAACTTTAAGCTCCATTGACCCCGAGATCATTTGAGCATTTCACAATTTCGTTCATTGTCCGAAAAAATACGTTAAAATACAAAAAATCTTATGTGTTCCATTCACATGGCTTTCTCTACATCTCTGCATCAAATTATTGTTAAACAGCTAATGCTATTATTTACATAATGCTAAGCGAGAAAAAATTATCAGAAATAGTCTTATTACTTGTTTTATTGTACGTAGAAGCAAAATAAGGGAGTACCATAGGTTAAAGTAATAGTCAAAAGCCGGTTGCTATGTTACTAAGGTTCCTTTGTTTGTAAGGACAGGAGTTGACAAATTTTGTATGAGAAAAGTTTTTTTAATGCTGAAACCAAAACAAGGAATATTTCAAAAACGATCAACTCCAGGAAAAAAAAATCTGATGTGTACCATTCACATAAATTTCTTTACAACAAAATATTGTTAAAAAGCTTATGCTTATTTTACTTTGTGTTAATTAAGAAAAAATTAGCAGAAATAGTCCTGTTACTTGCTTCCTTGTAAGTAGAAGCGAAATAAGGGAGTACCATAGGTTAAAGTGATAGTCAAAAGCTGGTTGCTATGTGACTGAAGTTCATTTGTTTGTATGGACAGAAGTTGACCAATTCCTGTAGGAGAAAAGTAAGTTTTTTTAAAGCTGAAACCAAAGACAAGGAATATCTCAAAAACGATCAACTCCACAAAAAAAAGTGTATATAACAAAAACTGTGTTTTAATGTGCTCTTCATTTTTTGTGCGGTAAGATTTTGTCCAACTCTTATGGTTTAGCAGTTATGCAAAATTACGTAAAATTCATCCAGAATAAAGTAGTCATCAGAGGCTATTCCCAGAAAATTCAAGATATATATTTTATTTGTCAAGTATATATCTTGAATATACAATATTTTAATCAAAATCGTTAGAGCAATTTTTTAGAAAATCAAAATTTTTGAAAATTTTTCCATGTGAAGGATAGTTGGGGGTGAGGGGATTTTCTTGAAAATCTTATTTTTGCATCCTTGGAAGATGCTGAACTTAAATACAAAGTTTGGTATTTAATGGTCTTTTCGTTTTTGAGCTATGCATCCCACAGACACACACACATGGATATTTTTCAAAAAATGGTTTTTTTGTATATTCAGGGTGTCCCAAAACATGTATTTCCGGTGAAATCTCGGTATCAAATTTTTGGGAGCATTACAATACCTTCTCAATACACTATGTACATAGTGCGTATAGAGAAAGTAAAAATTCCAGTTTGGTGGAATGGTTGAACGGTGGAATGGTGCACCCATTCCATGTCCACTGGGATCTGAAGATCTTGCACTACTGGAGTTCTTTTTTGTGGGTACATATTAAAAGCCTTATCTAAAAGACTGTAGTGAAACAAATGCAGAGCCTGTAGCAAGAAGCATAGCAGCAGAGAGAATGCATCAATTCTGGTTAGACATACTGATGTACAACCAGGTCAATGACCAACAATTACTTAAAAAACAATATTATGTAACAATTTTGTCTTTTTTTTTTTAATCCTTTGGTGCCTATTGTACTTTGCTTTAAGCAGTACTATACAAATAGGGTTTGTACTCTTGGGTTAATTTCATGTTAACCTTCAATCACAAAATACAAATAAGCCTGATTTATTACCAATCCATTACCTTTCGCCTTAACATTCATGGCCATTCAAACAGCTTCTTTGGTGGTGCCTTCAGCAGGGTTATGAAAGCCAGCTTAAAAAAAATCTGATGTGTTCCATTCACATGCCTTTCTCTACATCTCTGCCACAAATTATTGTTAGAAAGCTTATGCTTCTATTTACTTAATGATAATCGACAAAAAATTAACAGAAATCGTCTTATTACTTGCTTCCTTGTAAGTAGAAGCGAATTAAGGGAGAGTTGCTATGTGACTGAAGTTCCTTTGTTTGTATGGACAGGAGTTGACAAATTCCTGTATGAGAAAAGTGTAAGTTTTTCATAGCTGAAAACAAAAACAAGGGATATCTTAAAAACGATCAACTCCACGAAAAAAAATGTATATAACATAAATTGTGTGAATTCAAAATCTTCTCGGGCTTCTAGCCAGGTAAAAACTTGGTTTGACACCAACATTTCGAAGAAGTGCATCTTCCTCGTCTTCAGGGTGAACTGATGATCAGTTCACCCTGAAGACGAGGAAGATACACTTCTTCGAAACGTTGGTGTCAAGCCAAGTTTTTACCTGGCTAGAAGCTCGAGAAGATTTTGAACTAACACGTCGCCAGTTCTTATTTTATAAATTGTGTGTTTTAATGTGCTCTACATTTTCTGTGTGGTAAATTTTTGTCCATCTCTTATGGTTTAACAATTATTCAAAAAATCTGTAAAATTCATCCAGAATAAAGTATCTTCAGAGGCTATTCCCAGAAAATTCATGATGTACATTTTATTTGTCAAGTAAATATCTTAAATTTACGATATTTTAATCAAAATCATTAGAGCAATTTTTAAGAAAATAAACATTTTTGAAATTTTTTCATGTCAAGAGTAGTTTGTGGTGGGGGGATTTTCTTGAAAATCTTTGTGTTGCATCCTTGGAAGATACCAAACTTAAATACCAAGCTTGGTTATTAACAGCCTTTTCATTTTTGGGCTATGCTGTCCACAGACACACACACACACACACACACACACACACACACACACACACACACACACACACACACATGGTAATTTTACTAAAAATGCTTTTTTTGGATTCAGAGGGTCTGAAAACATATATTTCCGGTGAAATCTCGGTATCAAATTTTTGGGTGCAATACAATACCTTCTCTATACACTATGTACATAGTACATATAGAGAAAGTAATTAGAGGAAAAGCTGTATATGTACTGTCGTTGACTCAGGTGAATGTCTCTGTCCTTGAACTGCAATGGTGCAGTGGAGTGGGGAACTTCTTGGTACAATGCAAATGGTGCAACACCAGCAGTTCAAAATTATTGTTAACAAATGCAACCAAACCATAAGTAGTGTCATTATACAACATTTGTTATGTGGTGAGGTTTCATGAGTCTCCAATAAACATAATTCATTAGTGGTATTGCTAGCTTTTGTCAGTAGAAAGGGCAATAGCTTAGTTTAATAAATGTAACAAGTAATTGAGTTAAAAAAGTAATTTTTGATTACTTGAATTATTTTGGCAGAATAAATAACAAATTTAGAATCTGTAAATATGATTAATAATCAGACAGTAAACGATTAGAGGATTAGTTATAATTATTTTTGAAAAAGCTGATGCTACTACTGTCTCAGGAAAAAAAGGATAATTATTTTTGAAGCAGGATGTAAAACAATTGAGTGAGAGAGAAGAATAGGGCTCTATCTCAGTTTACTTCTGTCAAGCACAAGGTCATAGCTAATCTCCTGAGTCACTTATAGTAGCAAACTAATGCAGGCAAGCAGGGGTTAATTAGTGTAATAAATAATTTAGTTCTATAATTTGAAATGCATTTCCATCCCAAAATTCATTGTTTTCCAATCCTGTTATGAATATTACCCACCTGTAGACAACAAACCTATGCTCACTTTGTGAAATCCTGTATAAAAGGATTGCTAAAAATTTCTAGATAAAAATGTAACCCAAGCAAAGTTTGAAAGGTGGTAAACTTTTAAACTTTAAAAATGTGTTAACATTATGTTCAGAATTTACTTCAAAATTATTTTACCTCACCTCAGTTTACAATCATATTTATTTTAATTCAAATTTACACTTTTTAGACTGAAGTCTAGAAGAATAAAATGTAAATTTACAACCAACTTTTTAGATAACAAACAGTGAAATATTTTAACAAAAATATTTAAAAAACTCATCATTTCCTAACTAAAAAGAGACCAGTACCAATTTGCTGAAAACATCATATTTATTTTGATTCAAATTTACACTTTTTAGACTGAAGTCTAGAAGAACAAAATGTAAATTATAACCAACTTTTTAGATAACAGTGAAATATTTTAACAAAAATCATTTCATCATTTCCTAACATACAAAGAGACCAGTACCAATTTGCTGAAAACCTAAGCTATTCAGCCATATCTCTAGAAGTAATGATTCTGAGAAAATTGCACACAGAATTGTGTTGTACAGGAATCAGAACAAAGTTCAGAAGTAACATTTTTAAGGTACGTGCAGAAAATATAGAATGTTTCCAAATACATTTCCTACTGATAAGCACATAATTCTCTAAGCTAACTCTAAGCTTTTTATTAACAGGGGAAAAAAAAAGAAATAATTAAAACAAACAAGTCCTTTAGTAATTCATTGATGCAAAATTTCACCACTGTAAATCAGTCTAACTACAAATTTAATACATGTGTGCCAATTTATTAGCTGATGTACTTCTTCATATTTTGCAGCAGTATGAGTGCAATATATATTCCTTGTGCTATCACTATCAATGAAGAAGAACTTTAGGATTTTTCATAATGACAAAGCTTCTCTAGATACATGCACACCGCATACACACACATACACAATTTTGGACTTGCATCACTTCTGCTCTTCACACTGTTTGTACATGCGCGCACGCACGCACACACACACACTATGAAGAGCAGAAATGATGCAAGTCCAAAATTGGTACATCTGGGATTATTATATGCTTGCACAAAACATGAAGTTCACTTTCCCTGCAGCAGAATCTCGCTTTTCCTCATATGAGGCATTCAAAAGGTTTTCCAACTGTCATGTTAAAATACAAACTAAGATGGAATTCAAAATCTTAATCCTCCAATTCCTTCAAAGTAGTCTCCATCTCTCTCCACACACAGTTGCAAATGGTGCAGCTACTTTTAAAAAGCATTATAATACTCAACTGAGGTATTTGTCAATAAAGCTGAAATTATAGCCTGAGCAAGATCCTCCACTTGCTTAAAAGGTTTCCCAGCAGTGCAAGATTTCACTCAAGGAAACAGCAGGAGGCCTAGTGCAAGGACAGGACTGTATGGTGGAGGTCAAGAAACTAGACCTTCAAATTTGCTTGTGTTCTATAAGAACATTTTCTTGCAAAAGTAACAGCCTTGAAGTTCCTGTCTTTGGATGCTGCTTCAGCTCTTCAAATAGAGAATTTAAAACATAAAAGCCATAGTAATCTCTATTCATTATCATTCCTTCTGGCATGCATTCAACCAATAATGGTTCTTCATAGTTGCACTCGGTGAACATTCACTTCCGAGAACAAAAATCTTGTCGAAGGACTGGTCTTTGATCATTCTCATTACCTAGACACAATTTGGAATAGTATAATAATAAAACCAACTCTCATCAACAATGCAAACCTCTGTAAAATGTTTAGGACCATTAGGTGGAAACATGCTCAGCAGATTAGTCAAGGCGGCCAACAGGTTACCAACTTTCATACTTAGCATTTCAAACAGTAATATGTTGATTTTCCTCCACCAAGTTACTCACTCTTTGAATTATTCTTTCATTCACAGTTTCCTGAGGCTGGCCAAAATCAGGTTTGTCTTTCAAAGCCTCTTGCTCTTTTTCAAATGATCAAATCCATCTTGCAATGTTGCAAATAAACACACTTGAACACCAACAGCTAATAAGTCCTCGTAGATTTTTTTCTCTATCTCTTTCACCTAGTTTGTAGCATGTGAAAATTTAGAACCTAATGTCTATTGTTCTGCTTATAAATATCCATTATTTTTCACAAGATGACAAAGGACATACGTTAACTGATGTGCAACTATGAACATTAAAATTTAAACTTGCACTTGTGCATATTTTGATGGCTAGATTAGTTGCAAAACTTTTTGAATGCCACACATAGGATCATTTTTCTGCAGCTGTAATGGATTCCTTCCTTTGCAGTAGTGTCAATAGCATAGCCAGAAACATATGAAGCACAATATTTCTGTATCTTTTAAACAATTTGAATAAAATAAATGAAAAATATACAAATTAATGCAGAGATGACATATCTTAAAAATTGCTTTTTATATTCGTACATTAAGGTGCAGAAATTGAAACTAAAATTACATTATTCTATTTTTTTTTTTTTTTTTACATTTTCTTTTAGCAAAGGGTGGTTCCAATCCCCAACTCCCTCCCCCCTAGCTGTCTGACTGAACTAAATGCATGTTGCTATTGTGAAAGATGGATTTAAGTAGTGAAGTTACTAACACCAAACATTTTGAATAGACAGATTATGAACCAGGTAATAAATCATTCAAATATGAACAGATGAAGGTAAAATGGAAATACTGTATACAACTTATTTGACTTGATTTTAAATAGTTTATAAAAGTTAATTTGGAAACAAAACTAAAGCTAAGAGCTACAGTTTATTTTTACTTCTAAAGAATAGTGCACATAGAACAGTTTGGTTTAATTCATACTAAGGTGAATCAGCTAGTATTACACAAGGATATAAACAAAGTAGGAATGAAGCTGTATGGATAAGAAATATTAGGATGGTATGTGTATGATTCGTAAACCATACACACAGAAAAAAGGAAACAAACTGTCTTCCAAACTATTCAAGAATTTAGGGCATCAGTGAACAATTAAGTGTTTATCTAAAATTAGATGCGAGCAGAGAAAACAAATTTTCAGATTTTTCTAGGCCTTGGTGATTTCTCTCAGATGAATGTGAAGGGCTAACTTAAATTAGAAATGTTATTCAGCTGAGGAAAAAGCGATAGGCCAAATAAGCCTGTGTAACAAGTATTTTGAAACACATTTAAAATGAATGATGCACATGCTTATTGATGTGTATCTGAAAATGAAATGTATGCTGTGTATGAAATGTCAGAGGATATAGTGTCCCTGAAAACAAATCTGATAACTCTGATGTAGGTTGGCACATTGTATCATTTCCATGATATCGGGAGGAAATGGTGGGAAATATTTTCACCCTGAATTAAATGTTAAAATGATATACAATCTGTATGTTGAATGATGCAAGTCTTTTCTGATGGATAAGTACCACAACACTGGCATCTGTCTCAAGTTTAATCTTCATTTTAAGCAACCCTATACTGACATATTGCAGCATCTTTTTGACTTGTGAGATGATAGGAAGAAAAAAATTTAGTTGATGAAATGCTTTACGTAATGACTTTTGATGTTGAAAAGGCATTGCCATCTCTGCAACTGACAACTTCTGTGCCATGTTATTAAAGAAACATGTATGCATACAATTTTTTCGCTCATTCAATGCAGAGAATGAGCCTGTGTTTAGGCAGTATGAAACTGAAAAGAAAAGTGCTGCACAAAAATTGGCCAATTGTGTAATAAAACATCTGGAAGCAAATGCCAAGGACCATGAAAAAAATTATTTTTTATTCTGATGAAATCTTAAAATGGTACTAAGTCTCCTGAAGAATGTTATAAAATCAATTAAACCAAAATTAATGCTCACAAATTTCTTGAATCGAAACTTTTTGTTTGGTGATTGAACACATAGACTAGAAAGTGCTAAAAGTAAGCCATTTCAATTACTGTGATGCAACAGGAAAATTCTTTATGTACGGTTTACTTTCAATTCTGTAACTACATGAAAAAGAACTACTGGCTGAAAATAAAGTGGTTATTAATTAAGACAGGGCATCCTTTACCATTAAATTTAAAGAAACACAACTCTTAAGATCAATTTGTACTCCACAAGACTCATGGTCATCCAATAAGCTGAAGTTTTTTTTGTAGCCGCTAGGGGAAGGCATATGCTGCTTTCCTTTGAATTTATCATTTTTAAGGGCCCTAATATCTTACTTATAGCAAATCCTGGAAATATCCTCCCTCAGCTCCCTGTCTTGAGTAAACACACACTTACTGATATAACTTAGCTCAGCCAGTGCAATGTTTCTTAAATTTTATGTTTTAGTTTTCTCTTGAGCTCTTCCAGGTGACATTTTATTTTCTATTCTTTGTACTTTGGGCTATCCCATAAATAAAAATCATAAACTGTTAGTTTTGGCAAAGGAGAGGACCATATAGAAGCGCTAATCATTCTTCTTCCAGCATTTCCTTAAGTTTATCCATGGTCTACTCTGCTTTATGAACAGTAGCAGAACCCCATTGAAACTACTCATATAATTTATTTTCTTTTGTCTTGATGCCATTATGGAACCTCTCTCCAATTATTTTTTACTCATGAAGCATTATACATCTTGCACTAATTGCACATCAAACTTTCAAACTTTATGTTGGCAGACATATATGATAGGGCCGCGCCGTGGCCGAGTGGTTAGACCACTTGCCTCTCACCTAGATGGCCAGGGTTCGATCCAAGCGACCGCATGTGAGATTTGTGGTGGACAAAGCGGTGCTAGGGCGGGTTTTCTCCAGGTACTCCGGTTTCCCCTGCCATCGCATTCCACCTGTGCTCCATCATCATCCATGTATCATCAGTGTCACCGCCTGTGGTGCCATAAGTAGTTAAAGCGGGTGTTAAACACTACCAAATAAAAAAAGAACCTTGGCCAAGACATGTAACTCCCTTTAAAGGATATAGATATATTCTGGAAGTCCAATATTGCTCTAATAAGTCCTTTATTAATATTATTTTGTAGCAAGCAAGTGAGCATTCAACATAAATTATAAAGGCCAATCTGCCTTATTTACTCAGCAAATTATATAAAACAATTACATCTTCAACTTCCAGCAATTACAACATTGTATAGTGCCCTATTTTTGACTCGTGGTCAGCTAGCCGGCAGGAGGTAGTCGAATGCACACAATGCCTCTTACCGGTCCTGGCTCCTGCTTTTCTCCATGTCAGTGCGGGTGCGACCATTGCTAGCATGAGTTCTTGTTTGTTCTTTGTGGTTAAATTGTGATAGTTCTGTTATAATGCCAAGGAGCATACTTTAGCATACCACATATTCATGTATGATTCCTACGTGCAAACCAAGTCAAAATGCTGGAGTCCAAGTGAGCAAATGGCTTCATTGCCAACTAATAGACATTAGATACTAACCATCCAACTCGTATGTTATCACTTATTTATTAATACTAACAAAACTCAATGTAGTATGAGATCATATATTGTATATTATGAGAATTGAAAGTGTTTGACATTTTGAAAATATTCCACTTGTCTATAAAGCCTTTCTTTTAATTCCTATAACAAAAATTTAAATTTTGGTAAAGCATACACAAGAAGTGAGATCGGTGCACCAGCTTTCTCTCCATAGTCTCTCATTTGACAGAAAAATTTAATGTACCAACGTATCAATTAAAAATAATCCATGTTATAGTGACATGTTAACCTGTTTTTCCTTTTCAGCACAAATTTTATCACTAGGTGGCAGCACAAACAAAATATTACAAAATGCCAACAGATGGTAGACTCTCCAATTCATTGATATCATATTGCTTTGCATTTTCCTTCAATAATTTCTTGGTACTGGATTAGTAACAAAAACATCAGTGCAGATGCTTATGGTATCAAAGAAAATATTAATTTTCAATTTCACAGAGGCATATGAATCAAGAATATCTGTATTTAAAAACTGCCAATTGTTAACTTATATCCACAGAAATAAAGTACCTCCATTGAATCTTTATTGCAGAAGTCTCGAGTCACGGAGCTATAAAAACAAGCATCATAGCAGACACAGCACAAATAATACTATTGAATCTACCATTAATGTCACGTCTTAGAAGACAAAATACTAAATAGATACACAGCTTTCAATACCAGTTTCTCCACTACCACAGTGTTATATTGTCAGATTTCTAGAGCAGGAAAAAGCAGATGTACTAAGTCAAAGTCTAAAATTCCACATTCAATATATGAATGTATTTTTAAAAATTTGCAAAAAGTAGTTTTGCATTTTTCATTTCCCCATTTCCTCTCATTATCCATTAAAAAGCATTTAGCAGGGCTAGGAACCTGGGATATTTTGGTATGGTGCTAGATGTAGAAAGTAAGATATTTAATGCTTTGTAGGGCCTTGGATAGAACCTTGAATGCTATAAATGCTGTAAAGAGCTCAATATAAATAAACAAATGTTATAACTGTAATTTAAATTGTACCAGAAATTAAGTTTTGACTGCTAAAGAGATGGTGAAATAGTTAAGAGACTACTTCTGAATTAACAATAGAATTAACTTAATTTCATAAGAGTATTTTATTTTTCAGGAATTGCTTTTTTTTTACCTTGTACTTAAGTATATTCTGAAACCAGCAATAAGTTTGATTAGTTAAACTGCAAATATCTATAATAGAGACACAATATTACTTAATGTACACTTAGAGCTATTTTCTGTTAAACCACAATCACAAGTTTTTTTGTTATTATTTTAGCAATACTAGGCTTGTATTGCACTTACAGTTGCCCTCCATGGTGTAATGGTTACTGTGCTGACTTCATATACCCAAGGTCGCGGGTTAAACCCAGCAGAGGACAATGGATTTTTTTGGCTGTAAAAATCCTTAGCATGGCTTCCTTCGGAAGGAAAGGAAAGCCGTTGGTCCTGTGTCGTAGATTTATGGCACGTAAAAGAACCTCAAGCCTGATAGAGAGGCCTCTGAGCAAAATTAAGCGGTCTTTCACGCCCAATTTAGAATGGGACGCTAAGAACCACAGCAGTTAAAGAGCGTCCATAAATAACACACCATTTACATTTTTTTTTTCCATTTGTCTTTCTTTCTGTTATTTGCCACAAAATAACTATCACAATGGTTCAACAACATCACCATGAAGCATGCACTCAAATCAACACTTTAATAATCTCAACTGCCATCTATTGGCATTTTCTGAAATATGGTAAAACTCATACTGAATTAGAAAAACTGCTTTTCAGGATGCACATGGAATGGAGATAAATATTAGCATCAATCCTGAAGAACAGTATATGTGCCCACATATAATTAGTTAATTACTGCATCATATATCAATAAGCAAGCTTGCAATCATCCTTTGCTTCTGTACCATGGAAAATCCTGGATAAATGTCTCATTATTTCAGAGTACTTTCATTTCCTAAACTGTCGAGAGCTTCTTAAATGTAAGTCTGACCAGTAAAATTTTAGTGTTTGCTAAAATATCAAAATACAATTTTCAAATGTCTTAAATAAGAATGTTTAGTAAAACATTTCATTGTATTTTCCTCAGGAATTTTATAGAGCCAAATATATGCAATATTTATCATTTTAGGGCATTTATAAAACAAATATACTCGATAATTGCAACACGTTTGTTGAAATTTAAAACACATGAAACAAAAATGTTGCAATTATCAAAAGAGTTGCAGAGTTGCCAACTGCTTATTTCCAAAGAATTTTCACATTTTCTTTGATTTGTACTTTACCATACACTATACTTATATATTTCCATTTTATAAAGACCACCACCTATATTATGATTCAAGTTGTCTTATAAAGTGGCACCATATGTAACATATGTAAAATATAAAGAAAGAAAAAATAGTATTTTAAAATCAATTCATCAACTGATATGGTTACAGTAATGACAATTTTAATTTCTTGTATAATCAAAGCAAGCATTGATGAACAATGTTTTCTGAATGGATGTAACATAAATGCAGTTCTAATACAATGAGTGAGTCTATTCTTGTGCTACATTCAAAATGAGAATGAAGTTTTAAAAAGTGTTACCCATTAATAGGCTAATATCAGTTCAGCATTACTCACAGCAGAATTTATTTGGTTTGTGGTTTGGGGAAGAGGTAGGAGAGGTTGAGAGGGTATAAATGTTAATACAAGCAATACTTGTATTTCTTCCATATTGGCAACTCTTAATGAATTTGTCTTTAAACAAAACAAAGTTAATATTATGTATATATTTCTAATTTATTACATTAAACTCTGAAGAATGTTGCATGCCATAAAATTGCATCCTAATCTTTTTGAGTTATCAAACCTTCCTTTTCTTAAGAAGTTTTTCTCTGAAGGCCTTCTTTTGCTCTCCTTCAGACATTTTAGTTTTTCTTTTCTTGAGAAGTTTATCTTGGCGCACTTTCACTTCCCATACTCCTGAGGCATTGGAAGTACTTTTTCGCTTTAACACCTTAACTTCTGGATGTACTTTGAATTGAACTTCTTCATCACTTTCATCTATTTCTAATATTGGATCCTTTTTCTCCAGTTTATTGCTTTCTACAACTTCCAAAGCATCAGTATCTTCTTTCCAAACTGGTAAAATGCCTTCAACCTGTAAATGCAAACCATTTGCAGAAGAGCAAACATAAATAAAAGAAAATCTTAATTACTATACACTTTTTTGTTTTACACAAACTGTAGGAACATTTAACAAAAGCTTGTTTTTCTAACACATTATGTTAATCTGTAAAACACAGTATTTAAGTCATTTCAATCAGGTATAAGACATTTTACTCTCTACAGAAGAATGAGACAACAGTAAATATTTATGAAACAAATCAATTACAGATAACCTTAAACTGAGGGAAACAAAGGAATGAACCCCTTAAAAATTTGTGAATTGACATATATCAGCAAGTATCTTGAAAATGGCAATTTAAGACAGTGAAACTATTTAAAGTAAACACTAGTTGTTTTTCCAAAAAATGTATGTTAGTATTAAATTAAGTTTATCAAATTTTCAAAATCATGTGTGTCATATGATTAGTCACTGCAGCACAACAAATTATTTAGTTCAAAATTGGTTACAAAATAATTCTATAATTCACTGCTACACAACAATTTACTTGATACTTTGACATATAAACAATTGATGACTCTTTCATGCTACTGCACGCTAACACGTCAAAGACTGACTCAAGACTAACTTGGCTTGCAACTCTACCTTATATAGCTTGAGCACAGTGTAAATGAATAACACCGCACAAATTTTACTGACAGTAGATAGTTCTTAGTTGATCAATGTGAGACAAGAAATCAATGGTCTAAGTGGTCAAGTTACCAAGTTATGCATATTCAAAGTAACTGGAATCAATAAACCATCATCAGAAAGAAATATGTAAATAGTTTGCATTTGAAATGGAACTAGAGCTTATTATGCACTTAGTAAATTTTAATGTTACCAAAATCACTTAAATTGTTGACCTAATATGGGGCTGCACACCACTGCAATGGATAACAGGTTGTGGCAAACAGCTAAAGAAATGCAGGGAAATTCTGATAGCTGTACTTCAGCCGCATGATTAGGTGGATTGATTGTGAACCTGAGGAATCAAGTTCAAACCTGGATATGGGTAAACTGTTTTTTTTTTCATTTCTTTTCCATCTTTTGAGCAATATTATGCTTATGTCTTAAAATCTCAAACTACCACCATTATTTACAATGCAATCATTTACACTGCTTACTGTTGCTTCCTCTCATATCTGATGGCTAAAGCTGGAGGGTTGTATATTGACATTGCTCTGAAGTTGTCAATTGGCAATAAGCAATTGTATAAAGAGGTACTGAGGTGATAAAACTACTTCCATAGAGCAGCACATTACATGGTTAGTTTTATTTTGCATAGCGTTGTAACATTTGCAGCCACCTTACATATGCTGCAATAGGATTGAAATGTTACAACTGAATGATTTATAAAACAACTTGTAAATGCTGCAAATAAAACAGGGAAATATGCCTACTCAACTGGCAAACATTCCTCCCAAAATCGATATTTTCCTTTAAACACTCACATACCAAGACATCTGTCTATAATTCTTTAATTCTATTATCTGGTTAAAGGATTTATTTTGGCCATGCATTGTTAATACTTATATTAGCTTACAATGGATATAAGGAAGCATTCACATCTCCTTCATGTTAGAAAGTTTCGCTAGAGAGGAAGGAAATTAAAATGTTACAGGCACAAAAATGAAAATAATTTCCATTGAAATGTTGATTGATGTTTGTTAATGTTCCATTTCAGAAAATAAGCATGTAGGACGTAAGGATTAAACCACCATGCGCTTGCACTACAGCATTCATGGATAGTGACTTAGCAATCTTGGAAATCTTTCAGGTGTTCATCTAATATAAAATGTTACTCTGATGATAATGAATCTCCTTCCAAGGTTGCCACCTTGGAAGGAGATTCATTATCATCAGAGGTTCATGGTATCCTGAGAAATGGTAAATATTTTGCTTTTGTTTCTAGATATTAATTATGTTTGTTTAGGAGATAAAAAGAGAATATTATCTAATACAAACATGAATATCGCAGTTCTCAGTGTGGCATTCCTAGATGTTTTTATTAATGACAGACAAATGAAGATGAAATGCTTAAAACGATATGATAATTACATGCACCCACTGATAGGCATCTGAAAATATTGGATAGGTAGATCTAGACTGATAAACTCAATGCCAGAAACGGAATTTGTACCACGGATCTTCCAGTTCAAATCTTCACTATGGCATTGAATTTTTCAGTCCTACACACGACTCAAGTGGAAAAAGCCATTTGCAAATATGGTCCTTCAAATTCCTGTTCATAAATGACAGAGGATTGAATACTGAATACATGCTGATTTACAGGCACCATTGATATTTTAAACTTAAAAATAATGCTATAACAAATAAGTATTATAGTTTAATAATATTAACTTTATAATCAAACCCTCTGCCACAATTTAGCAGCAGAGTAATGTTTTGCAAACTAGAGGTCCAAATGAAATCTAGTTTGCAACGAATAGGTAATTATATTTTTTCGGATTTCCACCATGTCTTAGTTCATTTATTTCCTGTATTAACAATTAGTCCACCATTTTGTAGACAGCTATAAAATAACATAATTATTGGAATTTTTATATTCAATAGAAGAGTTAATATAAAAATAGAAATATATTACTCTTAAATCAGTGTAAGTTCTCTAGAAATCTGGGAAACACTGATATTGTGAGAATCACATGATTTTGTCGCTCTTTGCTGCTGTCAATTCTTAGCAACCATGAGGTCAAGGTCTGGAATGAATGTCTAAGAATGAGAAGAGCCAGTAAATAGTAGGAATGATGTTTCACGATGTTGACACCTCTGGTCATCAGGACATGAAATTATGAAGAACATAAATCTGTTAAAACTGGCTTATTAGATGTCTTGTAAAAAATCTACATCATGAAGAAGAATATGCATTTTGATTTACTGCCATACAGTACCTTTGGAAGTTCATAGAACTAACAAATGCATTCACAAGTGCTGCACTTCCACACCACCACCCTCATTTTTGGTGCCAAGAAAAGGATACTCAGTCAGAACTAAGGATTGAAAATGTGAACAACATACATTCCCAAAACTGTCTAAATTTTTAAATGATGTTTACTGTTACAACAACCGACTCAACTCTTACCATCGAACTGTTATAATAACCAATAACACAGATATCTTGAAAATTCTTGATACCATAAAAATGCTTATTTCAAATAAATTGTGTGTTTTAAATGGATCTACAATTTTATGTAGTATGTTTTTGTTTTTTATGATTACACTGCTAAACAAAACTCTACAAAAGTCCTTCCAAATAAAAAACTTGAAAATTCAAGACAAACATTTTATTTCTCATATGTATCTTAAGTAAATGAAGTTTTAATCAAACCATTAGATTTAAATCTAAACATTGCAAATCTTCCAATATAAATAGTGCATGAAGGCTTTTTCTTGAAAATTTTTATGTTTCACCATTAGAAGATACTGAACTTTAACACCAAGTTCTGTATATTGGATATTTAATTTAGAGTTATGCTGTTCACAAACATATAAAAGAATTGATTAAGGGGACCATCTTTTTAGAAAAAAATCTGATATGCTCCATTCACATGACTTTCTCTACATCTCTGCAACAAATTATTGTTAAAAAGCTTATGCTTCTTTTTATTCCATGCAAATCAAGAAAAAATTAGCAGAAATAGTCTTATTACTTGCTTCGAAGCAAGTAGAAGGGAAATAAGGGAGCAGCATAGGCTAAAGTATTAGTCACAAGCTGGTTGCTATGTGACTGAAGTTCCTTTGTTTGTACATACAGGAGTTGACAAATTCCCGTATGAGAAAACTATGGTTTTTAAAGCTGAAACCAATAACAAGGATTATCTAAAAAATGATCCACTCCAGGAGAAAAATGTATATAACATAAATTGTGTTTTAATGAGCTGTACATTTTATGTTATGTAAGTTTCTGTATCTCTCTTACGGTTTGCCAGTTATACAAAATTGCGTAAAATGCATCCAGAATAAAGTAGTCTTCAGAGGCTATTCCCAGAAAATTCAAGATGTATATTTTATTTGTGAGGTAAATATCTTTAATATACAATATTTTAATTATATCGTTAGACATTTTTGAGAAAATCAAAATTTTTGAAAAATTTTCCATGTAAAAGGTAGTTTGGGGTGGGGGGATTTTCTTGAAAATCTTCATGTCACATCCTTGGAAGATACTGAACTTAAATACCAAGTTTGGTATTTAACAGTCTTTTCACTTGCATGCATACATGCTTTTTTTGGATTCAGGGGGGACCCAAAACATGCATTTCCAGTGAAATCTCAGTATCAAATTTTTGAGTGCATTACAACACCTTCTCTATACTATGTTCATAGTACTTGTAGAGAAAGTAAAAATGTAGCCATTACAGCCATTTTTGGAAAAATAAAAACTTACAACCTAAGAAATCCTGATACAAAAGCTTAATGATATTGTTAGTGAAAGAAATTGAGGTTCTACTAAGAACTATGTTTAAACTATGTTTAAAGTTCATTTTCCATTCCCTGCCATATTGATTCTTTCAGGCTCTAAAAAGGGAATGGGATGTGTTTTAACACAATGAAGCCCAGACCCAAATTATGATCATCCCTGTAAAATTTTCATGCGGCCCACACCTGAGTAGAGCTTGGGGACATATTTCTCCTGATTTCAATGAATTTTCATGCCTATAACTCAGACTTGGGCTACGCAACGATGATCAAGCACCTTTTTCTCAAATTGTCCAATCTTTGCTGCAATCTACTGCCATTTTGTCAACTGTTTTGGAAACCTAAGAGTGAACACTGTCAGCTGTTCTCACAATTTTCCTGGAAGGTGATAATGGTTGTGTTAATTTTGAGTGCAAGAAGTTAACATGCACGGTTTTCTCAATTACTTTGAAATAAATCTGAAACTGTGGATATCATAAAGAATAACTGGAGAATTCTGATGAGAATTTTTGAGTTTTACAATCGTGAATATATTCTAGATAATGCTGGAAAGTTATTATGGGAGCCATGGACTTAGAAAGCAGTTTACAAGAGGGAGTCTTGACAAAAATGTTCTCTAACTTCTTCTGCCACTCTACATAACATGCACCAAGCAAGTAACAAGTACCATTTTTGGATAAAAAGATAGTATTAACTCTTCAGCTTTCACCATGTATGGTACTGCATCAGTCACAAAAAGCATCACATGCTCATTTTTGATACCCTCAGGCTATAACAAAACATAGAATTTCAAATTGTGGAATAATTAACAGTTTCTAATACCTCACTTGTAAGCAAAAACACTTCTCCTGGTCTGTCAATCTCTCCAATATGCCAATAATTACTTAGCCACGTAACGTTTTTCTGCATCACTCGTAAAGTTAATGGATATGAGAATCTATGTACTTTACCCCGAATCTTGCTAATGTGTCGTCGTAACATTTTGACAGGTAGTTCTTCGGAAAAGTTGATTCGTATGGAATAGGTCCAAAATGCAGTTCTAGTAAATTCTTCAATTTATAGAGTTCTTCAATGTCCAAAATGGGATGTTTGCAGAAACTAAAGCATCACAAAAGTCTCTGTAAAAGTCTGACAATTTATTCTCCTTCACGGATACACTTTGTTGTAGTAAAAGTTGCAAGGATTTCTTCTGATATTTGTGAGTTGCACTACCCATATATGCTTATCATGACCCATATGTTGCTAAATAATAAATTTTCTTTCAGTCGATACCTTTGGTTTTGCACAACTTACAAAATAACACTTCACAGTCCGTAAAGAAAATATCAACTCCAACAATCTGTCTTAAATGACAAGATTCAGATGCCTTTAATTTAGGCATGGCTGAATAGAACTACAAAAATTTAACATAAAACTTTCCTCTCAGGCAATCTGCCACTAAGCCTGTGACAATATGAAAATAACAGATCAAACGCTTGCCTTTAAACTTACACATTGTCAAGCGACCTTTATTTTTACTATGACGTGCAGGTTGGAAATAGAAGAATAGCTTGCAGTGATAACAATATGTACAGTATAGGTGAGAAACCGACTCCCAACTTGGCCCACTGTTCAATTAGCAATTTATTGTTATATTAAAAATATGTCAATAGCTATTCACTGTTATATTAAAAATAAGTACTTATTATATAATTTAATAAATTTAGTTACTCTAATTTCTTGAAAAAAGAAAGAAAAGGACCAGAAAAGGAAGTCAATGCAAAATAATGAAACACTTGAAATAATGGCCTACAACTTAAAAAATAAGACAAAAAAATTCCCAATAAAATTATATTTTTATAACCAGAGATTCATGTCTAAAATGTTAATACTTAAGAGCTATCCATAGTAGAGCATAAGGAAAAAAAGACAACATGTCATCAAAATTTGGCCCATAGTAATTACAGTGAAAGCTATGATTATCCCAGAAATGTTTTGTCATGGAGCGAGGAAAATCATCACACTGATGATACTCAAGTGGGTTTTAATAAAGACGCTCTAGAGACTAAAATACTTTGTGATGTAGTAAAATAAAAGATAATGACCTTTTTTGTGAAATAATTAACATTAGATGTATACAAATGTTAAATTTGTATTCGTAATTCAAAACTTGCAAATATGCATAGAAGCTTGGGACAGTGATGTGATTAAATAAAAAATAAAAGCATTTGAGTCGGTTTTTGTAACACAAACATCACTTAATTTTACTTACTGGGGACCGGTTTCGGGTAACAGTTGTTCCCATTTTCAACCCTTAATTCCAACTAAATCTTTCTTCGTTGGTGACGATGGGGATGGTGGTGTATTAACTGTGGAGGCATCTGTTCCTGGATCTATGAACTTCCAGAGGTTGCTGTAAGGTGGCAAATCAAAATTCATGATATGGTGCTTTTTCTTCATGATGTAGATCTTCTCCCAGACATCTAATTCGTGTCCTGATGTCCAAAAATGATAGGCAGCTGCTGATTTTTCTATTTGTTTTTATTTTAGGTTTCTCATGTGTTCCTTTAATCTGGTCTCCAAAACTTCTCTTTGTCCTTCCAATATACACCAGATTACAGTCTGAGCATTTAATTTCATAAATTCCTGGTTTTTTGCCTGCAGGGATAGGGTCTTTTAAATTTCTGCACAGCAGTTTCTGAATGCTGTAGTTGTTTTTTGGAGCTAAGGTGATGTTATAATTCCTGAATATTTTCTGAAGTTTGTCGTGTGCCCAAGGATGATAGGTGAATTTTCTGAATTGAGGTTAGTCACTGGGGTTCTGTAGGGTGGTTGTGTGTGTTATGCGATTCAGTTTTTGTATTTATGTATTCTTTTGTCTACTGCACTTTTTTGGAAACTGTTGTTGGTAGCTGTTTGGAGTATCTGTTGGTATTCTTTTTGGTATTCATTCTTCTCCATGGGAATGTGTACTAGTCTATATGTTAAAATGTTTAGGACTGCATATTTGTGTGTTGTAGGGTTGTAGCTATCAAACTTTATGTGGTTATCTGTATTGGTGGATTTCCTATATATTCCAAATGTCAGGCTATGTTCTTTTGTTCTTATTATTCTAATGTCTAGGAATGGTAAGGCTCCTTCCTGTTCGGTCTCAATGGTGAACTGAATGGACTTGTTTTGCAAGTTAAGAAGTTTGATTGCATCGTTTACGAGTTTTTCTGGAACTATGGCAATGATGTCATCTACATACCTATACCATTTTTTGTATATATGTGGGAATGAGTCAGTGATGTGTATTTCAAAATTACTCATGTATAGGTCGGCTAGGAATGGTGGTAGAGGATTCCCCATTGCAAGTCCTGTTGTTTGTTGGTAGCATTTATTATGGAATGTGAAGTGGTTCTGTTTTATACATAAATTGGTTAACTGGACAAGATCTTCTATTTCTTCTGTTGGTATGTTTATGCCTTGTAGCCAGGTTTTCAGAGATTTTTGTAGTTCGTCTATGGGTATGCTGGGGAATAGGGAGGTGACATCAAAGGATACTATCTTATCTTTAGGTGAAACACTGAAATCTTTCAGGTGATTAATCAGGTCCAATGAATTTGATACACTTTTACTATTGAATTTTGGGAAGGAGTTAAATTTTTGTGTGAGTCATTTGGAGAGTTTATAAGTGAGTGCATTGATATTATCTACTATGGGTCTCATTTTGTTGCCAGGTTTGTGTGTTTTTGGTAGGGCATACAGTCTGGGTAAGGTTGGTAAATCTGGCTTTAATTTGGATTTCTCTTTTTCTGTTATGGTTTTGCAATTTGCTAAAGTTTCTTGTAAAATCTTTATACCTTTATTTAGTGGATTGGATACTTCTCGATATTCCGGATTGTTTAGCAAGGATTCTATTCTTTGGTTGTAGTCTTCTTGGTCCAATATTACTATTTGGTTGCCTTTGTCTGATTTTGTGTAAACAACTGGTTTTTGAGTTAAGGATTTTATGATTTTTTGTTGAGGATTTTTTCTTTTTATTCTTGTATGTACTTGGTTCAAAATTGGTTCACATTGCTTTTTAATTGCTTTTTGGTCAATTTCTTTTAGGTGGCTTGTGGCTATTTCTATATCGCTACTAAGTTTTCTGTTTTTTTACAATAATCTACACACGTTTTTAAGCCTTTGTTGAGAATGGCTAACTGAGATTTGTTGAAAGTTTCGTTTTTAGATAAGTTTATAGCATGGTTTTCGGGAGGTCTCGTGTGTCTGATTGGTCTATTTTTATTCTGCTTCAGAAAATATTCAGGAATTATAACATCACCTTAGCTCCAAAAAACAACTACAGCATTCAGAAACTGCTGTGCAGAAATTTAAAAGACCCTATTTATTTTTTATTGTATTCTTAAGTTTATATTTTTCTGAATAGTAAAATATAATCTAAAATGCAATTGGTCCTGTATTATATATTTTATAGGCATGTGTTTTATCATTTTAGTTATGAATTTTTTATATCTGTGTGTCTATTATTAAGGTCCTGGGAGTGCTAAACTAGCAGTTGAACAGGAAGATTATGTATGGTAAGAGCTTCAACTTTTTAGTGCAAAAAAGAGTTAAGGAACAATGGGAGTGGTCATTGATACATACAGACCCAGAATTGGCTCTTTTGGAAACAAAAACTTAATGGACCATAGAATATTTGAAAATGGAGAAAAAAAGTAATATCTGATAACAGTTATTATGACATTAATAGTAATTGGAGGAATAGAGATGAATCCCAGACCAGGTGAGGAACAGACAATTTTAGAACAGGTTTTCAGTAAGATGGAAGCAATGGAAATGTGCCTAAATAATAAAATGGAGTTATAATGAGAAATAAGGAAGGAATTAAACAAGAAATTCAAGGAGTGAAGAGAGGAATTGAATATGATAAGATCAGGATAAACAGAATGGAAGAAAGATTTAAAAAATTAAATATGGTATTTTCTGGAATAGATGAAAAAAGAGGATTTTGGCCGATCCAAGAAGTGCTAAAAATCTTAGAAAGAAAGCTGGAAATGTGCATGTGAGATTGCAGATGCTTACAGGATAGGAAGGCAGAAAGTAAGAAGAATATTCTTCACTAGATTTTATGTCATTTCTTAAGTCAAATCAAAATGCTAAAAAGAACACAAGTATTCATTAACAGAGATCTGTCAGCCGAGCAATGTAAATTAAAGTTATGAATAGTGTAATGAGATAAGAAGGCCCAAGTGAAAGGAAAACAAGCACACACATGAAATTTCCAGCTTTGGATAGACAGAGGAAAGTAGCTTGTTAATGAGGAGTTAAGGAATAATAGCAAGGGAGAAGAGATAAATTGGCAAATTTTAAGGTTAACATAATGGGAAGGAGGTGCAGCCAGCTCAGAAAACAATGAATCAGATCCAGCATATAAACATGTGTCACCACAAAAGGGGAAGGCAGGTTATCTGGCAGGTGAGCTAATGCTGTCACCATGGTGGAGAATTCCAATGGACACAAATGCTAAAACAGCAAGTGAAACAACTGGCACCCAACAACACAAATGATTCCAATAGATCGTCAAGGGTCATATCAACACCCCGAGGGTCGAGACGTGGCCAAATGATTAGACCACACGTCATGCATCCAGGTGGCTCGAGTTTGATACCAGATGATCGATCACATGTGGGATTTGTGGTGGACAAAGTGGCCTGGAGGTGGGTTTTCGCTGGGTTCTCCAGTTTCCCCCACCAATGCATTTCACCAATGCTCCATCTCATTCCATGTACCATTAGTGCCATTTTCTACGATGCTATATGTAGTAAAAGCGAGTGTTAAACACTATTTAAAAAACCAAAGTTAATCACAATTTTATTAAGTGGACTGTACAGGAGCAAAGTGAGAATGTGTGGGTTTAGTGTAAGGACAGAAGAAGGGGACTGAGGATTTAATTCATAAAAGACATAGGAAGCTATAGGAATTAAGATTTAGGGTGGATTCACAAGAAGAGAGAGCAGGAGGGAATGGGATTGTAAAGCTTGTTTTTGGAAATGTGAAGATTTGCAAAAAGAACTGACTTATAGTTATGTCAGAACCATTTTGAAGGATATTCAGATTTTAGCTGTAGCTGAAACCTTGCTGAAGGAAGGCAATCAAAAAGATATAGCAGTTTTCACAATCATTAACAAAACAGGAGGGAAAAAGAAGGCGAGGAAAGTTCTGATGGGCTGGGGGAATTCATTAGAAATATAAAGAAAGTTAGGGAGAGAAAATCTAAGTTAGATGGTGTAGCATGGCTGGTACTACACAACAGGGAAAATAGGTTTGGGAATTGCATACAAACCACTATAAATTCATAATTTTGTAAACTCCTACTCCTCTTGAAATAGAAAAAGAAATGGATGAAATAAGGACTGACTTTAAACTGATGGAAGCCTTGATAGTGGGTGATCTAAATGCAAGATGTGAGGAATTATAGGCTAAAAGTTATATTATAAAAGAGGGGGGTGGAATTACTGAGGCTAATGAAGGTTTCAATGACAGAGCTAATAAGGAGGAAACAATAAGTGAAGAAGGCTCAATATGGATTAACTTTTTGTGAAAATGTGAAAAATAAAATTTTTTTAAGCTTAATGCTCTAACCTATTGGTCATATCTGACGATGAATGAAATTGGTGAAATGATACTCAAATGGTCTCAGGGTCCATGGAGCTCAACATTACTCAACATTCATATTCTCAGGATAAGGGAAACCCCCCAAAAAAAACTATCCAGGAAACTCGTCCTTAGTAAGATTCAAACTTACGACCTCTTAAATGAGAGGCAGAACCCCACACTACCAAGGTGGATATTACAAACTGTGTTATATTAAATAGATGTTGGGAGAGGATAAGGAAAATGAATTTACTTGTTTTGGTGGAATTGCCCAACGTACCATGGATTACACACTATGTAGCAAGGTGGTAGCTAACTTCAAGGTATCAATGTTTCTGGTAACTGTGCTTAGATTTCTTTAAGTATTTTACTGATGGTAAATAGATACAGCGATCAGCACAGATGGGAACAATTATACAGCAAAAAGGGAATGGTGAGAAGGGAGATGACTTCTGTAAGATAGTAGATCCCAAAATATCAAAATTATGTATGGATGGTATCACCTAGTGAATACAGATCAAAATCAGTAAAAGCATTTGGAATGTATAAAAATATCAAAATTATGTATGGATGGTATCAATTCCTAATGAATATAGATCAACATCAGTAAAAGCATTTGGAATGTATAAGAATAAATGGAAATGGTGTGACAACAATCACTAACATAATAATTTTATTACTGAAAAAAAGATATCTTTGAAAACTATTCTTACAGAATATACTAATACCTATTTAAATATATTCCATAAATATACTGCCAAAAGTAATTCTAAACAGAACAAAAAATGTTCAGTTACTTAGCTCTTCAACTGAAACTAATGCCTGGGACTCCAAATTATTAAAAGAAAGATACATCTAATCCAGCTAGGAAGCAATTCTGGGACCTCTGGGCTAATTAATTTCAGTTTTATTTAGGAATGCTCTTTAACTGCTGTGATTCTTAGCGTCCCATTCTATATTGGGCATGAAACACCATCTAATTTTGCTCAGAGGCCTATTTATCAGGATTGAGGTGCTGTTACATGCTGCAAATCTATGGCATGGGACCATAGACTGTACTTCCCTTCCAAAGGAAGCAATGTTAAGCATTTTTACACCTGAAAAAAATTCATCCTCCTACACCAGGTTTGAACTTGTGACCTTAGGAACCAAAGGCTAGCATGTTAACCCTAGACACAGAGAATGTCCATATGATGACCACTCTGTGAAAGCATAGTTTTATAATTTTTGATGTTTGGAGGAATTTAGTAACAGTGAGGGTCAAATTATATGTGGTATTAATTTGTTGGTAAACAAAGTACAAACACGTGGAGCGGGCAGAAAGGAATATGGACACACACAAGCTAGGATCCAACCAATCTTTAATAGAGAACAGAACAGAAATTAAGCTCTTCACTAAATTACAGGAGAAAAGAAGAAAAATTGCCGCCAATATTAGGTTCCTTAATTTGTGCATTACTAAAAAAGTAGTACCAAATTTCATGAGAAGAGTAGTAAAATTCGATCACAACAGTAAACAACAAAAAGCGGCAAAGAAAAAAGTATTAGAACACAAAAAAAAAAAAAAAAAAAAAAAAAAAACAAGCATTACAAAAATAAAAATGATATAGAACTTAATCTATATTCACTGCACCTAAAACTAATAAGAAATTTAATGGGAAAACATGGAAAACAATCTTTAAGAAATTCTGAACAGAAAAATGAAAAACAAAACAGTAAAACTAAAAAGAAAACTAGAAAAATTATGCAGGAAAACAAAGAAAGAAAAACCACCAACTAAACCAAAACATAACCTAAAACCACAAGAAAGTAAAATCACAGATAATATAGTAAACTTATCAAATCAAAATGTCACCAAAAAAGAGTTAAACTTTCTGAACCAAGGGTTAAAAACATACATTGACTACTCAAATCAAGTAGAGGACTATATAGCAGGCATCCAAAGCACTACAAAAAACTTAATGGAAGAAGATAAAACTATAATAAAAAGTAAATGTTCAAAAATAGTTGACCAGATTAAAAATGAAAAGAAATCCAAATGCAATAGCCAGATATAAAATCACTTAAAGACAAACCAGTCATATACACTAAAGCAGACAAAGGGAACAACATGGTAATTTTGGACTGAATAGAATGGAAAATTTATTACAGGATGACCAACACATCACAATGGAAACCAACCCACTAAACTCTTGCATCCAGTCGCTAAACAAAAAGGTAAAAGAAAGTAAAATTATAAAAAAAAAAACAGAATCATATAAAATAAAAGTAGACAATCCAATATTACCCAGAATTTATGGCCTACCAAAAATTCACAAAACAGGAAAAACAATGAGACCGATCACTAGTAGTATTGATTCTAAAAACATATAAATTAGCAAAGTGGTTATTGAATAAATTTGATTCGTTCCCAAAATTTGAAAGTTCCAATCTAGCAAATTCCTTGGAATTAGTTGACAAAATCAAAGATCTAAAAATAGACATAGAAGGCACATTAGTTTCATTTGATGTTACAGCACTATACTCTAGTATCCCAACTCAAAAACTGCAAGAGCTATTAAAAAAATGGCTAAATACAACAGAAATAGAACCAGAAGATTACATACAACTAACAAGTTTGTGCATTGAACAAAACTACTTCACCTTCAATAGTAAATATTACAGGCAAAAATCAGGACTCTCTATGGGCAACCCTCTTATCTCCTTTTTTGGCAAATTTATTTATGAGCAAATTCGAAACACACATGAAGAATGCATTCCCATGGATTTTCAAGGTGTGGCACCGCTATGTTGACGACATATTTGCAATAGTGCCAAGCAGACATTTAGATGATGCCATAAAATTATTAAACATACAGGAAAAAACAATAAAATTCACAATGGAAACAGAAACCAATGGAGAACTCCCATTCTTAGACCTAAGAATCATTAGAAATGACACAAAAGTAAACTTTGGAATCTACAGAAAACCAACTCAATCAGAAAATTACATTAAAAATGAAAGCTACAACCCATTACCACATAAACATGCAATAATAAACAGCCTCACACATAGATTAGTAAATGTACCTATGAGCACAACCGAATTTGACAAAGAATTACAAATCATAATTCAAACAGCAGAACAAAATGGATACAGTAAGAACGCTGTATACAAGAAACTCAACAAAGCAAAGCAGAAGAAAACCATAAACGCAATAACTACCCTAACAGCAGGAAAAAACAATATCAACACATTCAAAAAATTCACTTACCACCTCCAAGCATTTAGAAAATTAAGAAAAATCTTCAAAGAACAAAACATCACCCTGGCTCCAATAAACAGATTTTCTGTCATTAAGTTACTAAATTCAAAAATAAAAGATGAAATTCCACCAGAAAATAGGTCAGGAATATATCAAATTAAATGCACAAATTGTGAAAAGTTCTACATAGGACAAACCAAAAGAAATTTAAAAATCAGAACCAAAGAGCACTTTAGAAACCTAAAATTGAAACAAGAAGATAAATTGGCAGTAGCATTTCACTTCTGGAAAGAAAACCACAATCTAGATCCAAATCCAAAATTGCTAAAAACCATGTCAGGCCACAATGAACTCACAACCTGGGAAAACATCCTCATATGGAAAAACAAGGATCACCTAATAAACTTTGAAATCCAGCCAGTAGACAGCTTGGTTAAGAAGTTCATCATTTCGCCACCAGAGAAGAGAGCACAAGCAAACGCAACCAGCAACGGCAGTTGGACCCGTGAAGTTGAAAATGAAAGCATAGGCTTTCGAAACTAGTCCCTCATAATAAAAATGTAAGTGACGTAGTGTTAAAAAACCAACTCAACAAATTATTACCATATAGTTTTATTAGTTTTCATTTTTTTACAGGGAGTTGTATTTTTAACCCAGAAGTTGTAACAGTTATTGTAATATGCTGCGCTCTTCTGTGCAAATTTATATTACACTGCTAAGGCACAAAATAAATTTCCTACCAGTTGAGATTCACAAAGTCAATGCAAGTTTCCCTGAGTCTGACTATCCTTATTGCGAAAATATACGAATTTCTTTAATGCAGATAGAGCTTAGTTTATCCTTACGAATTGGTTCATACTTCTACACTGCACTGATCAAAAATAAATTCAATGTCTAAGAAAATGTGGTTTTCACTAAGATAACAGTACATATTATTTATTAATTAGTATTCAAAATCCACTAGTAACATGCATTTTTATTTTCCAGTTATATGGTGTACAAACTTTACCTGGCAATCAAGATCAATTCCAATTTCTTCAAGCTCCTTCTTTAACTTATCAAGGCGCTTTTTTTCTTTAGAAATGGCTGACTGCTCCTCATCATCACTAAAATGTTTGTTTATTTTTTTATTCCATTTTTTATGGCTTCTAACTCGTGGGCAGTTGCCTGGACGGACAGCACTACCGAAGAAAAAGGGGCTTGGTTTGCCACCAGGTATATATTCAGCTGCAAAATTGTATTTGTATGAAAATATTCTTGAGAATAAATGCTAAAAAAACAAATAATGCTCTCCAGTAAATCACAGATACTGTAGCTTAAAATATACAATTATACATTCTTTTCACAATATCTTTGTTTAAAGCCAAAGCCAAAAGTTACATGCACACACTATTTATTGCCTGTAAGTTTTTTTGTTTTTTACATAGAATGTCTCAATGAGCACATTGCTCTAGGTATGGACTGCCCTTTAGTGAGGCAAGCAAAATATAAAGAATAAAAAAGCACATAAAAAGGAGTACATAAGTATATATATATATATTTAAAAAAAAAAAAAAAAAAAAAAAAAAAAAAAAAAAAAAAAAAAAAAACGCATGTGCACACGCACACACCCCCCCACACACCTTATTTATCCGAATATAAGACAATGTTTTTTTTCCAACTAGGGGTCATCTTGCTTTCACGATATATGTTTTCTGAATACCACATAGGGAAAAAGTTTGCAGGTATGGCAGTGGCAAAGCCTGAGGCAAATGGTATAGATTATTGCCAAAGTCAATAAACAATTTACAATAAATTAATAGGAATAAACATTAATCCCCGAGAATAAAATTAAAAGACTTTCTTTCACATTGGTGGTTGCACGTAATGTTGTATTGGAAGCTAAACATCAAGTAGATAGAGAGAGGTTATTGATGCATTTACCCATCTCCGGCAGCACATATTCCACAATCTCAATTTACGTGCAAATCCAAACTAGGTAAAACATTTTACAATATATTATATTAAGTATGTTGTCTTGACAGAAAATAGCATCCATAAATGTCATTACAGCTATGCTGCCGCCACCGTCACATTTTATCATTGCATATACCATACATTTTGTTTTTCCTTCTCCGTCTCTCCTGCTCACAATATGAATTTCTGCATAAATTCAAATTAGATATATTAGTGTTATATTAAGTATGTTGTCTAAATACAAAATCATACCCAACATCTTTGTTACAGTTCCACTACCGCCACTGCTGCTGTCATGTTCTATCATCACATATACCATACCTTTCGTTCCCCCTTCTCTGTCTCGCCGCTCGCAATGCAAATTTCTCCGCAAATTCAAATTAGGTAAACACATTTACGATACCTTATATTAAGCATGCTGTCTAAATATAAAATAATATTCATCTGGTCATAACAGTAATGCAACTGCCGTGATGTACCATTGCACCCAAACCATACATTTTCAATTCTCGCCTCTCTAGTAACTGCTCAAAATATGAATTTCTGTGCAAATTCAAATTAAGCACAAAAAAATAAATTAGGAACTTAATCAGTTTAAGTGATCATTAGTTTGTTCACAATAAGTGGAAAACCTTTAAATTTAATTTAAAAATTCTTCTTTTTATGTAGCCATGTCTTTTAAACATCTATTATGCAGATGATATACCAAATTCCAAAATTAAATTCTGAAAAAAATGGGGGTCCTCTTGCATTGAGGTCGCCTTGTATTCAGATAAATACTACAATGTTTTTTAACCTATTTTGTAAGGGTGTTGTATGATTAAGCTTAATGCAATATTTCAACAAACACCACAAGGATTTTCTGTTGTCAAATTTTTAGGAAGTAGGTTTCAAAGAGTTTGCTTTTAAATTGGGATAAGTTAAGCGATTCTTTGATATTAAGTGGGAGACTGTTAAAATATGCAATTATACATTCTTTTCACAATGTCATCATTTCAAACCAAAAGTTGTATATTGCTATAGGGGCTGCCTTTTAGTGAGGCATACACAAAATACAAATAATACAATAAACACACATAAAAAGTACATAAATACAACTTATACATACATTTTTTTTGTAACCAATTTTGTGTGGGTGTGTGATTAACCTTAATGCAATATTTCAACAAACACCATAAGAATTTTCTGTTCAAATTTTTAGGAAATACAGTACTGCTCAAGCAGGAATTTGAAGAGTTTGTTTTTAAATTGGGATAAGTTAAGTGATTCTTTAATGTTAAGTGGGAGGTTGTTGTGTGTTTTGGTGGAACTATGTAATATACCTTTTAATCCAGAGTTAAGTGATTCTATGGAGATGTGATCTCTTTTGTGTTTGATTACTGAGTTGGTATATAGGAGGTTATTTTCAGTTTTGTACATGAATAGACATTCACTGTATTTACAGAGATAGGAAAATGGCAGTATGTTTGTTTGCTTAAATGTTATGGAAGGCTTTAAAATATTAAATCCATAAAGTATTTTAATAGCTCTCTTTTGTAGGTTTCTAAACAGTTTTACTGCTCTTTATTGTTATTGAACCATACTACATTTAAGTACAGAAAATTGGAGTGCAAGAGTGCAAAATAAGGACTTCTTTTACAGCTGTTATCTAAGTCTAAATCTTTCAGTCTGTAGAATATGTGAATAATAGAGCTTGTTTTGGTGACAATGTGTTCAATATGGTATGTCCATGTCAAGTAAGCCCCAGGTATGTAAATCTGTTTACTCTATCTAAAACATTCTCTTTGATCTTAATTAACATATTATTTGTAATTGTGACCCAAACCCTCTAGACCAATTGTGTGTGTTGTTGCATATATTTAGTTTCTAGTTATTATTTGTGAACCATGTCTGTAGTGTTGCAAGGTCAGTTTGCTTATCTTTCATTCAGATTACCTGTAATTTAGATTTATTTTCATAAAATAGGTACATGTCATCTACAAACAGAAATAGTTTACCTATTAGTTTTACATTTCCTATATCATTAATAAAGATAAATAAAATTGGACCTAACACTGTACCTTGTGGAACTTCATGTTTTACTGTTAATATTGGGCTGGAATATTTGTTTAAGCTGACATGTTTAAGGAGACAGCTTCTAAACCAGTTCAAGGCAATTCTTCTTATTCCTGACTGTGCTAATTTTTTTAGGAGTTCATAATTGACAGTATCAAACACTTTATTAAAGTCAATGAAAAGTCCACCTGCAATTTGTTTGTTATCTAGAGTTTTTTATAATAATATTACTTAAATATTAGGAAAGCCCTCATCCTATCTGTTAATTATTTATTCTTTTAAGTTTCATACCAAATTGTTTCTTAGAATTACTGTGTTTCAAGAGGTAACATGCAGTAACCAGTGTTGACATAGCGAGAGTAGCAAAAGTATTTTCTTTAATAGTGTTTTAGTGCCTCTGGAGTAACGTAGCTGCCTGCAAGCCCTTAACACTGGACCGTGAGTGGGTACCGGATGCTTTGGGTGGTGTATAGCCAAGACCTGAATGGTGGAGTCTGTTGACCCCCGACTCACCAGCCATGCCTGTCTCCAAATAACTATTAGGAGACTGCAAACTGATTCCCCAACCCTAAGGTGCTAATGGCGAATCCTCACCACACTAGTCAATAAACATACCAATCTATAATAATACAAAATAATAATATATACATACTGCAAAATAGGTTGGAACTTCAACTCCTGCCAAGATATATGTAATGCATTTAATATACATTTTCTAAACGTTGGCCTACTTCCAAATACTAAAACTAAGAAAGATATTTTGACCACTAAAAATGACGTATAAATTCCGCATTCAATCTATTGTATAACACCAATGCAAAAGAGTTAGACAGGCTCATAAGCACATTTATAAATCAAGGCTCATCAAGTTGGGATGCTGTTTCTCCTTTAGTGTTAAAAATGCAAGATTGTACTAATAATCAAATGTGCTATTAATGAAGGAATTTTTCCAGACATATTGAAAATCAGTGTCATTAGACGTATTTATAAAAAAGGTAATACAGCAGATATTAACAATTATAGATCAATAGCATTAATTTCAGTGTTTGGGAAACTGTTTGCAAAAGTCATAATGGAAAGACTAAATGATTTCATATTATCAAAAATATCTTAATTAAATCTCAGCATGGCTTCCAAAAAGATTACTCTACTATTATAGCAATTGCAGAGTTTGCACAGAAAGTAGCAATGCTGCGCAAACCTTCCAAATGCTTCATGGATGATATGCTGCAGGAACTACCTTTCTTCTTCCCCTACCTGGATGACATGATGGTGTTTTCTATATCGCCAGAGGAACATAAAGAGCATCTTCACCATATTTCCAGACTCTGGAGACACATGGAGTACAAATAAACCTCAGGAAGTGTCTTTTCTCTGTATCAGGGATATAGGTTCCTGGTTTCAGGATCTCAGTAGAGAGTTCATGACCATTGTAGAACCACATTGATGCCCTGCATGCCTTTCCACCTCTGAAGACCATTGCTGCCTTAAAATGTCAGCTTTCATCAATGCTTTTTGCTTCATGCCACCTCCTCTCAAGCAATACCAAATGTTCTGTTAGCAGGCGCAAAGCTCCGAGCCTTGCAACCTACCTCCTGGACTACAGATGTTCAAGGCTTGTAAGAACAGCTTGTCAACCACTGCACTGCTAGCCCATTCTTAACTGTCTGCTACACTTGCACTTGTAACAGATGCATCCAATATCTATTCGAGCGTAGTCTTCCAACAACAGGTTGATGATACCTGACAGCTGCTAGCCTTCTTCTTCAAGAAACTTAGCCCAACACAGCAGCAGTACAGTACCTTAAATTGAGAGCTGCTCGCGGTTTATGAAGCTATCAGACATTTCCAATCTTATGTCCCCATTTCACGGCCTCCACATATCATACACCATTGACTTATGCTTTCCAACAAAAGTGGAAAAATGTTCAAATCAGCTAACCATCCAGACTTTGTAGCACAGTTCACTATAGATATCCGACACCTCTCTGGCTGTGAAAACATTACCCCTGAGGCATTCCATCAGGTGCATGGATCTTTTTCACTGGCCTGGGTTCAGAGTTAAGATGCAGATGTCCTTATCCTTCTGAAAGGGAACACTAGTCTCCACATGTGAAAGTCACCATCCCTGGTCCCTAAATAGAACTACACTGCAACTGTCCACAGGGAAGCCAAGACCATATGCCATGTCATCACTCTGTCAAGTCATTGCATGGTCTAGCCCACCTCCAAACAAATGTCTCATCTAAGCTCGTGGCACAATGTTATGTCTGGCCTGACTTTCACAAAGATTATCATGCTTGGGCTTGTTCCTGTCAGTCTTGCCAACATGCCAAGATCATCTGACACAATACACCTCCCATCAACAGCTTTGCTCCTCCTGGATGATTCTTGCATATCCATGCATGTGGACATTCAGTCCTCTCAACATCTCTGAAAGAGTCTGATATTAACTCACAGTGATCAATCATTTCATCCGTTGGTTGCAGGTATTTCCATTGGCAGAGACAATGGGGAAGACTCTGCTCTCCAGCTGGATTGCCCAGTTTGGTTGGCCCCAGGTGGCAATTACAGATCAAGGCAGACAATTTCTCTCCAACCTTTTTCGTTCTTTAATCAGAACGTGGTATCCGTATCCATCTATTGTCAACCTCAGACTACCAATTAACCTGCAATGGCATGGTCAAACGATTTCATCGGAACATGAACGCTGCACTTATGTACCACAAAGACACTTCGTGGAGCTCACATTACCTGTTGACCTCTTTGGCCTGTGCAGGAACACCTACGAATCATGCAGCAGCTCAAGCCAATATCTGCAGCCCACCATACAAATAAAACAACATTTGTCTACCTAGTGCTGGCAAATGGTACACATGTACTCCTATGAAAAGATGGTACAATGTCCATTACAGCCCCCATACACCAGCCTATTCCCTATAATCAGCAGAGCAGAGAAAACATTCAAGCAGGAGGTAGGTGGTAAACCAATTACAGTTTCTACAGAGAAAGTCAAGCCAGCTTCTGAATTATCCATTCCTGGAGTCAGATGGGTCAAGTGTAAGACAAAATGCCACCACTGGCCGACCTCCAAACACCACCGCCATTACAACCATTACCAGATCAGGACATATAGCCTTAGCCCACAGCAGCAGAGGAAGGGGGGGGGGGCAAGATATAGGGAATTCTCACCACAAAATGACATAGGCAGGTTAACAAATGACTAATGATTTTCGATGTTCAATTATCCATATTTATGCACATTTTTCTTTTCTTTTTATGTACATTACTTACTTTCTATAAGATTGTATTTCTGATGAAATAAATGTATTAATATGGTTTGAATGTGTTGTGAATTAAGGCAGTAAGTAACTGCTATATAGATGCTCAAACCCTTTGAAGCTATAAGAAAATCAATAAATGCATTTCTGTTGATATTTATCTCAATTTCAAAATGTTTCCTTTTTTCCTCTTTCATGGGGAATTACATGGGAAATTATTCCAAGTCCTGGGAGAATTAAAATATACACATCAGTATGTCTAAAAATTCCAAATAGGTGTTGATAAAGAAAGGTGTTGTTCTGGATCTCCACCAGAATAGAAGAATAAGCTTTTGAGAGAATAGTTTATTGCAGAATAAGTAGAGAAAATTGTGTAAATGTAACAGACTTTTTATCTTTCTGTTTTGGTCCCATTCTAAAATTATTGTGGAGCAAGATTGTGTGTAACAATGAGTTTGAATTGATATAACTAAAATTTGGCAAAACTATCTCCAAAAAAAAACTAAAGATTCAAACCAATAATGCTAGCCTCTTGGTTTGTCCTACACTGTAAATAGGAAGTCTTTTCTAAGTGTCTACTAAATATCAAAATTAAAAACAAAATCTGCTGTTTTCAATTCACACAATTTTCTCTATAGCTTGGCAATAAATTTTTGTTAAAAAGCTTATTTTTCTGTCTATTTCATGCTAATTGGGATAGACAGTATCAGAAATGGTTTTATTTCTTACTTTCTTGTAAGTAGAAGGGTTGGACATCTGTCGATCATTGGTGGAGGCTACCACATCCTCTTGGAAGGCAATCCGGATGATGTCTTCCAGTTTCTACAGTTTGAACTTGGTTCCACTGTATTGTTTGAATTATTTTGTACACTTGTAGTTTATTGAGAGTTGTGCTTCCTTCACAAGTGACGCAAAAGTACCTGTGGCAATGAAGATCTTACTGGTTGCACCTGGCTGTCTTGACATAGTAATGGCCTTGTGGTGGTGCAACACAGTCCATTTCGTGCCCATAGCCACAAGACCAACAGCAATAAGCTCCTAGTGTCGAACAGCCTCTCTAACATGGGAAGCGCAGACATCCAAGTACCCTCAGCTGGGGAGCTCTACTCAAATGAGGAGCATGGATCCCCAAGCAGAGCAGATGGTGTTGACAGCATAAACCATGCTGACAGATCCTGGGGAGCACTTCAAACTACCACACTCAGGCAGCTGTGGTTTGAATGGGGCTCCTTCAAGGGTGGCAGTATTGACGGCTGTGATGGAAGTCACTGCAAAGCAGCAGCTGAGACACAAGTAACCTCAAGTCATGGAGGTATAGACATAGCACCCTCATGAATACCATGGGAGCAATTACAGCTGCTTCGAGACAGGTTCGGCATCTCTGACTGTTTCCTCTGTAGCATCTTGAGCAGTGTGCCATCAGGTAAGTGGCAAGGTTGTGTGTCGTTTACCCCTCAAGACTTTGATATTTGCCATTATACCACTTCCCTCTTAAGACTCGATGGCAAGATATGGTTTCACTAAGCTTACAAAATAACCAACCACCACTGGACAACTCAAAATCCAAGATGGAAATCCACCACATAATCCTAAGGTCAACATCTGGTGCGCTGTGAATATGGTTAGAATACTGGTTTTATTTTCTTTCATTAAACTATTAATGCTGTAAAGTGCCAATTCTTAATTTTGGAGCAATTTTTACCTCAACAATAGATGTAGAGCAAATGCTTGACATATTCAATAAAATAGAGCTATAGCTTGGATTTCTTTGGATGCACTTGGTGACAGTGATCAGTATAAGGACATTCAGTACTGTAATTTGCAAAATAGCTGGCTTTGTTTTGTCCATCCATCCTATTTGTTTTGATGCATAAGAATGTTTTGAGCGGGAATAAAGTGTCTGCAAGAATGTGGTGTGTGCTTGCGGCTAGGTAGTCACTAACAACATTGCCACTTAATCTCATGACTTACACATACATGTATATGGACCAGTTTATTTTACATCGCACAGCCACATTGTCATCAAGACAGCTAATACTTTGAAAACTCAGAGCTGTAGTTTTCATATTTCAGGGTGGTTTGTGCTTTCACATTTTGCGAAGGTGATCTGATTTTTGTCGTTCAGACTTTCATCAATTTGATACAGAACATTTGATAAAATAAATTCATATTAGAAGTTCAACTTGGAATGATGTCTCAGAAAATTCCGAAGATTATGAAAAGAAGAACTTTCCCATAAGTTCCTAAATGCACTATGAACAAATCTTGCCTTGTTTGTAGCAATAGCGCAACAAACACTGATCCATATTAGCTCTAGAACAAATGTGGAAATGGACTAGTAGAACTTTCATGTTGGATATTATTGGTTACACTATTAAATTGAAACTTGCAGTACACTCTGCATGTAATTACAAATCTATCCATGGTGACTTCTTGCATTATGCCTACAGCTGCATTGTGAATGGTATTATCTCACACCTGTGCTTATGCTACATTATGTTAGCAGTACTTCTTCAGTGTAACATTTATAAGCATGGTGGTAACTCAACTGCACTGGAACCAGCAAACTTGATTGATCAAAACAAATTGTGATCTAGTGTATCATTCTTTGAGACATTCAGGATGACAGAGTGAAATTTTCCTTACCGGGATGGCCTACAGGCCTAAATTAGTTACATTTTAGTCACTTTCATTACCAAAGGCATGAAGCCATTAAGTTTTTGTTGCTTTCATTACCAGTAGACATTCTGATTCCATATAGCATGTTACTGCATAATTAATTAGGTTCATATTCTTCCTATTCTGTATATCCATGAGTATCTTCAACCAATTCCAATTTACCTGATTGGAGGACATGCTGTATTATGTTTATGAAAGTACACACAGAAACAAACAGTCATCTTTTATTTTATTGAGGATCATTGTTTAACACAATCAGACCAAATTCTGATATATTTGGCACAAAACGATACACACGGAGATACTTGCCAATAGCCAATTTAATAATTTTCTAACTCATCTAAATTGTTATTTATTTATGAGATTTGGAAGATTTTAGACAAGTATATATAAAAACATTTCTCTCCTATTAGCATCCCTAATTTAACAAAAATATGTAACAAGTATGTATAAGTAATGTATGCAGCACTTTGCACATCCATTTAAAGCCCGCACCCTATCCAAAAATAAGAATAGAAATGAAACCTGAACAAAGAAAGAAAAGAAATCTGATGTTTTACATTCCCTGACTTTCTCTACCCTCTTATTTATTGGCGAGAATAAAAACTATTGATATAAACCTTCACAGAAATAGCTACATTATACACTTTTTATTAAATTAAAGTTCTTTACCCTTTCCATATAATTGTGATAAAGAATTGAATTGAAAGGAACTTTCAAATAATTACCAAGTATTGAGCCATTGGAACCATTAATGAGCGATATCTCAGAAATGGCTTACTGCACAAAAAAGTCATTTAGTGGTTTTAGAATTCTACATGTTTTGTGTAGTATGTTTTCATCTATTGCTTAGCATTTATCAACTATAGAAGATTCCTTCCAAATGAAGAGGATTTCACGAACTATACCCAGAGAATTCAAGATATAAGTACATTTTATTTGTCATGTAAAAATCTGTAATATGTAATATTTTAATCAAAATTGTTAAAGAGCCATTTTTGAGAAAACCAAACATTTTGAAAAATCATTCATGTAAAACAGGCTTCCCCAAGTTAAGTCAAGGTCGCCTGAGGGCATGCAGGACTATTACAGCTCTCACTGTGGGCAGCAGTTACACATTTGTCTATCAGTGGTGGGGGAACATAATGCATTGTTTCATAGTTGCAGTGTCTGCTATATCAGTCAGGAAGTCAGTTGTTTATGCCTAGAAGTTTTCGAAAAAGCTGGGAAGCAAACCTCCTGTTTATACAAGTGCATGACATTGCACGAGGAAATTTTCCTAAACTCTACAATATCACTTAAAGAATTTTATGCACGTTTGGGAGATACTGTTTTCTTTGATGAAACTTACAAAATCATTAACTACTATAAACAGAAGCACTATTAACAGTGAAGTATTCTTCATGTTGGAGTTGTATGGAGTCACACTTATAGATTTTTAAGTGTACATAAGTGTGACTCAATACAACTCCAACATTACAAAATCACGTTATAGAAGTCAAAGCATGCTGACAATTATGTGGTGCAAAAACAATAGTCCTACCTATTGAAGCCGAACAAATAAAACTGCATAAACTGCAGCATATTGCAGATGAGTAAGTAAATGCATTTTCATTAGTAAATTGAATTTAAATAACATGCATAGTGTGCAGTTAATTGAATTTTCTAGTAATTATAAAAAGTTTTGTTTTGTATTATCTTAGGTATCTATGTAACGGAATACATACTATTTCTCACATTATTGTGTAAGTAACAGTGAAATTATAACTTAATAAAAAGTTTCAGTTCAGTTTATCAATGTCACAGATGTAAGGTTACACATAAATACATTGATTCTGCCATTGAAGCAGTCAATTCCCTTGCCCACAACCAAACATCAGGGCTTCAGGGCATTTGTTTACTTATGTGCAAGAGAACAGTCGCTAAAGTTGCCTGATGGAAAGCGTAATTTGAGGTGGGAGGATTTTGTTGAAAATTGTGTCACATATTTAGAAGATACTGAACTAAAATACCAATAGTACGTTTGGTACTTAAAAACTTTCCATTTTATACACTATGCTGTTTACAGACAAACACAAAGATCCTTTTTCTACAAAATGCTTTTATTCAGGGAGTCTCAAAACATATATTTCCAGTAAAATTTCAGTATTAAATTTTTGGGGGAATGCAGTGCTTCCTCTTCTTGCTATTCATAGTAGAGAAAGTAAAAAGGGGAGAAAAAGTTATTTTCAAATGTGAGCATGCATGTGAGCATAAGCATACTGTATGCTTATTGTGATTAACTTTTTCATCGTAGAAGATATTCAGGGAAGCATTAGAGCCCTCTTTAGAAGCAGGCTTAGAAAAATGAAACACTGTGACTCCTGACAATTGTAGGCAGTTCCATTTTCAGTTACTTTTCTGCTGTCACAGAGCATTTAGTTTATGAATCAGGATCAGTAATAATATCACATTTTAAATACGTTAACACATGGGCATATTCAACTGATTAGCTGCAAAGGCTGGTAAATTTGTGAAGAAAGAATTTCCATTAAATTTATAAATAACAAAGAATTTGGAACCAGTTGAAAAATTCAATGCCACAGCCAGGATTTGAACTTTGTTCTCCTGCTCTCCATTCAGTTGCTCTAACCATTGAGCTACTGAGACAACTTGCCAGTTAATAACAAAGAATTTATTCCTTATCTTTTGACCATTTGCATTCTAGCCTATTGTTACAGCATAAAATTGGCTCCTTATTATAAAACTTGATTCTATTTGAAACCTTGTCTTCTTAGGTGGGGAGTAGCATGACTGACCGACACGGTATAATCAGCATACAGGTATGAAGAGATGAGAAGTGAAAAATTACTATAACAAACCTCTCAGGTCTTCTCTCTTTCCATGTAAAGCCTAGCAGACAAGTCTTGAGGATACCAAAAACAAACTGATATATGTATGTAGAGCCAGGCTAGTGATTTTTATTACTGAAGATAGGGGTCCTTAATTTTCCTAATGGACACAAAATCTTAAGTTATCCATTTAAAAAATAGATGGAAGTGATTATTTTTCATTTTTTTAAAACATTAAAAGTCTAGTTGATGGGTAATTAAATTGTTATTCTTATTAGTTATTAATATTAATACTATTATTAGCTGCGTGTATTAAATTTTGTTGAATTATTTACATTGTTAATAGCTTTTATTAAATCCTAAACAAAAATGTAAACATCATCTTTCAAGTGAAAAAAACAAAAAGAGCTATGCTCAGAGCTCGGTTGTAGCATATTCCTTTGGTTTAACATATTTAATCTCAAATTTTTCACTTCATTTAAGTGATTAAAACTCAATGGTATGTATTAAACATATTATATCCAAATATATAAATGCAATTTTGCATATTATTGGTAACTATACTGATTAAAAAGATTTCATTTTCCATCCAGAACTGAATGGAACTCCAGTCTTATGCTCTCTTTTTGTTCTGGCCCTCATTCCAATTTATTTCAGATTAACCTTGAATTTCAACAAATTTTAATTATCAAATTGAGGTTAGGACTGTTACTTCACATTTTCAATTGAATGGTGATAGATGGTATTAACCTTCCCATTCCATTCCCATTTTGGTTATATCAGTTACCCTTCAGGATTTACCTAAACTTTACAATAAAAAAAAAACCAAGATTATTAATTAAAGTAATTCTCATGGAAATACCTCACCTTTCAGTAGCCTGCCACCCATTAGGTAATTGTTCATTGTCTCAGCTACCACCTGTGCGACCTCAGAATATAAAAATTCTATAAATGCAAAGCCTTTTGAATTTCCAGTCTGCAAAGAACACATATAAATATTTCAATAAATGAATAGCATCATATGTGAAATTTGCTATATAAGCATTCTTTGTATATATTTTAAATGCAATATAAGTTTCTGTAGAATATAAATTAGTGTTGTTTTGTGTTTATAATCACATTCCTAAAAATGGAGCATTACGATGGTCACTAGATAAGTTTTGAGACTGTTGCTGTGTTCAATTTTATTGCAATTTAATATGGTGTTACACATGATTAAATCCAGTCAAGAGTAAAGAAATACATACAAATCACAAGGTAATAAAATAACATATACAATGAACTGTTAACGACAAGTAAGACCATTTATAATACAAAGCCATTAAGTAGTCAAGTAAGAGGAGTAAAAGTATTACAGTTAACTTTACAATTTTGTAGTTTTAATTTGATACAATTTACAGAATTATTTACAAAGATGTTCATCAGAACTGTAAAAAGATTGCTGATCAAAAACTTTTAAAAGGTTTTTTTTATAAATTCATTAAACTATTATGATATTCCTTTATTTCTTCTAGCAGAGCATTATAACATTTTATTTCATACAAATGTAATCTAAGCCTAGGAGCTGCATAATTTTTTTGTCTTGTGTTCTAACTGTGGACACAAGAATTAGTTTGTTATGTGGATTTATATTTATTAATGTATAGAATGGTTTTTTAGATATGTAAGCTGGTAAAGTAACATATTTAATTGTGTAAAGGTATTTCTAAATGACTCATTAAATTTTAATTTGAAATAATTGACTCATTCCTAATGCAATGGTAACACATTGCTATATCATTCATTTTCCCTCATTTTATGTTTGAAGTCTGGAAAGTGTGACGTTCTTGCAAGTACAATGGAGATTCAGTGAGAGCATTTTGTGCAATGATCTTGAATGACTTCAAATGTGGCTTAAATGAAAAACAGATACTTGAGCTTTTGAGAGGAGTTTTTGCAAAGTATTCTGTGTATCACAAACCATTGTGTTCTGCTGTTTGGAGAATTCAAGAGGGGGTGGCAATCCCTTAAAGATGAAGAGATACTTGGCAGTCCAACAACAGTGTTGACTATGGAAAATATATCTCTACTGCGGAAATATTGACTAGGTAAGATACAATGACTAACCCACAAGAACATTAAGCTGGCATTAGCAATTGGTTTACAGAGTGTTTCAAACATCTTCATGATCATCTTTGTGCAGAAAAAAACGTTCAAGATAGGTGCCCCATAATTTATCTGAAAAACAGAACTTCCACAGGGTAGAATGGTACTAAGAAATGTTGCAACGATTTGATTGTTGAAAGTCTTGCAATGTTTCAGATACTATAATGGGCAACAAAACATGGATATATCCATACATGAACAGTAGACACAAAAATTAGGGATTGTACATAGTAGCTGGAGTGGAGCAGGGGATGAGCCTGTCTGAATTTGTATGTAAAGAAAACTGCACAGACATGATGAACAATAAGTAGTAATGTAAGCATATGACATCATTGTCAATGCTATTAATTTTACTGTCATTCATTTTATGCTTTATAAATTTTCACAACTATTCTAGCTATAACTTATAGTAATCTAATGTTAAAACATTTTATGTGAGTAATAATTTTAATTTTTAATTCTTTAAATTCTATTTACAACCTTAAACTTGGTTCCAATATAGATTTTGTAAAATCCATTTAAAACCATATTTCATTGAAATTATTTTTGTGATGAATCCATCGTAGTCCCACCATCAAACTTGGTACACAATTTAACAATAGCATAAGCAATTTCCTAGTTTTTTTTAAAAATTTTCAGAATGCATTTTTTTTCTTCAAAATTTGGATTTAAATTTTTATTTTTGAATTTGTAAATTTTTTTTCGCAACCTATGGTGTGTCATATGTCATATTGTAGGCATTTTAAAATGCTACAAAATGACACCTCTCTCATGATTCAAGCTCAATTAGTAGAGAATCTATGACCTTTTAAAAAGTTGACCATCGTGCAATTTTGAGCGATTTTTGGAAACTTTACATAGCTGTATTTTTAAAACTGAAGATAAAAAAATTGAAATTTTGTGTTTTTCTTAGTTTTAACACCTACTTTGAGGGTATAAAATTACATCAAAATCTGAGATGGTGAGATAATTTTGTTTTATTTAAAGTGCATTGATTTGACATGGAATGACCCTACTACTGACTTGCCACTAACACTCGTGTATTCTGTATTCTTCACCACTATTTTTCCATTTTCTCACATTTTCCACCCAATTCTCATGATTTGCACACTTTTTTTTTTTTTTTTTTTTTTTTTTTTGCACCACCCTGACTCTTTAACAAAATTTACTATTTCATTTAGATGGATATTTTGATGCTGTTTGCACTGGACATGGCCCATTGCAATATATGACGTGTAACCATAAAATGTACTGATAGATGGCAGCAGCTCAATTTTGACCTCACAAGGAGATGGCCCACTATGGTTCTCAGCCCTTCAATTATTTTGTTTCAACTGAAATCAAAATTTTCAGTTGACTTGCAACAATATATGGTTCAAATTATTTTTAGTTCTGCATCAATATGATCTTTAGATTTTATTTTTCTCCTTACAGGCAAAAAAAAAAAAAAACAAAAAAAAAAAAAAACAACAACAACAACAACTTGTCCATTACATTCACATGACTTGCTTTACCGATTTTTCAATACACTATTCTTTAAAACCTTGTTCTTCTATCTACTTCATGTTAATTCAAATAAGCATTTACATAAATATTTTTATTACATATTTCCTTGTAGATACAAAAGAATAAGGGAACAAATTTGGCTTAAGCAATAGTCAAATCTTTTAATATCAGATCTCTATGTGATGACACTGAAATTCTGTTCAAATTGCTTACCAGGAGAAAAAAAAGAGAGAGAGAGAGAGAGAGAGAGAGAGAGAGAGAGAGCAGTGTCATCCCATTAATGGAAATTATAAGCATTTTAAAATTGGAACCAATAAAAAGGAACATCTTGCAAATAGAAAACTCCATAAAAATAAATGAGGTGACATGTTTTGGTGTAATAAGATTTTGTCTATCTCTTATTCTTCATTTAGAAAGAAGAGAACTTCAGATACTATTCCCAAAAATTAAAAATATATATTTTGTCATGAAAATGTCTTAAATATATGGTGTTTTAATCAAAATTGTTATTTGAGAAAGTTAAAATTTTTAAAACTTTTCCATGTAAAAAGTATTTGAGTTGTGGGGGGGATTTTCTTGAACATCTTGATGTTCTATTCCCCATCAGCCTCCACCCACCCATACACACATACAACCTCTTTCTAAAAGTGCTTTTAATGGATTCAGTGAGTCTCGAAATGTGTATTTTCTGGATAAAATTTTTGGCTAAAATACAATATTTTCCCAACTTATTATACAAGGAGAAAAATGTGATGTGTTCCATTCTCATGACTGTCTCTATATGCTCTGCAAACATAACATTCTTAAAAAATATTATTCTTTTATCCGCATCATGCTAATTGAAATAAACCTTAGCAGAAATGGTCTTATTACTTTACTTGCTTCCTTATAAGTAGAAGGGAAATAATGGAATACACTACCTAAAGCAACAGTAATATCTTTTAAAAGCTGTCGCTATGCAATCGACATTGACATTTGGTTCTCTTTCCATGGACAGGAGTAATACAAAAGAGATATGAAATGGATGAGGACTTCTTGTTTGAGAAATTTGAAGTATTTTAAAACTGAAACCAATATAAAGAAATATCTTGAAATGGTTAGCTCTACAAAAAATGCATGACATGAATTGTGTGTTTTAATGAGATCTACATTTTTTGTGTGGAGTTGTCTATCTCTTATGGTTTATTAGTTATGCATAAGTCATTCAGAATGAAGAGGGCTTCAGGAGCTGTTCCCAAGAAATTCAGAATGTACATATAAATGTAAAAAGAAGCTGGTAACAGTGAAGAATAACACAAATATTAATATAAAAATAATAGTTGCAACAAATCTTCACTTATCTTTTGGAATCCTTGCCTGGACTGGTTTCGCAACGACTTCATTGCATTATCAACATATCCTTTTGGTCTCTTTTTTGATGTTGTTTATTTACACTGTTATGGTTACTGCTACTAGGTGGATTGTGTACTAATGCATTGCTAACTACTGGAATCAAAACAAATTTGATAAGAGTGTCAATTGGAGGTATATCAAAATTCATTGCATGATTTCTATACTTTAATATAAATATTTTCTCCCAAACCATTAAATCTATGGGCCCATTTAAGTGTTTCAATAATCTAACATCTGGATTTATTTCATGATTAAATTTCCAAAAATGTTCTGCTACAGTTGATTTATCAATTTGTTTGTATTTAATATTCCTAAAGTGTTCTTTTACTCTGGTTTCCAAATGATGTTTAGTCTTACCAAAATAAACAGGGTCACAATTTAAACAGTTTAATTGATAAATGCCAGATTTTTTATTTTTTGAAATTTCATCCTTTTTAGAAAAGCCTAACAAATTTTTTATACTGTATTTATTTTGAGGAACCAATATTATGCCATGCTCTTTGAAAATATGTGTGAATTTTTTATTTGCCCAAGGGTGATAAGTAAATTTTTTAAAAATGTAATTATCTTTTATTTTCTTAAGCGTAGAAATATCTTTAATAGCTTTTTTGATATTTAAACTTCTCAATTTCTTTATTTATAAAATCAGTATTAAAACCATTAATTAAAGCAGTGTTAATGTGTTTATATTCTTTATAGAATTCATCTTTATTAAGGGGTAAATTAATTAACCTATAAATTAAACTATTAAAAACAGCAAATTTATGTGAAAAAGGGTTAAAGCCATTATTTTTTATATAATTATCAGTGTGGGTTTGCTTTCTGTATATTCCAAAATTCAATTTATTGTCTTTTTTTATTATTTTTAAATCCAGGAAAGGGAGATAGCCATCACTTTCAGTTTCTAATGTGAATTTTATAGCCTTATCTTGTAAATTTAAAAGTTTTAAAGCATCATTTACATGTTTATCAGGAACAATAGCAAATATATCATCTACATATCTATACCAAGTTTTAAAAATTAGAGGGAATGCTTTAGTGACCTGTATTTCAAAATAGCTCATGAAAAGTGAAAAAATTTTGATCCAAACAAAGATTAGTAAGGATAACAAAATCATTTATTAAATTTACATTCAGTTCTATAGAGCTTAACCATTTTTTTAAAAATGTCAAAAGTTTTTCTCTAGGAATGCTTGGAAACAAAGCAGTTACATCAAAAGAAACAAGTTTATCATTAGTAGATAATGTAATATTGCTGATCCTTTCAACTAGCTCAAAAGAATTTTTAATACTTAAACTCTCAAATTTTTCAAAATTAGTGAATTTTTTATTTAACCATTTAGCTAGGCTGTAAGTAGGTGAATTTATGCAATTTACAATAGGTCTCATAAAACCTGGTATAGATATGTAGATGATATATTTGCTATTGTTCCTGATAAACATGTAAATGATGCTTTAAAACTTTTAAATTTACAAGATAAGGCTATAAAATTCACATTAGAAACTGAAAGTGATGGCTACCTCCCTTTCCTGGCTTTAAAAATAATAAAAAAAGACAATAAATTGAATTTTGGAATATACAGAAAGCAAACCCACACTGATAATTATATAAAAAATAATGGCTTTAACCCTTTTTCACATAAATTTGCTGTTTTTAATAGTTTAATTTATAGGTTAATTAATTTATCCCTTAATAAAGATGAATTCTATAAAGAATATAAACACATTATTAACACTGCTTTAATTAATGGTTTTAATACTGATTTTATAAATAAAAAAATTGAGAAGTTTAAATATCAAAAAGCTATTAAAGATATTTCTACGCTTAAGAAAATAAAAGATAATTACATTTTTAAAAAATTTACTTATCACCCTTGGGCAAATAAAAAATTCACAAATATTTTCAAAGAGCATGGCATAATATTGCTTCCTCAAAATAAATACAGTATAAAAAATTTGTTAGGCTTTTCTAAAAAGGATGAAATTTCAAAAAATAAAAAATCTGGCATTTATCAATTAAACTGTTTAAATTGTGACTTTGTTTATATTGGTAAGACTAAACATCATTTGGAAACCAGAGTAAAAGAACACTTTAGGAATATTAAATACAAACAAATTGATAAATCAGCTGTAGCAGAACATTTTTGGAAATTTAATCATGAAATAAATCCAGATGTTAAATTATTAAAACACTTAAATGGGCCCATAGATTTAATGGTTTGGGAGAAAATATTTATATTAAAGTATAGAAATCATGCAATGAATTTTGATATACCTCCAATTGACACTCTTACCAAATTTGTTTTGATTCCAGTAGTTAGCAATGCATTAGTACACTATCCACCTAGTAGCAGTAACCATAACAGTGTAAATAAACAACATCAAAAAGGAGACCAAAAGGATATGTTGATAATGCAATGAAATCATTGCGAAACTAGTCCAGGCAAGGATTCCAAAAGATAAGTGAAGATTTGTTGCAACTATTATTTTTATATTAATATCAGAATGTACAGTTTATTTGCCATGTAAATATCTGTTATCAAAATAGTCAGTCATGTTTTAGAAGATTGAAACATTCCAAAAATGTTCCATGTGGAGGGTAGTTTGGGGTAGGGGGATTTTCTTGAAGATCTTTGTGTGTAACACTCAACTTAAATAACAAGTTTTATATCTAACACACTTTTTGATTTTGAGTTACGTTGTCCACAAACACATTTGCAGACCTTTTCCTAAGCATGCTCTTTTTTAGATTCAGGGGGGTCTCCAAAGCATATACCTCTAGTGAAATATTGGTATTCAATTTTGGGCGCAATACAATACCTTCTCTATCTATTATGTAGATTGTACATACATGCTAGAGTAAGTAAAAAGTAAGTTTAAATTCCACTGAAATCTGAAATATGTTTCTGTGGATACTATATATCAGGAAGACATGATAATCTTCATTACCATTAACAAAATGACAGCTAATAAAATTTAACATTTAAAAGAGGGTTATAAATTTTTTCAGAAATAATTTATAAATTTTGTAAAGATTGTGCAGGTGATATTTTTCTACAAAGAAATGAATTTTATGTATTATTTATCATTAGTTACTATCTGTTGATTGTAACAATCAAGAATAAGCTTGCAGTATTTGTATAATTGGTATTTCAAATTTTCATCTATAATCTCCCATATCAAATTTTTTTATCTACACATTACATAAATATAAGAAACTGAAGTAAATTACTGGATTCTCACCTTCTTACTTCTAGCCATTTTGATGCGTGTTACTCTTCCAAACTGACTGAAGTAGTCAAACATTTCATTCTCATAGAAGCCTGGTGGTATATGACTGAGAAAAACAATTCCTCTGCCAAGGAGTTTCCTCTGTTTTGCAGATTTCGTTTGAGTTGTTGTTCCCAATAGAGCCTTCTTTGTTTTTCCTCCACTAGTAGTTACATTTGCTTCATCTGTTTCATTCTGCACTACAATCTCCTTTTTCTGGGAAAATATAATAATTTTTTTAGAGCAAATATCAATAGTCTTCAGTAATGTGGACCAAATAAAAATAAAATTCTACTTTCTTTAAAGAAAAGCTGAAGATTTGGATGCAGAAAGCAGTATCTTCTAATAGGAAAACTACAGTGCCCACTATTATTCTGTATAATTTTCTATCAGCAAAATACATATGCCTATTAGAAAATGCTGTAGCTTATTATATATTGTGAAAAACACTACACAGATAATACCAGAGCAACACTAGTATCATTCACAAGTTTGTGCAGTTATTCTGTGGGATTTTTCATGAGAGAATTTTCCTTCCAGGAAATATGTAAACTTCTCAGTTGTAAAAAGTTAGTGTCACCAAACAATCTGACATCTGGAATTTTCAATAACAAAGTAAAAAGCAAGTCATTCACCATGTTCTTGCATGATGCAAAAATGTGACAATTTTGCGAAGTACGAATTTTGTGAAACAGTGGACAATTTCTATTTTTAAATTTTTTTTATAAATGTACAGTCAGCTCGTTCGGTTCAGAGGCTGCATGAATACAACTTCTCATCGGAAAGGAAGCACCCACTCCAATGAGCAGGATACGTCTTAATGACTCTGTCCAGAGGAGCTTGACAATGCACCAAAGTAGAGGAGAAAGCATGCCACATCTGCTCAAAATAATCATTTCAACAGTGCTGCTGTTCAATGGGATAGCGCAGATCTGGGGAGGGACCAACTAATGGCTGCTGACTCGGGAGTCATTTATGAGAGAAGTGGATGCAGATACTAGAGCCAGCTAGAAGACATCATATGAAGGAGTAGTGTGTAAAAGTCTTGCTGGGCTCATTGGAACTCATTGAAGACCAAGTTGGTTCAGAATATGGGAGTTACCTGATGGGAAGACCCAGAGAGAACAATTGATCCTCCCTCAGAGTAAGGGGTAATGTTCCGTTTAAGGGTCAGTTGGCCGCGCAATGCCGCAAAACCATACCAACCCTAGAAATTGAAAACCCGCTGTAGAACTGAGTGCACAGTGCCAAAGGAATCCAACCGGTTAACAGCCGCAAGATGGCAGTAGTAGCACAGTTATATGTTGCTAAATGGCGCATATAAGACGTAGCCGAAGGGCACGGCAATGCTAGCAGACGACGGCATCTGTCATACACTATTATCCCTACTTATTGCAGATATTGGTTATTTGAGGTTATGTGGTACATGAGCTAGCTAAAGGCGATTTCATCAAAACATAAAGAAAGCCCCACCTATGTCACACTGCAGTTGCTGTATTCTTAATATGTTTGATCAAGTAATATTTTGGGTTAAATGGAGAAATATAATACACAAAGCTACAGTTAAATAAGGTTATCGATTGCGTTGTATCTTTTTTAACGAAAACAGGAGCACTAGTAATAAATAGAAATTATTATTAATAATAATATTAATATTGTTATTATTAATATTATTGTTATTAATATTACTTTTATTGGTATTGATGGTGGTATGATGATTATGATGATGAGTATTATTATTATTAGTTGTAAGAATAACTGTCAGCCCAACCAGATCTACTTGCTCTTTAGTTATGTCATTGGCAGCCTTAAAAAAAGGCTGTTTTGTCACTGAAGAAAACTTGAAAGAGGTGGAAAACAGTAGGAGATATTCGGAAAAACAGTATATGCGCTCCCTAATTGCAAATTTCAGCGTTTCCCGCTCCTCCCTATGAATGCGTTGCCTTATTGTGTATTTCTGGGTTTCTCCACTTTGCTATGGTTATGCTTCCTAATGCATATACTGTTAATTGCAAATTTATGCTTTCCACATTACCCTATGACTGCGCTGCCATCCCTCCTTTTCGCAATACCAACTGTATATGCTCCATAACGTTGAACTTTGCATCTTTCATATGCAAAGGTTGGCTGCCGGACGTTACGCGATCAACTGACCCTTAAACGGCAACATTACCGAGTAAGGTTACAGAAGTCCTACAGGAAGTAAATGCAGGGACTTTGGAATGCATTTGGGACCCAACCAAACCATTGACAAGCTCCAACAACAGTACTACTGGCTGAGACTATGGGCAGATGCTGAGAGGTGGTGCAGTCAGTGTCATATTTGCACAGCAAGTTGCACCACAAATCAGGAGCTGGGATCACAAGCAGGAGCATAACATGGGAACATCTTTCAAATGTATAGCGATGGAAATAGCTGGGCCATTCCCTATGTCAGATAAGGAACACAAGTATCTGTTGGTTGCAATGGCTACTTATCCAAGTGAATGCCATTCCCAACCAGGACCCAAGGCCATCATGAAGAACTGTTTTATTGCTACTGGAGCTGCAAAGTGATCAGAGCACCAACTTTTGAGTCTAACCTGACGAGACACTGGAGGAACTTGGAGTGCATAAGATATACACAAAACCTCTCTTTCACACTCAGCAGCATGGTTGAGTGGTACAAGACTCTAGAAGAACATTTGAGGAAGGTTGTGGCCAATAACTATCTAATCTAATCCTATCCATCTTTCTCCCTCCCTCTCATTAAATAAAAAATAAAAAAATGGCAAGTTCACATAATCACTCAATTTTTTTAATTTTATTTCTAAAGTATCTGTTTTATGGATATACCTATTTCGGGTAACAGATATTGCATGAATCTCAGTAACAGCTGTATTGTTGATTTTGAGGAGTAGGAATGGGCCATTTATCTACATTTCAAGCCGAAGTTGAACCAATGTATATTGCAAGGCTTGTTGACCAATGGAGACTTGTTAACCACAGACATGCTGAGCTCATCATGTTTCTATTGACATGTTTTGTTGATTGTTGAGGCAGTGAAGATCTGCCTAAGGCTTAAAAATGTTTAATTTGGCCTTAGTATGCAAATATAAAGAAACTCATGTGCAGGCATTTCTTAATTTTTGGAGCTTAAGAGAAAGTAAGTTTTTGTTCATCTGTTATTTAATTTTTCACCTTTTCACTTTGGGTAGTGGTAAACAATTTCAGCTGAACTTTTGTTTGCTTTTTAACTAATTTTTAATATTTCATTCCCTAATTTGTCCTAAAAATTTCAAGCTAATAAATTATGCAATTGTCATTTAAGGTTTAGTAGTGAAAAATGCTGAAAAAAAAATATGAGTAAAGAAGTAGTTTAGCACCACACTTTACCTAATTGATCCAGGTACAATTAACAGCAATTTGTTACTTCGAAATTGATATGAAAAAAAACCTGATTGTATAGTATGATAGCACAAATATTAAGTATATTAAAAATGAAAAAAATAAAATTAGGAAAACTTTCACATTGTTTACCAAATTTCTCCAATGCATTGCCATAGAGAATTCAATTCATCCTTGCGTAATATTTGGTTCACAATCAATTTCTATTACATTAAATAGCATATGAATCTGTTCTGAAGATTTCTGCCCACTCACTGAGTTCAGCATTAGCTCTACAGTTGATTAAGCTGATATTTTGTATCATTCTAAGAATGTGCCAAATTTCACTAACACGAAACTTGGCATGTTTTCCCCAGTTTTTCTTGGTTCTGATTTAAATTAATTTATGTTTTAAATTGACCATCATTTCCTTACACATAACACCAATTCACATTTCTACTGTATCTAGCGACTCTGGAAGCCCTTTGTCTTTCTGAAATACTACATGAGCTAACAGATGTTATAAAAACAAAACAAATAAAAAGTGACTTAGCATGATCCTTCCATGGACCTTTCAATTGTGATTTACTATTGCTGTCTGTGTTGTCAAAATTATCGGTAATTATTTACAAGTTGGGCCGCTAACTCTCTCCGCTGCAACTTATATCAGTTTTGCACTCTAACGGGACCAGTGTGGTTAGAGGGGGATTAGGGGTGGGGAGATGGTTTAAAAAACTAATGTTGCTACCTGTTTATATACACACACTAGCCTAAATGGATTGGAACCTAACCTCGCGCTAAATTTGAAATCCACAGGCTTTGAAATTGTCATCTTAAATACAAAGTCAATCAATCGCACTTAGTTTCATTCGATTTTAAAGTGGCTGAAGTTCTGCATAATAAAATTCACTGAACAGCTGTATCTGTGTGAAACTTACTTGTCATACATCAGCACAGCGTCTAGCGACATATGCCGGTGTTGCATTCCACAACACTGTTCGCCTGCCGCCGACAATGAAACTCAGGTTTTAGGCACTTTAGTGTGTAATATTATTATATATTTACATTGCAAAAGTACTACAAGACTTCTCTATTTATATTCTACTCTTTCTAGGCAGCATACTTCATAAATATTCACAAAAAAGGATCGCTATGCGCACATAATAAATTAGCGTTTAACTTAATTACGGAGCTTTTCCGATAAAAAAAATTGGTGAAAACGTAACAAGTATAAACCAAACTTACAGTCAAACCACAATTTGTTTAATTTCTAGAGGGGCCCAAGTTCTCCATAATTACCAATTATCCTGTTAAGACTATTTTCCTACAACCTATTTCTGTAGTAGTGCACAAATGTTCTTATGCACACACTGTGGAACATTTGCTTCAGTGCTGCCAATACATGCCTCCTTAGTGTATTCTTCCAAATGGGCCTGATACTTACTTTTGAAGGAGAAATCCAATGAAAATCACAGAAATACTGACTTTTTTAGAAGGCTACACTACATTGTGTCCAAAATATGTGACACCTGTGACACAATATATTGCTGAATATCCCTAAAACTATCTAATACAAATGTCGCTGAGCTACCATGGCAATATCCCGGTATAGCATTGAATTTCTCATCTGAAGAGCAACCGGCTAGAGACCGGGAGATCCATGGTTCAAATACTGGCTATGGCATTGAATTTGGTAAAGCTATACGATGGTTGCAGCATACATACGGATGCGCGCGCGCACACACAACGGTCTTAAGTAGTAGTTTGAGTAATTTTTATGGTGATCCATATTTGAAAGTATTGAAGTCATTAAGTTGTTCAGAAGCGAAAATCGCCAGATTGCCGAAGTTTTGCCTACTTCTTGGGGATCATTGGGGTTTTAGCTTCACAGATCCCTCGGTTACGCCCTGCCGAAGGCCGCAACTGCTACACTCCTCTATTTATAAAAAATTCCCCCCGGTTACGCTTGGCGGCTTAGGGCCCTCTATGTTAAGCTACGCTTTGCGGCTTAGGGTCCTAAACGTTTAAAATAAACCAGTAACTACAAAGCGGCTCTAATGACGAAATAACAAAAGTACCCACGTATTGTAGTGTCAAGTAGTGGAACCATCGTACACTAATAATCAATCTTGTTGCTGTCTACATAGATATTCCATATTCCTAAATAGAGTAGTACTCATCAATTAGGATTCATATTCAATTCTTGGGGACCTGAGACGCTTCTCACAATTTTCGATATTCAACGGACGTCACATAACTATTCCGCAGAAACAATAACTATTCTGAAGCTGTAGCGACAACAGAGCCTAACCGAGGAGTCGTGAGGCTAATCCTCAAATGATTCCTACAGGAAGAGGGTAACGTAAACAAATATCGGTGAAATAACGCAGACTATTATAAGCACACGCATTTTACTATCATCCCGTATCTGTTCATTTTATGCAAGCCCTAGACATTAAAGGAACACCGAACGCAGCTGTAATGCTGTTATCTAACATAATATACAAGTTAACAAGAACATGCTCTTTACCTTTATTAAACTCTTAATATTTTTAACAGCCTTCGAAAATGTTGATTGCCCAGACTTTTCCAAAGAAATTCCAAGTGACATCTTAAAGCACAGGGATATTTGATATTGTTAATCAACAAATAACTATTAATTAAAAGTTATAACCTAATTGTATTTTACAAATGTGAAAACTACAGCACAGCGCCCAGACCAACTCAGTGTCACCAACACCATTCCATTCAGTACCATTTCACCAAATACCCTTGAATATAATACAGGAAAGTCCGCCAAAAGAGCGGCGACAAGGAACACCAGCAATCCTAGTGTAGCGGTCTGGACAACTGTGGGGATCTGTATAATTCGTATGGTGTAAGAGGTGTTAAGATTTCCTTTTTATAATTTTAGGCAATGCAAACCTACAAGGACGGGAAAGTATGTGCAGTATTTTATTGCCATAACTATACCTGGCAAAAAAATGCCGTCTCTTTCTTTCGATTTCCTCGAGATAAAGCCATGTAAGTACTGTTTTAATGTACAGGATTAATGATTCTCCACGAGGTTATATTTCGTTAGTCATAAATATATACGTATATTAAGAAATTACTCCAAAGTGCACATTCACAAATATTCTTGGAGCAATAGTAGGTATGTAATGTGCAATAGTTGTGACTAAGTGCGTTGGTTGAGGCTTGTTTTTCATTCAAATTTGCAGCTGTGCTGAACGGGTAAGAAAATGCCGAAGAGCCGACTTGTACCAGATTTTTAAAGTCAATGGACCGAATAAGTTAAACATCTCACGTACGAACCGGATTTCTAAGGTTTGACAGATTCTCTAGGTGGAAATCTTCTCTCTAAAATACGTCTCGGGAGTTCCGGGTATTCGTATTTTCGTTACAAAACATTTGTGTTAGAATTAGATTTCATTCGGCAGCACCGAAAACATATACCTAATTTAAAAACGAACTTCAGAGCAAATATTATAAGCTATTAACGTTCATATTCTTCCCGGTAATGTGCGTCTAACTGAACGCTAAATAAACAATTTTATCCTCTGGCATGTAAAGGTTAATTCAACCCGCACTTGAACTATACTAAAGCTTGCTCCATAAATATGACCTACATTGAAAGAAAAATTCAAAAATTTGTGTATTTATTCCGATTTTAATAGAAATCGCGACGTGTTTAACAGCATAATTTCCATTGATTTAGATCAGCTGACGTGTGTACTGCAGACCGCTAGACTAGATGGTAGCACCATTGCATGTCGCCAGCCGTTCCCATGCTATATTGAGGATGTTTCCTGTATTAGTATGAAGTGTATTTGATTTCACTAAACACGACCAAAAACTGCATACAAATACACTTGATTACCAGAACCGGAAACAGAATCAAGGTGCCTAACGATCCTAGTGCAGTGGTTTGGAGTAACGGTTTCAGTTGATTCTGTTGATTCACTGCCTCCTACAGTTAACAATCCATTTCCATAATTGTAGCAACACTGTTTATTTTCAACAAAGGGTTGCAATTAATTACTCAGATGGGTATCAAAATAGTGTCTCAGAATGGAAATCAGTAAAACATGGCGTTCCCCAGGGATCAATCTTACGGCCTCTTTTGTTCTTGGTTTACATAAACAGCATTGCAAGTATTTATTTATTCGCAGATGTCAATAGAGTTCTAGAAACAATTAAAGATTTCAATGACTGTGTAGTAAAATTAAACTTGATCTAAATTGTATGTCAAATTGTTCAGAGCAAACAAACCCTCAGTAAACCTTGAAAAAACAAAAACAATTAAATTTATAACTACTCGCTCACCACAAACACATATATAAAATAGGAATTAATGATATATTGTTAAAACAGCTAAATGAAGTCAAATTACTTCGCCTTCAGGTAGATAAGCATTTGGACTGGAAACCACATATTAGCTACATCACACCTAAACTTAGCTCAGCATGTTATGCTCTCCGTGCACTGGTTAAATTTCACTCAATCAATACACATAAATTTGTGTATTTTGCTTACTTTAATTCCATCTCGAGTATGGAATAATGTTATGGGGTAATTCAATGGATAGTAAATGCATACTCCGGATTCAGAAGAAAGCTATACGAATAATCTGTAATGCTTATAGCAGACAGTCATGCAAAGAACTATTTAAAAAATTGGGCTTGCTCACCTTACCTTGTGTTTATGTATTATCCATTTTAAAATTATATGCAGGTAATCAACATAGTTTTATAACAAACGTGGAAATTCATAATATTAATACTAGACAAAAGGGATATATTCATCGTCCCAATGTCAATCTTCGTTGCTTTCAGAAACGCGTATATTATGAAACAATCAAGATATTTAATGCTCTCCCCAGTAATCTCAAAGAAAATAGTGGTAAATTCAGGGCCTTTAAGGCCTCTCTTAAGGATACCTTTGCAATAAACCATTTTACTCTGTATATGAATATTTAAGTGACAAATCTGTCCGACAATACCATCAACAATCATTGTATTTATAAGTATTATAGTGTATTGCATTTTGTGTATATTAGTGTGTGTGTGTTTTTTTATATTCAAATTAAACTGATGTATACTTTGACTTGCACGAATGTGTCAATTGAATTTTTTTAGCATTTCGTAATGACACAAGGTCTGTAAGGCATAATGCCTTGATATTTTACACTCTAGTACATAATTGTAAATTTTTGCATTAGAAATTCTATTTGTAAATATGTATTGTAATTTGTTGACATTTATAGGGAGTACATAATACAATAATCATATTTTAGTTTTATATAATTATTAGTAGTAACTATTATGTCGATAATTAGAAAACTGTCGTCTGACATTACATCAGTGTTACATACAATGCAATCATATTTATTTATACATTTTAACACTAACTTTTTGATAATCTTTGTTTTTATGTGTTTGAAAAAAAATAAAAAAGGAAGTTTATGTGCTATTATAGAACACATTAAGTATTGTAGAGGCCTCAAATACAAATGCCGTGATTATATGTCTATTCTGCTGTTTTTGTGACCCAAGCTTTAAGCACGAGCTTTATACTTGTTTTTCTTCATAATATATAAACATATGTATACCTGTACATGTCTTGACAAGTTCTATGTTCAGTGACTTCCTGATCTAAACGAGCCTACAGAATGCTTTCTAATCTAATCTATAGTTTTCAAGTGGTAGGCTTAGAGCAGACGACAAACAATCTATTATTTGTCATCATATTAGATTTATTTACGTTCTGTTAGTTCGCATGTATAATGTATTCTGAACACAATAAATTACATTTATAACAAATAAATAATATATTGATATAAATATGTAGCAGAGTTGCTGCACTTTAAGTTAATAACTTAAAAATTGAAGTTTTCTTTCCTTGCTGCTCTGGTCAATTGTGTTGTTTACACACTTAGTATAATTATTTAAGACACTGTTTACAAACTTGAAAACTATTTTAGAAGTAATTTCTTTGACTTTCTGACTAAAGATACACTCATCAATGTCACCATAGACACCGTTAGTCTCTAAGCTCTGCATTCATAGCATAGTAAGAATACTCCTTTGATTAATTGCTGTAAAGAATTTACATGCTAAGTCAGAAGAGATTGTTATATATTGATATATGGCAGCAACATGATAAGAAGATGACACAACTGAATCACTGGGTACTGAAAGTCCTCCTCGTTGTAAATAGTCAAAATATGCTTCACTGATTTCTGTTCCCTTTCCCTCTCTTGATAGACAAATCACACCTCAAAAATTTGCAGCGAAAATTGTATAAATATTTCAAAATTATTCACTGTATATTATTTCTCCAGCTCCAACGTTTTAACTTCATTTCTTCTTCTAATGTCCACTCTCCTAGAATCCGGATCTCTTCTCACTGTTTGAATACTGCTACTTAAGTACGATGGCAAATTCTGGAACTTACAGGGTATTGCATTTTCTTTTAATTTAGGGCATCGCAACGCAAATTCTGTAACAGAACTATTTTCATATTTCCGGTTTGCGTTAATAATTATGTCCTTTTCGTCAAAATGCCTTAACCGATAACGATGTTGGACACCGCCTCTCCGTGGGATAGAATGAATCCACGCCTACCTCCTTGTTTCTTCTTTAAGTAATGAAAATGTACAAACATTTCCTTGTAACTTTACAATGGTATCCTAATTTGACTTACATCCAGGGACACAGCAGTTTCTAGGCATCTGAAATATATTTCAAAAGATTTTAATTAATAAGTTCGCGAAAGTTTACAAAATCTATTATAAGTACAGGCTATTTGTGATATAATACAAGGGAATACTTACTATTGCAGCTTTCTATCTGATCATCACAGCAATAAATATTATTCGTAAACGAGAAAAAAAGACGTTAGTTGTAAATACCCGTAATGTAATTATAATATTACTGTATTTGAAAATAAATTTACAACATACAGCTTCAACGTGTTTACTTTCTGTAGATTTCTCAGCCTGTGTGCACTGCTACCAAATTTACGAACATCATGGCTTGTACACTCTATACCCAAGGTCGCGGGTTCAAACCCGGCGGAGAACGACGGTTTCTTTCGGGTGTAAAATCCTTAGCATGGCTTCCTTCGGAAGGGAAGTAAAGCCGTTGGTCCCGTGTCGTAGATTTACGGCATGTAAAAGAACCTCAAGCCTGATAGAGAGGCCTCTGAGTAAATAAAGTGGTCTTTCACGCCCAATATAGAATGGGACGCTGAGAACCATAGCTGTTAAAGAACGTCCATAAATAACACCCCATTTACATTTTTTATTTGTGTACATTCTAGGAGGCAGTGGTTGAATAGATAACAAGGAACAGTAATTCCGTCCTTTTCTTTTGATTTCCTTGGGATAAAGCAATGTAAACACTATTTTACAGTATAAGATCACTGATTTTCCATCAGTTTGTTGTGTTTGTTCATTTGGTCCCACTGTGAGCAGTAGCTCAGAGACGTTGAATACGTCATACAAATGGATCATGCATTTAACCAATAGAACATCCATAATCAATAATTATTTTATTTCTCTCTGCCTTTTTAATAAAGAAAAAGAGAATGGAAAATTATTTTTTTAAGCTATCGACACTGTAAGAGCAAACCTTCATCACATGTAATAAATTCCATCCTGTATTATTTGCCATATACTTAACATTTACTTGTACGGATATTAAGGAATTCCTCTACAATATATAGGTAGTGAGTATACAAGAAAAAAATTTAAATAATTCTTAAAGATTTTATGTAGAATACAATTGCCTAATAGCTTGAGATCACTTGGAAGGTCGTTATCTATTTTATTGCCGAGTAGTAACATCCGTTTTTAAACATCTTTAAGCTATTTACTGGTCTTTGTAAGTCACCTGCCTGCCTTGTACTGTGATCATGTACAGCAAGGTTCGTTGTGAAGCTATCACAGGATAGTTCAGCAGAGAATATATGTATTCACCTGCTAGAGTAAGATTTTTTGGGTTCTAAATAATTGCCTATATGAGTTCCGGGAAGCAACGCCACAAATATAATGTATGACCCTTTATATTTCGTTAAAGTTATAAATATAAGCGCATTAAAGAAAATACCCCAAATTACACAATCACAACAATTATTGGAGTATACATACATAATGTGCAATAGTTATGGCTAAGTGCGTTGAATGAGTCCTGTTTTTTATTCTATTTACAGCTGTGCTCAATGTGTAGGAAATGTTGAAAGGCTGACTTGAATTTTAAAATTCATGGACCAACTAAGCTTAACAGCTCTCACAGAATCTGTGCAAAACATTTAAAGACCTCCGATTTCCGAAATCCAAACTTTACTTTTATCACAACTATTCTATCTGAAATGAGTTAAGTTTATCATAACCTGTTGCCTTCTGTAATCCATATGCCTATCTGACGATTTCATTTATGCAAACAATTTATATTTAGAAATCAGAACGGTTTAAAAGATAAAGGGTAAATATATACTGTTAACTTATGCCAATTTTAGATTAAGTTAGCTTTGAAAGTGAAACGCCACAGAAGCTCCGGATTTTAAAGTGTTGAAAAGATTGACATATCCAGATTAGAAATCCGCTATATTCGGCACATTGCCTTAAAAGTTTGCAATACACCAGTAACTGCAAAGCGACAGTAATGGTAAAGTAACCGAATCCAGATCGCGTGTGAAAATAAGTGGGGGTTAATACACTAGAATATATAAACTGGTAACTGAAGTAAGCATTGGTTTAAGTTAGCTCTAAATTTTATATCTTTGCTCAGGATGAAAGGTTACAATCCCTCCCCCAGGCCCGGTTTTTACATTCCAAAACAACTAACATCATTTAATCTATTAACTCTTCAGACTGCTGAGAGCAGAATTTAAGCAAATTCTTTAGATTTCATGTTTTAAGTACGATTTGAGCATCCACACATGCGATAAGATTTTCTGAGCTTTGATGCATTTTCTGGATCGAAATCGGTTATTATCCAAATATGCCATGGGAGTTTCTGATATTCGTAATTTTGGCACAAAACAGTCGTGTTTTAATTAGATTTTACTACGCAGCATCGGAAAATATAAATAATTTAAAAATGAACTTTCGGACATATATTGTAAGTTAATACTATTCATATTCTTCCCGGTAGAGTGCGCCTAAATGAAGGTGAAACAAACACTTTTACTATATAACTGGTAAAGATTAACTCAACTCACATTTGATGTAATATTACAGCTTATCTACTTGTTTGCCACCTATATGTAAAAGAAAACGCATAAATTGACGTAACTGTTATTCGTTTAATAGAAATGGCAACGTGTGCAACAGCAGCATATCCATTAGTTAAGGTCAGCTGTACTCCAGTTCGCTTGATTAGATGGTAGTACGTCGGCGTGTCGCGGCCGTTTTTATGCTATATTATGAGACGTTTCAGTATTTTTAATGAAGAGTATTTGCTGTGAACAAGGAAGGCCCCACAGATATATTGAGAATCGATAGGAAATGCACTGTGTGGTTGGTGAAACACGTTTTTGTCAAGCCGCCATATCTTGATTCTGCATTTCAGATATGAGTACGGTTTTATGGGTTAAGTGTGCTCAAAAACCAAGGTTTTGTGGTGTTAAATGTCAGTGGGTTTTAAACCAATACAATGGTGAATACGTGTGTGGTGTTTGGTGTGGTTACGCAATAGCAAAAGCATAAACTTGAAAAGGTAAACGTGTTTCGCTAGTGTAGTTGTTTAAGTGATTTGTCGGTGGTATACTTAGTGAAATATGTTATACTTTATCAACAAAACGATTTTGTATTGTTTGTTAGATTTCCAGCTCGTTGCAACCTACTGCGGTTTATAAGAAACTTCTTGCACATTCGCCCATTTATCAGCTATCGCGAGAAATAACAAGTGTCAAATTATATGCTTATGATACCAGAACCATAAGAATAGGGGGTGAATTCCTCGAACTTTGACTCCACAATGAAAGTAATTACAATAATTAGGATATCTTTGATATTTGTCACACAATTTTAGTCTCCACTTATTTATAAGTACATGTAGTGGAATTAATGACTATAGGCATAAGAGACAAACAATAAGGGTTGGTCAAAATCCGATATTTTGCCTTCAGTTTTAGACTAAAAAATTAGAACAAATTAAGTTATGACCATGCCTGGATACTTACCATAGTAATATCAATTAATCAATAATAACTTCTGACATGCCGAAAAATGTGATTGAATTAAATATAGCTTCAACTAGAGATCTCGGCCGTTCCATTGGCCTTTTTTTTTTTTTTTTTTTTTATTAAAAAACTTGGAAAAATAATTCATTTGACTGTTGTTGCATAAGGTGTATATGACAGTAAGTACAATCGCAAAAACGCGGATGGTCACAAAACGTGCTTCAACAAAGCATCTCCGCCCTGTGGAATGCCCGCTCTTTCAGCGTAGCGGTGTAATTCTATCACCTATGAAGGTAACATGGTGTTAAGGTTTTTTTTCTAATTAAAATGACAATATTAAAGAACGGAAATATGTGTGCGGTATATTATTACCAGAATTATTGCTGCAAAGTAATGCCATCCATCCGTTTCTTTCATCCACCTTTCCTCCGAATAAAGACAGGTAGCTGTTTTTGTTTGTTTGTTGTGTTTTGTTTTTGTTGTTAAATACAAAAGATGGGTGTTTCTCAAAGGGATTAGGTACGTTTCTTTAAAGTTACGATTCTAAAGACACATTGATAAAATATGCCAAAGGATACAATCGCAATAGTTCTTGTGCATTAAATGCGTTGTTGATATAAGGTATGCTTCCATTCCATTTGCAGCTGTGCTTAATTGGTAAGCAAGTACCGAAAGGCCAAATTTAACTAGTTCTAAAAGTAATGAATTAAACAAAGTTGAAATTTTCTCACAGGATTTGTGCTAGTACTTCAATACTTCGGATTTTCGAAATCTAAACCTTTCTAATCAAACGAAAGCAGCTGTTTGTCAGAACGTTTCTAAATTAAATTAGTGAAGTATAACACACAATCTGTACCCCTTTGCCATTTTTGTCGTAATTCATATCTATGTGCCGTTTTGTATATGCAAAACATTTAAATTAATAAATTTGAAAGGTTAAAAGGGTAATACATATGAACATAAAGTGATAACTAAAGTAAATAACTTATTATTATTATTATTACTATTATTATTGCCTTTAGAGTATATTCCTGTGTTATACACCTTAATCTTTCAAATTTCTAAATTTAAATATTTTCTATAAATGACAACCGCGCATACATGCATTATGACAAGAATTTCATGTGTCTACATTTTATGTTCTACTTAACCCATTTCAGTTAGAAACGATCTATTTTACATGGAGCTTAAATGTTAAAACTGATCAGTGGTATGATGTGGCCATTCATATAGACTAAGCAATGAATATTAGTTTTTAAATAAACCATAAACCAAAGATCAGGGTTGCCTTCATAAAAACCACTAACATTAGTCAAAGTAATAAACATTAAAGGTAAAAGCACAACAGATAGTTTAAATTAATGGATACATTTTAAAGATAAATATTGCACTGCAATAGTTGAAACTGAAGGAATGTTTACTGAAATAGTATATTTCATAAGGCTATTTTAATTAAAATTTAACAGAAAATAGCTCATTTCCGGATTTAAATTAACGTTTGACACTATGATAGTCACCTCTTAAGATCAAGCGAATTGAAACCCTGTCCTCTCCTGGGAAACAAATTGATCAATTTTCTGTTTCTTTTGGACTGATCCTTATTCTTACTTTTCATAGTAAATGAGCTTCAGGTGATAATTACAAAATGAGAAAGTCTTTCTCTTCTTAAGTAGAATCCCGAGCAATTTTGATTCTCTTCAGCGCTGGGAACGAGATTTCTTCTAAAATGTACTCCCACGAAAAGTTACAGAATGACACGAACATTTTAAACCGCGGAAAAGTTCGTTTTAACATTGAATTAGTGTTCAATAATTGCAATTCATTATTAGATCTATTTCTAAACTCTTACATTGTACACTGCACTCAGCTCTCTTCCCAATCAATTTACATCAAATTACCTTCATATGTATATAAGAAACTTTGAAAGCTGGTTTTGAAGAACTACTACATAGTTTTCACGTTACAATACGTTGGAAATTCTTGATAGAATTTCTTCTTGACCATGACCTGGAGAGGGTAATTTTTGTATTTGTTTGTTTGTTTTTCTTTCAGAAAACTTACCGCACAAATAAGTTCTTTAGGACAAACGTTTCCGATTAATTATTGTGACGTCATTGCCTGAGCGTCAGTTGTTAGTTTGTAAGATTTTTATAACATATTTATTTGTAAAAGATTCAGTGAATTTTCTTAAGAGTATTTATTGGTTATGTTATTCAATTTGAATAGTTATCCCTCGCGCTTGCGCTTACGCTACATTACGTCTGCGCTTACATCTCATTGTGAATGTAGCATCACACTTATTGCAATTGTTGCCTGAGCAGTGCTTCGGTTGCTTCCCATAAATGCACGTTACTGAAACTGATCTAATGTTTTACACTGACATGGTCAATTTTATGGTTACATGTTTTATGTTCATGATTTTAAGTGCCATTCCCTATATTATAGTACAAAAGTACATTGTACGATTTAAAGGATGAATAAATATCCGTAGCTGACAAAACTGTTGCTTATCCTGGGCTGGTAAGGTTTTGAGATCGAAAATCCGAGGTAATGAAGTGTTTAGCACATCTTTAACTTTGTAGAGCAAGTACATTAACAAACTTTGTGAAGTTGGCACTTGCTTACCAGTTGAAAATGCAAATGGAATGAAAAGTAAACCGTAAAACAACGCATATAAACAACTATTGTATATTAATGCGCACTATTGCTCCAAAAATGTCTGCGATTGCGTACTTCGGCGTATTTTTTCTCAACAAGTCTTTACATTTAACTCTTGGAAGAGCACTGGTCTTATGCATTTAAAAAATACTTAACTTTTTGAGGAAATTGAAAGAGACGGGTTTACTTTACCATACATAGTTTTAGCAATAATATACCGCTTACATTTTTCCCGTTCTTTAAGGTTTGCATTCTCTAAAACTAGAAAAAAAAAAAAAAAAAAAAAAACTAAATCTGAACACATGTTCCAACGTATTCTCTATTCAGCTGATACCAAAACTCCATTCACTACGCTGGCAGCCCGGGCGTATTTTTTCTCAACAAGTCTTTACATTTAACTCTTGGAAGAGCACTGGTCTTATGCATTTAAAAAATACTTAACTTTTTGAGGAAATCGAAAGAGACGGGATTACTTTACCAGACATAGTTTTAGCAATAATATACCGCTTACATTTTTCCCGTTCTTTAAGGTTTGCATTGTCTAAAACTAGAAAAAAAAAAAAAAAAAAAACTAAATCTGAACACATGTTCCAACGTATTCTCTATTAAGCTGATACCAAAACTCCATTCACTACGCTGGCAGCCCGGGCGTATTTTTTCTCAACAAGTCTTTACATTTAACTCTTGGAAGAGCACTGGTCTTATGCATTTAAAAAATACTTAACTTTTTGAGGAAATCGAAAGAGACGGGATTACTTTACCATACATAGTGTTAGCAATAATATACCGCTTACATTTTTCCCGTTCTTTAAGGTTTGCATTCTCTAAAACTAGAAAAAAAAAAAAAAAAAAAACTAAATCTGAACACATGTTCCAACGTATTCTCTATTAAGCTGATACCAAAACTCCATTCACTACGCTGGCAGCCCGGGCGTATTTTTTCTCAACAAGTCTTTACATTTAATTCTTGGAAGAGCACTGGTCTTATGCATTTAAAAAATACTTAACTTTTTGAGGAAATCGAAAGAGACGGGATTACTTTACCAGACATAGTTTTAGCAATAATATACCGCTTACATTTTTCCCGTTCTTTAAGGTTTGCATTCTCTAAAACTAGAAAAAAAAAAAAAAAAAAAAAAAAAAAAAAAAACTAAATCTGAACACATGTTCCAACGTATTCTCTATTAAGCTGATACCAAAACTCCATTCATTACGCTGGCAGCCCGGGCGTTCCCTGACTCCAGTTTTGGTCGAGTTTCTGTATTGGTACTGAAAGGTATTTGTTTATACGATTTAACTTATACTCCAAAGAAGGAAAAGCCTGTCCAATAGCCTCAATGGTTTTTCGCTTCCGCTGTTGTAGCCGCTGCCGGTAGTGACACTGAAAAGCCACCTCGCCTTCAAGTTTGTGTGGTTTCAGTTAGGGCCATAAGAATGAACAAAGTTGGACACTTCAACGTTTGGCATTCCATTTTATCTTAACAAGCCCGATTCAAGGGTTTCCTATCGGAATGATTTATTATCTTTTTATTATTATTATTATTATTTTCACGAATGAGCCCATGAGACTACACAAAGTATTTAGAAGCGTCTCTTTGTTTTCCTTTGAACCCATATTTCTCTCATTCTTTGGCTGTGGGCTTCTTTTCTCTCGGCTGTCCCCATTGCTCCAGTTCTTTCCTTCGGTCTGTTCTCGTGGTCAACTTGCCATTTTTGAACTTTGCTTCGTGGTACTTGGTTTTCCAAATTTGGACCGAAGTCCAGTTTGTTAGGACTGGAGTGGTTAGTTCCAGAACCGGTTCTTCCGCCCTCTCTGACGTTGGGAATATACCTTCTTCCGCCATCAAGGCCGTTGACATTACTATTATTATTATTGTTATTATTATTATAGCTCACAGTCCTTTAGCTTGGTTGGTCATATCGGACGATGAATGAAATTGGTGAAATAACACTCAAATGATCTCAGGGTCCATGGGACTTAAAGTTACTCGACATTCGTCTTCCCAAAATAGGGAAAATATCGAAAACCCATGAACCCGGTTAACTCACCCTAAGTGAGATTCGAACTCGCGACCTGTTGAATTTTAGACTACACGTTACCACCACACTATCCGGGCGGGGTTCGCATAAAATTAAATGTGATTAAGCGACGATTTAAGGAAAACTTATCCATGACCGTGTCAATGCTTTGCAAGTTTCGCGTTTTTTTTTGTTTTGTTTTTTGTTACATTAAAAGTGATATAGTATTGTTACAAAGCTTTATAAACATGTTTAAATCACCTTCTAAAAATGTGCATAAAGCAAATCTTCATATTATTTTAATAAAACAAACTGTGATGTTACATTCACACTACTTTCTCTAGACAGACTTCTCACAAAGGATTATTGTTTTCTGTATTTTGCTAATAGAGATAAACATTAGCAGAATTGCTTTATTACTTAGTGCTTTATAAGTAGAGGGAACCAAAAAAATTCACCAGGCTAAAGCAAGCGCTAAATGTTCTTAAAGCTATCGCTATGTGATTTTCATTGACATTCACTTCTTTGCATGGCCAGGAGTAAAACAGAAGCAAGGGCTGTTTTCTGATTGAGAAAAGTTTAAGTATTCTATAATTGAAATCAATGACTGGAAATATCTATGGAATAATTCGCTCTACCAAAAACGTATAACAAATTGTGTATTTTAACGAGGTCTACAGTTGTTGTGTACCTCTTACGGTTTGCCAGTTACACAAAAGACATTTAGAATGAAGAGTACTTCAAGGAATATCTCAAGGAATTCAGATATACATTTTATTTGCTATGTAAACATTTATAATATACGGCATTTTCATCTAAATTGTTATATCCATTTTTTTAGAAAATGTTGAAAAATGTTCCATGTAAAGTGTGGTTTACGGTGGGACAATTTTTTTCTGAAAATCTTCATCTCTCATCATTGGAATATACTGAACTAAAATAATAAGTTTGGTATTTAACCGACTTTTCGTTTTTTTTAATTATACTGCCCAAGGGCAGCCACAGATACATACGCTTACATACAATTTTTCTAAAACTGTTTTCATTCAGGGGTCCTCAAACAAGTATTTCTGGTGTAATTTTCGCATAAAATTTTTGAGTGGAATACAAACCTTCTCTACCTACTATGTACATGGCACATACGTGCTAGATAAAGTAAACGTCGACATTTCCTGTCAGTTAATATGCGCGAATTATCCATTGTTTCCCCTAGGTTGTAATAGTTTAGACAATTTTCAACATTTTAATTGTCCTTATAATGAAACGTTGAAGGTATCAGAGTGAAATGCTCAAATAAAGCATCCCAATGCAAGCTGACTAAAACTTGTTTTGCAGTACTAAGCCACATGTAAGGTATCGCAAAACTCATCAACGATTTTTGACAAAACTTAAGTGAAAATTTAACAAAATTATTTTAAGGATACGCATAATTTGAACAATTTTTCTTTTAGGTGATTTCTAGGCTATTAAGAAATATAAATGTGAAATTATATTTAAAACATGAAAATGCAACGAAAGAAGCTTAGATATTATGCTAGGTGCTAACTATATTGATCAAGCAATGTTCAAACTGGACTTGCCGACACTTCCAGGGAAATTCCTATCTCCAGCCAGAGCAGTCTTTAGTTAGAAGCCGGTACATACACTTTGCAAAGCTGTTCAGAAATGTCTACTGAAGGCCTATGGTATTTAATAGCGTAATGTTAAAAATAACCCAACAGCTGTTTTATTGCCATTTTAACAAGAAATACTGCGTGAAAATACAAATTATAAGGGATCGGGAAATTGTGGAAATGACGTAATAGCAAAGTCGAATGATTCGCGAAGCTAAACCCAAACGATTCCGTATTTCATAACATACTTGTTCCCAATCTGCTCAATTAATAGTAGCTTTTTGCGACATAATTTTGCGCTTGTCTACTGTTGCTCTGGTTTCAGAACACTCTTGGTTGATTACACTTTAAATAAAATTATGAATATTAAAATATCTTTCCTGAAACGCACTGTGTCAATAGGAGGTAACCTGCATTTTGTGTATTTGAAGCAGTTGACTTTATTTTTTTTCTTCTTTCAAGCGGCGTGCACATATAGCATCCCAACACCTAAGTATTTTACTAATTTTATCATACACTTTTGTTAATTTTACTGTAAAGTTAAAAATATGAGCAACACACGTGCGCAAACAAAAAATACCATAATATTGAGCTATCTTATTTTGGGGTAACACTGCAATTGATTAGAACATCCACTTGATATTTCAAAGCAAGTTTGATAATGTTACCAAAAAATTTAATCTAAATACACAAATACATTCACTGCCCGCCTGGGGTAGTGTGGTGGTAGCGTATCTGCCTTATATTCAACAGGTCGTGAGTTCGAATCTCGTTTACAGCGAGTTCCCTGGATAAGTTTTTTTCTCGGGGTTTTCCCTTATATTGAAAAGACGAATGTCGAATAACTTTAAGCTCCATGAACCCGAGATCATTTGAACATCATTTCATCCATTGCATCCATCGCCCGATATGATCATTCAGGTCAAAGGACGTTAAACTACATAAAAAAAAAAAAAAATACATTTACTATTATTACTTATCTTTCGCACAGAAGTAATATGCAACTTGATATCCGAAAACAATTATTAAATCTGTATACTTGAGAGTCTCCTAGTGCAGAATCTCTGTCCTTATTTCTCTGTTTACAATTTCTGCCACCCTTTACTCAGTCTTTTCTTTTAACACTTCCACGTTTTGTGAAATATGTGAGTAGCTCTAAATATTTAGTTAGACATCTGCAGCAGTTCGTTTCGTTTTGGTGATAGTGTAATGAAATTACCACAACTATTAGTAAATATTTCACCTGTTGCAAAGCTCTCTTTGGAGAAACGCATAATGCACACAACTGAATTTTTATTTGGCTCCCATTGATCCCGGTGGATGTTTCGTAACCACTTTTCTTTCATCTCAGAATCAGTTGGGAATCGAAAAGTGCTTAAACAAACTTCTTCCTTAGAACTGTCGTAATTGCTCCTGCACATAGGAACACAACATTTCTTGGGCATCTGCAGGCAGAAAAAGAATTACATTGTTTCTGCTATAACTTTTTACATGCCATATAAATTAAAATTATAAATCGAATGTGTTGTACTTACCTTGCTGTATGAGAAGCACATTGTAAATCCAGACTTATTACAACAAAACGCCTTTAACTTAAATGTTATTCAGTACATGTACATGTAACATGATAGATGCTATAAAGTACATAAATTTAAATTGTTTCCACTTTATCATCGTAAAAAAAAAAAAAAAATCATTAGTTTCGCGTCTAGCAGAAAGCTTACTGCCGCGAAAACAGTCTCCGCTAGATGTTGCCAAACTTACCAGGTTCCGGCTTATAACTATAAACGGCTATGCTCCAGGTATTCCGGCGTTATTGTGCTATTAAACGAGGTGCTCAATTTTATTGTTCCAAATTGTCTGTACAAACACCATAAAAGCAAAGTTCCTAATGTAAAGGGAAGTAATGGTGTAAAATTAAAGGCATTTGTTTCAAAATATGGAGAATTCCCCCCCCCCCCCCCCCACGGACGGTTGTATTTTATTTTGCAAGATCTGTGACGTGAGAGTGGCTGCTGAAAAAAAGTTTACCGCAGAACAACACGTCACGGGAGAAACATTACGTACTCTGTGTGTGATATTATTCGGTCGCTAATTTTGCAAAAAGGAAAGTTCCTAGCACTCAGATAAATGAAGTAAATATTTTGCTGTTATTTTTCCTAGATATTCGTTTACATTTATTTATGGGATGAAAAGGGAATATTGTCTCAAACAATGCGCAGAAGTTTTAGTTGTTTTTGTTAATTACAGACAAATGACGATAATGCTGATGCAACCATTAAAACGATGTAATAGTTCTTTTAGTGTTCCTTAGTTCCTTTCAAGCCGTCGGCGATTTGAAAATAACGCCACTCGAATTCAAATCTATACACGATTCAGAAAATGTGTCCCCCCCCCCCATTTATCATGCCGCAGTTGTTAAATGTGCGTACGCGAAACATCGCGCGTTAACTTATTCAGAGGCGAATAGAGCGCTTTCTTCAACCTGTGAAATAGCCGAGATCACTGCACCGCTATCCGTGAATTCAGAAGTGCCAGCAGGTGATGGTTGGATCCTCACCTCCTGCATAAACATTTAGATTAATATCTGTCATCATTTTTTTTTTTTTGGTAGTGTTTAACGCCCGCTTTAACTACTAATGGCACCGCAGGCGGTGACACTGATGATACATGAATGATGGAGCACCGGTGGAATGCGATGGCGGGGGAAACCGGAGTACCCGGAGAAAACCCGCCCCAGCGCCGTTTTGTCCACCACAAATCTCACATGCGGTCGCTTGGGATCGAACCCCGGCCGTCTAGGTGAGAGTCGAGTGGTCTAACCACTCGGCCACGGCGCGGCCTATCTGTCATCAGGAATGGAGAATCTGGATAAACGTACGCTTGTAAATGGCCAGTTAATGGAGACATGTCATTATTGCATAGTGCTGGAAATACAATGGCAACGCTGCTGGGTATAAAAGTTGCTTTACGTTCAAGCAATCCACACTGTATTGTTTTATGTCAGTGATTGATTTATTCCATATTTTTACAATGTATTTTACGACCACCAGTACAGGGTGGTCATAACCGTTAAACGGGGTTACTTGAGAAAATGCGGTAAGTGAATATTTTCTGTTAGGGACATTTTTCCTGCCCAAACACCATATTTGCTAATGGCAGTGCATAAGAGAGTGAACAAACATGAAGATATAGTATAGACTTTGCTTCATAACATATGCAACTAGTATACATAAATTAATAAAATCAGGCTTCATTTATTTTAAACAATATGAAGAAATAATATCTTATAGAGGCACTTCTTCCTGAGCTCAGATTCATGATAATCTGATACACTAAGTCTCCTAATCTAGATTATGTAATTGATAAAAATATTAATGTAAAAATAATAGTTGCAACAAATCCTCACTTATCTTTTGGAATCCTTGCCTGGACTAGTTTCGCAACGATTTCATTCATTATCAACATATCCAGGCAAGGATTCCAAAAGATAAGTGAAGATTTGTTGCAACTATTATTTTTATATTAATATTTGTGTTATTCTTCACTGTTACTAGCTTCTTTCTACATTTATAAGTTTATTTGTTTTGAAGCATTCCTTAGTTTCAGTACATTTTAGGTTATTGCTTATGATGGATGTGGTGGAATATAATAATTATAGGTTTAATCTGAATTTTAATAATACTAAACATGAAATTAAGCTATATTTGAAATTACAAGAAAAAAGAAGAAATATTCTTGCAGATATACGTTTCTTAAACCTGTGTTTAAAACGTAAAGTAACTCCTATTTTTGTTAGAAAAACTGTTAAATTTGACAATAATAGTATTCATCAAAAAGCAGCAGAGAAGAAAGTAATTGAAGTTGAAAGAAGTTTGCATTTTAAAAACTTAAATAACATTGAATTGAAATTATATAATTTGCATCTTAAACTTATAAATGTTTTAGGTAATTCAATTTGGCTAAATTTGGAATATAAATTGTTTGAAAATTTGAACTTTAGCATGAAAAATAAAACAAATAAACTGAAAAATAAGTTATATAAATTATGCTTAAAACAAAATAAATTGAAACCAACTAAAGGGAATAACCCTAAAGATAATGCAATTAACCTTTCAAATTGTAATTTCAATGAGAAGGAAATTAATTTTTTGAATAAAGGTTTAAAAACCTGTGTAGATTTTTCAAAAAATATAGATGATTATGTAGCAGATATAGAAATTGCTAGTCAGGATTTAAATGAAAACAATAAATTATTGGTTAAAGAAAAATGTAGTAAAATATTACAGAATTTGAATAAAAATCACCCTAAAGTAAATCACAATAAACAAATTATTAAATCATTAAAAGAAAAAGATGTAATCTATACTAAAGCTGATAAAGGCAACAGCATTGTAATTTTAAATAAAATTGATTACATTAATAGAATGGAACTCTTACCTCAAGGTGAAGATTACAAAAGCATTGATATTAACCCTTTAAAATCCTGCATTTCAATTTATAATAAGACCTTTAATGAAATTAAAAGTATTACAAATAAAGAAAAGCAAATTATAAAAATCAGTAATCCAATTTTACCCAGAATATATGCTCTTCCCAAAATTCATAAACCTGGAAATAAAATGAGACCTATTGTAAATTGCATAAATTCACCTACTTACAGCCTAGTTAAATGGTTAAATAAAAAATTCACTAATTTTGAAAAATTTGAGAGTTTAAGTATTAAAAAAAAAATTCTTTTGAGCTAGTTGAAAGGATCAGCAATATTACATTATCTACTAATGATAAACTTGTTTCTTTTGATGTAACTGCTTTGTTTCCAAGCATTCCTAGAGAAAAACTTTTGAATTTTTTAAAAAAATGGTTAAGTTCTATAGAACTGAATGAAGATTTAATAAATGATTTTGTTATCCTTACTAATCTTTGTTTGGATCAAAATTTTTTCAGCTTTAATGACAAATTCTATCAACAAACTTCTGGTTTAGCAATGGGTAGTCCGCTTTCACCTTTTCTTGCTGATCTTTTCATGAGCTATTTTGAAATACAGGTCACTAAAGCATTCCCTCTAATTTTTAAAACTTGGTATAGATATGTAGATGATATATTTGCTATTGTTCCTGATAAACATGTAAATGATGCTTTAAAACTTTTAAATTTACAAGATAAGGCTATAAAATTCACATTAGAAACTGAAAGTGATGGCTTTCTCCCTTTCCTGGATTTAAAAATAATAAAAAAAGACAATAAATTGAATTTTGGAATATACAGAAAGCAAACCCACACTGATAATTATATAAAAAATAATGGCTTTAACCCTTTTTCACATAAATTTGCTGTTTTTAATAGTTTAATTTATAGGTTAATTAATTTATCCCTTAATAAAGATGAATTCTATAAAGAATATAAACACATTATTAACACTGCTTTAATTAATGGTTTTAATACTGATTTTATAAATAAAAAAATTGAGAAGTTTAAATATCAAAAAGCTATTAAAGATATTTCTACGCTTAAGAAAATAAAAGATAATTACATTTTTAAAAAATTTACTTATCACCCTTGGGCAAATAAAAAATTCACAAATATTTTCAAAGAGCATGGCATAATATTGCTTCCTCAAAATAAATACAGTATAAAAAATTTGTTAGGCTTTTCTAAAAAGGATGAAATTTCAAAAAATAAAAAATCTGGCATTTATCAATTAAACTGTTTAAATTGTGACCTTGTTTATATTGGTAAGACTAAACGTCATTTGGAAACCAGAGTAAAAGAACACTTTAGGAATATTAAATACAAACAAATTGATAAATCAGCTGTAGCAGAACATTTTTGGAAATTTAATCATGAAATAAATCCAGATGTTAAATTATTAAAACACTTAAATGGGCTCATAGATTTAATGGTTTGGGAGAAAATATTTATATTAAAGTATAGAAATCATGCAATGAATTTTGATATACCTCCAATTGACACTCTTACCAAATTTGTTTTGATTCCAGTAGTTAGCAATGCATTTAGATGAATTGAAAATGATCTGGAAATATATTCCTCCCTGTGCAATTGTGAACTGTGATGAAACCAATAAGCAAGATGATCCTAGGAAGGTTAAGGTAATCACCAGAAGAGGCATTAAATACCCAGATTGAATATTAGATCACTCTAAATGTAGTGTGTCAGTGATGTTTAGCAGCAGTGGAAATGAGAGTATTGCTCCCCCTTATCGTGTGCTATAATGTGACAAGGTGGGCCCCCTGGTTGTTGTTATACTAGAAGCAAGTCTGAATGGTTTAATGAAATTGTTTTTGAGAATTGGTTTCAAACAATAGCCCTGCGGTATTTTAAAAGGCTACTAAAAGATGTAAAAATATTAATTGGGGATTATTTAAGTAGTCATGTTTCTCTAAATTCATTGCAGCAGTGCAAGGACAGCATTAATTTTGTACTGTTGCCTGCTAACAGCACTTACTTAACCCAACCCATTGATATGGCATTTTTTAGGCCTTTAAAAGGGAAATGGAGGGAGATTTTGAACACCTGGAAGCTGAAGAGTAGAGGGGTCTTGCCAAAAGATTAATTTCCATCTCTCATGAAGAAATCCTTGAGGAATTTGACCAAAATAATGTTGCTTCTAATTTAAAATCAGGATTTAAGGGATGTGGCATTTGTCCTATTAATAGGTGTTAAAGAGATTGCCTGTACAGTTCTGATCAGCTATGAATCTTGATGGAATTAGAGAAGAGTGGAGGAAAAGTCTCCAGGAATTTCCTTCAGCAACAAGGGCCAGCAAGAAGACAACACAAAGAACCAGAGAACGTAGAACAAATGCCCTACCTGGTAGAAGTTTAATAGAAGAAAATCTCAGAGTTCAACCAGAATGAAGGAAAACCAAACAAAAGACTTATTCCAGGTCTCCAGTAACTATGGACTCGGAATCAAGACATTGATGAGCCTACTCTCACTGAAGCATTACCAAATATGGACATTATTGCTGCAGGAAATGATGCAACCAGTGAGGTAAGGAAAGGAGATTTTGTGAAAGTGCAGTTGGCATATAAAAATACCAAAAAAGAACAAAAGAAAATGTTTGTTGCAAAGATGAAAGAAATTGTGCACCAAATGTTACTCTGAGCTCTGTGAGGGAATCTATAAAAGTAGCAGGAATATTCTTTTTCCCAAACATTCCAGATATTTCCACAGTAAATCTGGACAATGTACTGGCAGTTATAAAACCTAATTTGCTAAGAGGGTGCTTCTGCTTCAAGAAATTCTGAGGAGTAAAATGAAATCTGTAAGGTTTAGTCTTTTCTTTTTTTCTGATAAAAGTACTATGATATTAATGCAATTTTTCAATTTATTTTATTTCTTGTTGATCATTTTTAAAAATATCCTTTGTGGTCCAAATAACCTGTAGCATTTTTAATTTGTAATAATAAAATTTAAAGATAGGTGTTCCAAGTAACACTCTTGCTGTGGGTATCTTGGAACACCCATTTAAATGAGTACATCTGCTAAGTAATTAGTGGAGGTATCATTTGCCTTTACATATTTTTTCTGTAGGTTACTACTAAATAGATAAATGCATAACATGGGAACTTTTTTTAATTACAAGAGGCATATGACAAAATGAAATTTCAGAAGTGATCCAAGTAACTCTGATTTACAGTACTAAATTCATTTGATTTTGATATTTCAGAATCCTATTCTGAAATAGCAATTGTATTTATATCATATTACTGTATAATTAACTATAAAGGAATGCAATCATGCTGAGTTCACTCAGCATTTATAAAGAAATTATTTTTGTTTCTAATACATTTAATTTCCTTCTTATCTAATGAGGCTTTCCAACATGAGAGATATAAATGTTTCCTTATATCCATTGTAAGCTAATATAAACAATAATGCAAAAGTGAAATATATGCCTTAACTTAATAATAGTATTCAAATAATATAGATGCATTTGAATGTGGGTATTTAAACGAAAATATTGATTTTGGGAAGAATGTTTGCCATTTCAGGTAGGCGTATTTCCCTGGTTTATTTACATTTATAATTTATGTTTGATAAAGCATTCAAGTATATGGGCATTTTACGACATTCGGTCCACCTACCGACTTTGCTGGTATTGGACAAAAACTCCTTTTAACCACTTCAGCTTTTCTGGTCGCTTGCACGACTGCTGCTGATTAAACTTAACCATGTGAGCAAAGCATGCCACACTAGGAGCATTTTACTTCAGGTCCACTATTTAAGCGAAACACATTAATAACATTTTCTGCAAGTGTATTGAAGTTGAATTTGTGATATTTTCGGTTAATTTACAATGATTGCTGAAATATTGGTTTCCAAAACTGCAAGATGAACAAATGCCATGCCCTCTTGAATACACTGGGAAGGAAGGCATATGGAAAATTTCATTATCATAACACCTATGTAGGAACTCCTGAGAATTAGGTGACCCATCATATACTCAAACAGAAAGTGGGTATTTACTTTTGTGAAAGATAGTACATAACACATCAATGTGTTATGCTGTATTTTTAGAAATTACTTCAAGGGGGAGGAGAACTTTAACCTTCAGATGTTACATGCATTTGTTATTGAAACGTTCTCCATAGCACCTACGAGCAATGCATCACCTATATGCCAATCGTCCATTACATTTATTTTATTTATCAGTACATATAAATCATGGTAACGCAGCTAAATATGAATGACTTACTATAACATTCAAAAAGGGAGACAACATAAAAATAAATTTATCTATGGAGGCTTGAAACCTCAATATTTTAAACTGATGCTCACACATTAACCATAGTGCTAAATAATGCCACTATTTCTATGCTCTCTAAAATCCAGCTCTTCGATCAGTGGCATGCTAATGCTTAATACATTTTATGCTATAGCAAAGAATTTAAAACCCATAGGTTTCCTATATTAAACTTTTTAGTTTGGACCCCTCTACAATCCTGTCAATTTGTGTGGTCGACGCCTTGTAATTCTCTCCAGGCTGATATACTGCATGCAATTTTTATAATGAGAGCTTTTAAGTGGAGTAATGGAGGAATAGGACATTTTGCAAGAAGAAATAATGCAGTTTTCCTAATTCAGAAAAAGAGACTTGGTGAGTACTAATCACACAAGTCATGCTATATTTGGCTGACAACAGAATACAAACAGAGAATAGCGAAAACTTACACATTTCTAAGTTGTTTCCTTAAAATGTACTTAATTATGTACAAAACAATAGCAATTTAGTGTTGTGCCAATTATGCAGTAGATATATTTCACATTTTCGGGACTATCAGACTAAATTTGATAAATACTCAAAATGTAAACTCACTGTCCAAAATCAAATATCCAAGATGATATTGTCTTGCTTGATCAGAATGCAACATAGAAGAGGAAAATCACATACAATAAACAAAATAATTTTCAAGCATTTCTGCAGCCATAGCAAGAACTATTATAATAATGTAACAGATGAAATTCGGAATATAATTTTGTTCTAAAAAGAAGAAGTGTTGTAGAAAAGCTATCGTGGAAAAGAATCAAAAGAGTTACCTTCAATTGGTGAACTTTGATTCCCTTTTGTGTCTATAATTTAAGTAATAGGTCAGATACATTGATATATTGACACACAGTATTGCTTTTAACAGATATCTATTATTGGCATTTGTGCATCAAAAAAATTAATATCAGAGTAGAAAATTGCGAAAAATCTGAGAAAGTACCCTACATTCAGCTTCAAATGAGATGAGATAGTGGTGATCCAAGCAGAGCAATGGTACCACAATGGCAAATACCACTTCTTGTAACTGGTGCTATGTGAGCAAGCTTCTCTTTCATTTGCCACTTCCGGGTGACATTTTTGAAAGCGATACAATCCTAATTTGGTTCAAATAAAATTTTGAAATGAAATAATGTTGACAAATGTATAAAATTATAATATTTTTGAATAGTGAAAGACACTAAATTTTGGCAATTCAATATGAAGGAAGGATCTAATCAAGAAAGGACATTTTTATTGAAATATAAAATAGATAGCATATGATTCAGAACAAAACTGCAAGAAAAAGAAATGCATTTTAACAGAAGGAACATTAATAAAGATATTAATTTAAATTGCTGTTGTTTCTTGACTCCCCAGGAATTATTTTCTATTGGCATGAAAATAGAATTTTTTTCTTTATGCTATTAATCTATTTACACTTATGGTAGTTTCATTTTACATTTAGTGACACAATTATACAATAAGGGATGCAGCTTTTTTTGGGGTACTGTAAATTATATTTATTTTTTTGATTAGGCTGGTAGCCCGGCTTTGTATACATTTACTAATAACCTAATTTTTGTTGTGGTATAATTGACAGCCAAATATAAATCACCTATTCACCACATTCACAAGAATTCCCAATACTTTTCACAATTTTAAATTCACATATTGGTATATATGCTATTTTTAATGTATGAGAAGTAGAGAAGTCATATACAACTTTTTTGGAAAGTTGTTTATGACTATGAGGACTATTTGTCATCTTATCAAAAATGGAATGGAACATGTCCCTTAAATTACACTTTTTACACTGCCATCTGAATTGTTTTCCTGAAAGTTGTGGGGAAGTAAACGATGGGCATGGTGAACATTTCCACCAACAAATACCATTAATGGAAAAAGATTACCAGGGAAAGTGGAGTGCAAAAATGCTGCTGACTACTGCTGGACATTAATCAGGATGCTCCTCAACTCGACTACAAGAGTGAAGCAAAGAGAAAGCATATTTAGTAAAGGTAGGCGATCATGAATCTGTTTTACAAGACATCAGACATATTTTCACAGAAAAAATTACTATCGTATTTTTCATAAATAAAAATTTGTTGTCCAGTGTAATCTATGGAAAATTCCTATTACAACCAACACTGTCATAGTAGAGGCTGTACTAAGCTCATCCATGTATCTCGAAACTTTCCCCAGTGTTTTTCTTTAAAGTCTTTTCATTTGTACATCTTTCATCTTCTTGCCCACACCCCTGTCCCATAGCTTTTAATTGTCAAACATATTTAGTCGATACGTTATTCAAATGATAAGAGTACTGCATTTTGATTGTGTTATTCTAGCAAAACTCGTCATTGTTAATTCAGCTTTATTACTAAAATGATACTGTGGGAGAATGTATTGCTCCAGATAAGTTTGATCTCTGATATTATTGGCTACCAATTCTGTTGAATATATTGACCATGGTGCATTTAAATTTATTACCTCATTATGGTTAAATATTTATGTAGTAGACTGATGGGAAATGTTGCCGACTAAGGGTCTGTTGGCCATGTAACATCAGGCAGCCAACCTTTGCATCTGAAATGAGCAATGTTCTGCATAATGGAGTGTATACAGTAGGTATTACAAAAATGAGGAAAGGCAGTGCACCCACAGGGTAGTGGGGAAAAGATGAAATATGCAATTAACAATGTGGGAAAGCAACTGTACTGTTGGCATAATAACGGTAATAGCAGTGCTTCTATAGTGTTGCGGGTAAACGCTGAAATAGATATTGAATTTCATTAAGAAGAAATTAGGAAACTGAAAAATAGTGTAAAGGCAGTGCACCCATAGGGAGGCCGGAAAATGATTAAATAATAATATTATTATTTTCATTTGCTACCAATGCGGCTATGTTTTCGTTAAAAAGAAACAAAGCAATTGATAAGTTTTTATTTGATAGTAGCATTTTGTATTAAATTTCTCCATTTAACCCAAAATATTACTTGATCAAATGTATTAAGGGCACCAAAATTGCAGTATGAGGGTGACAGGGGTATCTTCATTTTCTGATGAAATCATCTTTAGCAAACTTATATACTACATAACCTCAAATAACCAGCATCTGCAATAGGTAGGTTAACCTAAAATGGTACACTAGCTGGATTCTGTCATTTCTCCACTATTTTCAGACTCCAAGAAGGATTATTGGCTAATGTGCATAGTTTATAACTTGTTAATTTTAAAGAATTCCGATAGCAAAAATATTTTTTATATGTGAAACAAGTACGTTTTTATTTCTTTGTTTAAACGATGTGACCAAGGGAAGGATAATTAATTCATAAAAATATTTTTGATTTTCACTGTTATCATGTGTCATTGATGCAATAACCGGATGAATTCCCTTAACATTGAATGGAGAAGGAAATTAGAGCAGTACTACAGCTATCTAGCGGCAAATAAACAAGTGCAATTTTTATTTCTTTATTTTAAACGATAAGAGCAAAGAAAGAACAGTTAATACATAAAAATATATTTGAATTTCACTGTTGTGTTGCATCATTGTCTCGACAAACTGGTGCACTACTATATTATTGAATGGAAAAGAAAAACAGAACACTACTACCATTTAGCAACATATTACCATGCTACTACTGCCACCTTGCAGCTTTTTACTGGTTGTGTTCCCTTGTTAGTGTCCACTCATTTCTACAGCACTTTTTCATTTTCTAAAGTTGGTATGTATTTGCAGCATTGTGCAGTAAACAGACCCTTAGTCGGCAACATTACCGACTGATGTTCCTATCCCCTACCTATCCTAAGATCCATTAGTGTAAAACCTATCATAGTCAGTTGAAGTTAAGTCTGCAATTGTCAGGGGAGAATTGACAGCTGGTGCATAAAGCCCTGGGGAACTTCCTGTTTGGGAAACTGTCTACTTCTCTGTCAGCTGGGTGCATGATGCGGAGACTGGTATTTATAAGAGCTGGGATGAAGCTAACTAGTTCATCCCAGCTCTTATAAATACCAGTCTCCGCAAGCTCAAACCATCAGTTCACCCTGAAGACTAGGAAGATGCACTTCTTCGAAATGTTGGAGTCAAGCCAAGTTTTTACCTGGCTAGAAGCCCGAGAAAATTTTGAATTAAAAAAAACATTGTCTTGTATTCAAATAAATATTGTACATCTTACTTTGATCTCTGGCTTAGGCACTGATATTACTATTTGAACACTATGTTGTTGAAATAACTCAAATTAAATATAAAATATATGCTTCAATTGCTATTTATTGTGCTGAATTTTAAGGATCTATATTTTGGAACTGGTTTGGAGATATTCCCACAATATAAACCTGTAGAACACATATGCTCTGCATGTGGTCAAGCAGAAGGAGGAGGAAGTAAAATTGGCTGTCACCATTATGTGTCATTTTGTTTATTGTGTTGCTGAGGTTGTTGAGATGTGCTGCTGAACAAAACGTATTTCTTGGTGGCATCAAGATGCTACAAAATGCAAATACAATGTTCTAGAGCAGTATTGGCAATCCTTCAATATTTTGACATTCAGTATGACAATGTTGCTGGCCTTGTCACAGATTCTGCAAGGTACAGACTTCATGTGCACAAATGTGTGACGTGCTCTGCCCTGCAATGATCCATGTACAATGTAGGGACCACAAGCTGAACATTGTGCAAGCATATGGTCCACACAGTTACAAGAACTGAATAAATGTGTGACAAATGCAAAGATGCTATTTTTGAATGCTAGGAAAAGGAAACAATAATACATTTCTTTTCTCTGGGACGTTACTTGGAAGAGGAAACAAAGATAACAGCTTTTCCATCACCAGTGATGACCAGATGGAATTCTTGGTATAAACCTGTGCTCTAAGTGGTGATCATCTATACAAGAAAGATATGGTCAACTTCTGCAAGTCAATGGCCTTGCCAGATGGAGGTACTGCTGTGCGCTTTTTTTCTGAATTGCAAAATAAGAAGGTTGTGATCATCACTGCCAGCACTACCTTCCTTAAAGAGCACAGCCTGATTATTGATGCCATAACCACCTTAGCAGGATCTTCATATTCCTTTTGTCACAAAAACTACAAAGCCGAATTGCTGATATTCTCAGCAACTTCAGATTGGCTGTTTGATTCTAAAACAGCTGCAGCCATCAGTATTCTCAAATCTAAGGTAAGGAAAGCTGAAATTAAGCAAACCTTTGAAAATGTTGGGTCTCTCTGCGAGACAAAATTGACAAGAATTGCAACAACGGATCCAGCACAATTACTGAGAACATGGGCAAACTGTTTGATGAAAAAAGCATTGTCAGAAACAATGAAGCAACTATATTGAAAATGTCAGCTGCCATGAAACTACTTAAAAATCTGGACAGTCATGTGCTACTTTCTGGGTACTTGTGCTTTCAGACAATCATTGAAGAAGCCATTCTAAAGGGTGAAGTTGTGAATGTGCTTGACATTTTGCTCAGCAAGAAAGGAGAACATTGCACATTTGTTGAATGCTGTGTGAAGGCATTATAGGTACCATACTCAAATGTAGATAGTGAATGTGCAACCTCCTCATGTGGATATATTTTGTCAGACTTGAGAACAAATGCCTCTCTAGAGACTTTGGAAAGGCAGTTGAGTGTGTATTTTGGATTTGAGCAAAAAAAGCTTGACTTTTGTGGTGTGTGTGTATATAATCCTTTTTAATTTATGTGGTATTGTAGTATTATGATAACTTAATGTGTTTTGTGTATGGAATTTAATTTGAATATGCATGTTTTGGTATGGGGTGTTTCTTGTGTGTGCAATTTAAGATATAATTATGTATATTATGGTTGGATTGTGTGTATTTAAATAAATAAATATAGTTTTTTTTATTTACCGCTACATGAAAGTATTGGCTGTTTTTAACCCGCTGAGAGCTAAATTTTTATACCTCTTTCCTTTAAAATTACTTACCATTTTTCAGGGGCCCTACCTATAAGTCAATTCACTAGATGCTGATGGACATGTTGATGTTGACAGCTGAGATAGCTGCCCCCATTTTGAATGGCAGTCAATTTTGGAAAAAAACAAAAAACATTGTCTTGTATTTGGTTAAATATAAGTACTCTTTTCATTAAAGTTCTGATAAACAAGCTTTTGTTTACTAACACTACTATTATTTCCTGTATTAAAGCCACATTCTCTTCAAATGTATTAGATGTATAGTTCTTTCTGTCCAAAGAATATTTATAGTGTGCTCCCATGCTCTGTATGAATGCTGTAGTTATCTTTCATTTCTATGTATGTACTATGAACAATCTATAGGAGTTACTTTTATGTTGAAATAAATGAAAATAGTTCTGGGCGTTAACAACACTCTGCATTATAAAACCTATACAGAAGATGATTAATATTCTGTATTATAAAACATATTCACAAGATGATTCAATGCCTAATATGTATAAGGCATATTTAGCTCTATGAATATCACAATTATGCACACTAGAGTACAACTTTAGTAAGAGATAACCTACAACTCAGTTAGCATGGACTTGTGAACAAGGGTCTAAATGTAAATGCACAAAAATATGAATATGACAGGGAATTAAATGAATAAGAGCATATCTTATCTTATGGAACAGTTCTATATTATGTAATTTTCAGTTCATGTAACATTTATACCTGATATTCTGCCAGTGTAAACAAAGTATAAATTAAGTGTTACCATCACATTGGACATTTTACAACTACTGTAGTTCTAAATGTTTTTACAACAATCTGTTTATGCACTGCAATTTAGAAATTACTGTTACAATTCCAACTCAGTAATTTCTAATTCAAATGCACATCAGTGCCAAATTTCTGCACATGCACTCATTTCCTGAGTTTCAAAACTTTTGTTTTCCCAGAGTATCCAAAACTCTGCTGCATATCCTACGAACTTCATTATTCACAGCAGCATTAGCCTGAAGTTGAAGGAGTATTTCTTTTATTCTCAGAGAAGTGACCATAGGGCCATATTTCGGTGCTGAAAGCAAAAAAAAAAAAAAACTTTTAAAACATGTATTTTAACTGTGATACAAAACTTTTAAGCATTTCATGATTTAAGTTCTCAACCTATGAACGAACTATTGTCTTTTACCATCTTAAATTCCAACTCTCTATCTGATTAAAGCACTGCATCTTAGTGGAAAGAAAATGTTAATGTAACATTGAAGGATGGAAACCATTTCAAAACTATACATTCCAAAAATCAATCTTCTAATTTTGCACTAACATTATTCAACTATTATTGATATATGGTGGACTTTGTGACAGTGATGTGTTTTAAAAATTGAAAATTAGTTGAGTTGATTTTGTAACACTACGTCACTTGCTTTTTTTTTTTGTATTTGACATAGCTACAGAGAATGGATTCTGGGCAGAACTGGCATACGAAAGTTAATAAGCCAAAATTAGGAAGAGAATTAAAGAAGTCAGTACACTCACTCAAAACCAGAAAGAGAACAAGATCTACAAGAAGTTAACATACCACCCTACAACTTTCTACAAATTCTAGAGGATCTTCAAATGACACATCATTCTAGCCCCAAAAAACAATTACTCCATAAAAAACATTTTAAATTCTAAATTAAAAAATGATAATCCCACAAGAAAACAAGCTAGGAATATATCAGTTCAGCTGCAATGACTGTGAAAAAACCTACATTGGTAAAAAAAAAAAAAAAAACCAAGAGCAAAAGAACACCACAGAAATATTAAACTCAAACAAGAAGGCAAATCTGCGATAGCTTGGTGTTTTTGGAAAGAGAAACACACCACAAATAGAAGCCCAAAAATACTCAAAAATATCACAAGGAAGACAGAATTAAAAGTTTGGGAAAACAAGAACAGCGTTTTCAATTTTGAAATCCCGCCAGGCACCTACTGACACAGAGGTTCATCACACCACCACCAGGGATAAAGACAACCACCACAGCAAGCAATACCTGCAGTCAACCAAAGGAATTGAACAATGGAAGCATATGGCTTCTGAAACATGTTTTCTGAAATAAAAAGTAAGTAATGTAGTGTTACAAAATCGACTCAACTAATTTTCAATTATTATTCAACTATTTTGACAACCAGTACATTTTGATAAAGTACATTGCATTACAACACTTACAAGAATGAAGACAAAGCAAAACCCTCATCAGCTCTATGGATACCAAAGATGACAACAGTAGCTCTATGGATACAGTAATTGAAGGCAAAACAAGCATACATGAATAACACTGCATAACAGGTGACATCCATTCTTTAGATGATGGCAACACAAACGGAAGCTCTACAGATATAGTAAGTGAAATAGATGTACAGGAATCAGTATCCACACTTCAGAATTAAATCAGTCAAATTTTGTTCCGTTCTCTTAGCATAACATATATTGTTGCAAATAGACAAATCTGCTGAGTCACACTATTTTTGGACAGAAAACCACAACATTGGGCAAAATATAAAATTGTTAATAGAGGGAGAAAATGCACATAATAAAAACAGCAATTACGTAATAAATTTTGAAAAGAAGTGTTAAAACTTTGTGTCCCAATTACTAATGGAGGAGGAGGAGCATCAGTCACCAAACTGCTCAAGACAAGGACAAATGTTCTTGAAAACGTTTCAATGTTTTCAACTAATTAAGTGAAGGTGAGTGTAAATAGCATAACTCCAAGATGTCATGTTTTACCTACAATGGTATACTAATTTTTGTGGCTACTCCCTCCGAGTAGCTGCTAACATAAATGTAATAACAGTGCTCCACCACCAAGTGCATTGCTAAATTTTGGGTTATGGATGAAGGAGCAGTTTAGAAATAGTAAATATAAATAAATAGACAAATAAGCTCAGGCAAATAAATTTTGGTCATTTAATAATGAATTAAACCCAAAAGCTAAATTATTGAAGACAAGCATGCTAAGAATCTAATCTTTAGCCAGAGAATTATAAATTAGAGGGAAGTGATCCAAATGGACAATGAGGACCAAAAGGTTGACATGGAATCTGAATTGCAGTGCCCCACATAGCTTGTGCCAGAGATGGAGAACCACTCAGCCAAATGCTGACCAAACACCAAGTGTTTAACTCAAAGATCAATCAGCAAGGACTTAGCCACTCTCCTAACCTCATCCACCAGAAGTTTTTTAAAGCTACCAGTTGAAATATATTAGCTGATGTTATGGGAGGGGGATAAAACTACAGGGTACATTTTATAATAACTATACAGTCTAAAACAAGCTTTGCAAACAGTAGATAAACTAAAAATGTACCAAGCTAAGACACAGATTTTAGTGTTTAAGAAAGGGAGAAAATTAAACAAATACAAAAAATGGAAAAATGAGAGTTTAGACTGTAAGGTAGCATAAGAGTGTGTATACTTAAAAGCCAAAACTGAGGGAGGACGTTTATGGGAGAAACAAAAGAAATTAGCATAAGGGAAAGGAGCATTAGCAGCCTTAAGAGGATGCAAAAGTAGAATACTAAATAGTGAGGTAATTGTAATTTATTAGCAGCCTATAGACTCTTTTCGAGTATCGGGCATTGTCAGTTTACATTAAACAAAATTAGCATTAAATAAACTTAGTCTACGTAAATTATAAAAATACATTAATATATACAGGATCAAGTAGCTAGAGAGAAGATGCTAAAATGCTATATATGTCAGAAGTGTGGAGGCTGGGAGGCTATAGATGTGGTTCATAGGATGTTCTCCAAGGAAATATTAGGATTACCCTGGACAAGTATAAGGGAGGTAGCTAAATTGAGATGGGAGAAGGGCAAAGAAAGGAAATTGAGAGAGCAATGAAAGACTGGTGCAGAATCTTTACATTAGAGAAAAATCAACATTTTAAGGCAATGTTTAGCATATCAAATGAAGATTTTAAGAGCTAGTGAATGGGCAAACAGTCTTCAAAAGAACTTGGAAAGTAAATGGGCTAGGAGAATTATGGAGAAGAAGGGAAAAAACATAAATGGGTTCTAGAAGGCTACAAGAAAATGATGTATGATCTGAAGCTTTCACGGTGATGGTTACTAAGTAAGATTGGCTTTGATTTTATTATTATTTATTTTTGATTAGAAGATATTATTTATTGGATTTTTTTTTATTATCAAATGGGTATTTGGTTTTTCTTTTTATGTTTACCTTTATGTAATGTATGATTTGTTTCTTGTCTTGCTGAAACAAATCATAGACCGTTTGGTTTTCCTGATGAGGGCTTCTCGGGTGATTTGCCATGTCATGTTTAGTGGGAAACTGCGAATACCATGTAAAAACTCGGCGCAATTTGTAAAAATTGTTCAAAACCTGAAACTGGATCCCAAAGACTTGTTAGTGAGTTTTGACGTGAATTCACTTTTCACTAGAGTTCCCCTACAGGACACATTGCAGCTGTTATCCGAACATTCTCCAAAGGATATTATTAGACTCGTTGAACACGTGCTCACTTCCACTTATTTTATGTACGGCGAACAATTTTATGAGCAAACTGATGGAGTAGCCATGGGTTCACCTCTTTCCCCCGCAGTTGCTAATTTTTACATGGAATACTTTGAACACAATGCCCTTCAGTCCACAGCGCTCAAGCCAAAATCATTCTCCAGTACATTGATGACACCTTTGTTATTTGGCCACATGGTATAGACACTCTACACATTTTTCTTGCACATCTCAATAGTCTTCATCAAAACATACAGTTTACCATGGAAACTGAGGAACAAGGCGGCCTTCCATTTTTAGACATTTATATATACAAAAAGGCAGATAACAAAAGTTCACAGAAAAGCTACACGTACGGACCACTACCTGGATGCACATAGTCACCAAAAGAAGACTGTCCTTAACACCTTGTTTTACCATGCTTACAATATTGCAGACAAGATCACATCTCCCAAGAAATTATTCATCTAAAAAGCATATATAAAAAGAATGGCTACACAAATAGAGAAATTCACCGTGCACACCGAAAGATCATAAGCCGTAGAACTCAATCTTCAGACAACCACAAACCAGAAGAAGAAAGAAAATTCAAAGGAAGAGCCATCATTCCCTTCTTTAGCACATTATCAAACAAAATAGCATGAATACTCAAAAAACATGACATTAATACCATACTCATACCACCCAAAAGAATCAGACAGTTTTTGAGACCGGTCAAGGGCAACCTTGAACTTCAAACTCCTGGTATCTACAAAATTCTATGCGAATGCAGGAAATCATACATTGGACAGACAGATGTGCTGAACACAAATGCAATGTCAGACTCATCCAACCAGACAAATCAACTGTGGCAGAACGCAACTTACAAGATGTCCATAGAATTTTATTTGACGATGTCACAGTATTACATCACAGTGACAGATATTTTGATAGATTGGTTAAAGAGGTGATTGAAATTATACTAGAGACAAACAACTTCAATGGGACAACGGCCTATGGCTGAGCATGACATGGACAACATCATTGGAAAAATGCGGATGGCATCTAAAAAAAATTAATGACCAAAACTACACACCAGCCAATTACGAAACACTTCCCTACCATTGGCCCACACCAACTTGGCCAGCAGGCGCATCTGGACCAATCAGGGGATGCCTAACCCCCATTGGTTCGCCTCGATTAGCTCCACCCACCACTGGGAGAGTATATGTACAGGTCCAGAATTTCACTTCTCCACTTCCTGAAGAAGGCCATAGAGCACCATGACCAAAAGTTTGGAGAATTTTATAAACATGACACGGCAGATCACCCTATAAGCCCTCATCAGTACAAGAAAAAAATTTGAAGACATAGAAGTACCTAAATTATATAGTGTAATAGCAGAAGTTTAACTTTCTATGTGCAGATAAAAAGGTTATGGAAAAGAGAAAAACACACAACAAAGAGGAACCAGAGAACATTGCTGGTTAAGAATTGGTGTATGGAAACTAAAAGGTTTTAAAAATGGTATACCACAGAACCAATGCCCCTATGTGTAGATAGTAAGGATACTGAACATATTATATTTGATTGTAAAGGAACTGAAATACTCAGAAATGCTCATCTTTCAGTTTAAAATTAACAGAAAAAATGTCTTCAGTGGATTGTTAAGAAATGATAGTAAGAAATGAGGTGTCAGTTTTTAAACATGGTAAAAAGGAAGTGGAATTGGACAGTGAAAAGAGAGAACAAAACATTACTTGAAATTCAGAGTTCCATACTTATCTGAATACAATGAACTCCTTTTTTTCAAAACTTAATTTTGGAACTTAGCATATCATCTATAAAAGAAGAAACAGGAAGTGTTGCATATATATTTTGGGCAAACTAAGGACTGACTAAGTCTTTTTAAAGTATAATTCAAATTTATGTGGAAATTCACAGAGGATGAGAGGTGCCTTGTATCAACTAAATATAATAGATCTTAATAACCAGAAAGTTGTAGAAATCACATTTGAATGTAATTTGCTTAGCAGGAAATAAATACTATTCTCTTACCATTTAGATTGCAGATATGCCAGAGATCCCACACAGCCCAAAGTTGCACTTGATATGAATCATCACACTTTAGAAGTGGTAAAAATGATAGGAGAGTTCGGTATGACACTAATTCCTCCTTTGGAGGCATCCACTTTAATATTACTGCTTCCTAAAATAAACAACAAAAATGAACATTATACCAACTTATATTAATAACTTTTAAACTGAATATATGTTTTTTGCAGATATACATAGTATGAGTAAACCAAGACTCTTTAAATTAATAGCAACATGTTTCTAAGATCAATAAATATGTCTCCATGTTCACTGTCACTAACAAACAGTAGTATCAAAAACTGTAGCTGTGTAGTATACAATCTTTCCTTCTGTCATTTATGGCTATGGCATGACATATTATAATGCATGAGAGAATATACTTACACAGCAAAATATATGTCATATATAAAAATGATGCTTATTCATTGGAACAGCATATACATTTAAAGTAAAATTGTGTGTCATTTTTCTTCCATGCTATCAATTTATGAAGATTAATTTTAATTATGTGATATGTTAAATCTAAGATTATTGAACTAAAGTGTGGTCTTATTAACATCCCTTACCTAGTAATCTAATATTATATTTTGCTCCAGAATATAAAACAAGGCATAGGTATGCTATTCTTTTGAATGATAATTTTAAATCCATTGATTCTTGTTATTAGTTGCAAATTCTAATTAGTTCTCCTTTAAGCTTTCCACCTTTATATATAAAAAGTATATAATAATAATAATAATAATATGAGGGTTGGGGCCAAAGTCATGGCAACTAGTTTTTTTCTAGTAGATATGTGAACGGATCACAAACGTATATGTGTCGTGTGAAAGTTCTGCAGGTATAGGATGTATGCAGAACAGATTGCTCTGTGATAGTGGTAGTAGCGTAGCGAGGGCTATGAAATCAGTCAGTTGGTGAGTGCCATGCGAAATGGAAGTAAGCCGTGTTGAGTAGCATGCTGAAACATCAGTCTGCGGAGTGGCGATATGTTGGATCATCAAGGAGGCAGAAGTTCCATCAGAATCCTTCCCCAGTCAAATTGATGGTGATCATTGTGTATGACGTCAGGGGTGTATTGTTTGCCACTTTGTTCCACATGGCAGAACAGTGACCGCACAGTACTACAGGGACTTTCTGGTGCGACAGGTACGACATGGCGTTCAGGAGAAACATCTGGATCTTGTGGACAGTGCAATAATCCTGCATGGCAATGCAAAACCACCTAAAACAGAATGTGTAGAGCAGCTACTGCGACGTTAAGGGATGGGAAGAATTGGAGCACCCACCATACTCTCCTGACATTTTGCCCTGTGACTTTGCTCTCATTCAAAAGATTAAGGAACCACTACAGAGTAGGCAGTTTGCAAGACGAGAGGACATTGCTAATGCTGTGCGCAAACAGATGACCCGATTTACACATGGTGCGGCAGATGGTATTCAGCACCTTCAAAATCATTGTCAGCGTGTGGTGACAGTAGCAGGGGACTCTTTTGAGGGTCTTTTTACCCAGGTTTGTCATGTCAAATGTATGTGTACTGTGTTTTCATTCTTTTGCACTGTGAAGGCCATATTGCCCTGTATTCTACCGTAATAAATTAGTGTGTTACAATATTAAGTGCTATTCATTGTCCACACACGTAGTTAACACCTTGTCCTTTCATCTGTATATGTCACATTTTCCAATCAGACTAGCATCTTCAAGAAAATAAAAAAACATTTGCCCCAACCCTCGTAATAAAAAATAAACTACATGTTTAAAATGCTAGTTAAAATAAAGTCCTTTGTATATTTAAAAGGAAGAAGCTGATAATGTCACTAAAGTTGGGACTTCCTCAGAGTAATTGACCTGTGGTTGCCTGAAGTAACAGATTCTCTCTCTAGTTTATAATGATCTCAAATTACTGGTATAATGTGGTATTAATAGCACTACAAAACAGACAAAGTGAACAATTTACTTAAAAAACTATTCTATACAGCTATTGCATCAATGATTAAGTCAGGGATTTATTTTATTAAATGCAAAGATTGTAATAATAATTACACAGAAAGAACAAGAAGATATTTGGAAACACACCTAAAAGAACTTTCAAGAACATAAAATTGGAGCATACAAATAAGCACAACATAACCATTTAATAAAATATGTACTGGCACTGTTACGATTTGCAATATGGATCCAAGGTATACAGGATGAAACACTGAAAACTTGAACTGCAAATATTTCGGAAATGGACAAATGAAATGTATATCTTGAATTTTCTGGGAACAGCCTCTGAAGTTCTCTTCATTTTAAATGACTTTATCAAAAAACATACTAAACATAAACGTACTACCAAAAAAATGTAAGTCCTTAACAAAACCAATTTATGTCAAATACATTTTTTACTTTCTCCACATATACTATGTACGTAGTGTACAGAGAATATATGGTATTGCACCCAAAATGTTGATACCAAGATTTCACCAGAAATCCCTGACCTCCTGAATATAAAAAAAAGGATTTTTTTTTTTTTTTACAGAATCAAATGTTCCACTGTGATATCTAAGTGTTTTTATTATGTACGGATGATTCATGAAATCTGTGTGAGAGCAAGAAAAAAAACGATAACCAAAACCCTACCATTTCTTCCAGTATTTGTTGTCTGCTGATAATATTTACAGTCCAGGAAGCTGCACCATCACACCCAAGATGTGAAATTATCATTGCTGCAAAATAGCTTACTTCCATATAACCTGAGTGCAATAATTTCCTGAAAAAACCAAAAGAGTATAACAAATGTGACAAATGTATTAAACTTTCATAAGATAGTATATGCAAGAGTTATTGTAGGTGGAATTCTTTCTTGTAATGATATCTGAATATAAATTATTATTATTAAACCTAATTGGCTTAATGTAGATAAAGCAATAATTTTCTTCAAATCATATTCAAAATTTAGGAAGAATTATGTTTAAATATAGATTGAGGTATTATTTTAATTTATTTAAATATTAGAGAATAATTATTTTTTGATGTTCTATGTGATTTATACCTTTAATTTTTGTAAAAAATTGATTTACAGTTGTATTCAACATACTTCAATAGAAGTATGTATTAATGAATGAATTACACTGAACATCAAATACAAAAAAAAATATATATATATAACATTTTTCTGTTAGTAACACACAAACTGTTCTTAGAGAATACATAAAATACAAAATGAGTCGTCAAGTTTACATTTGAGTTGCTTCACTAAGTAACAAATTACCTGAACATGTTACATAGGCTGGTGTTGCCTACATCGTCATTTGATTTCAACTGGCGGGCCTGTTGCTGATATCCTCCGTGGATTTCTTATGCTTCTCTGGTGGTGGATTGATGCACCTGAAGAGTGGGTAATCTTTTGCAGGAATTTTGATGTTCATTAATTTTGATTTATGTTTTAGGATAACAATTTTTCCCATATGTCTAATTCTACTGGTCACTGTATCAATTTTACCAGGTATACACTATTTTCTATCTTGTGATTTTTGTTCCAGATACGTGACACTACTGTTGATTTACCTATTTGATTGTTTTTGTATATCTTAGGTGTTCCTTCAATCTAGTTCTTATGTTTCTTTCAGTCTCTTCTATGTACCTTTCTTCAAAATCTTCACAATTGATTTGATTCTGTAAATTCTGGATTTCTTGCATGGGAGTGTTTTTCTACTTTATTGCTTTTTATGAGGTCCCTGATGCTGTATTTGTTTTGTGGGGCTAAGGTTTTGCTATGTTCTTTGAAGATCTTTTGAGATTTCTGGAAGGTCAGGTTTGTATGTGAACTTCCTGAAATTATTCTGGTTCTTTTGTCATGTGGGTGGTTGTGACTGCTATTGTTCTCTTTTTTTTCTATTGTTTTAAGATGTTTGTTAAACACAAGCGTTTTGTTGAAGCCATTATTTTTAGTGGTTTTTATTATTTGGTTAAGCTCTTTTTTAAATTCTGTTTTGTTCATAGAAACATTTAAGTCATCTGTTAAGTGAATAATTGAATGTTTGTGGCTAGTTGGGTTGATATAATTGATTTAATGTGAATATCTGTGTCTTTCCTGAAAATTCCAAACTCTAGTTTCCTACTAATTTTGAGGTCCAAGAACGGAAGAGTGTTCTTTCTCAATTTCCATAGTGAATTTTATCTATTGGATTTGTAATTTTATGAATAAGAGTGTATCTTCAGCTAGTTTTTCATTCACCATTGCAAAGACATCATCCACATATCTAAACCAAGTTTTAAAGATGTGCGAAATGCTTTTGTGATTTTGGTTTCAAAGAAGCTCAAAAGGGACTGATATCAAAAAAGACCAACAATTCATTGGGTAATAATTCTAAGTATTTTATCTAGATTACTTTGCAACGTGTGGAGCGAGCAATTTTTCCAAGTGCAAAGTTCATCAATGCGCATGCATAAGCAGAAAGAAATAACAGACTTGCATAGCTTCATTTGTCACAATCATAGCCAACCTCAAATCATTCCCAGACATCTACACAGCAAACAATAATATGGAAGGAATTAACAGCCAGTCATTTTTGAAAAATTCTGACAATGCTTTCTCTTGGGTTTTGTTGCTTCACAAATATGCAGATGCAATCGAGCAGAATTTATTGTAGTGTGAGAAGCAAAGGTTGTATGTTCTTGGCAATATTCTTACATACTGTAACATAGGCATGTTTTAGAAATGGCTCGTCCAATTAATAAGAAAGATCTGTCAGTTTACCTAGCTGATACACTATTTGATAAGGGTCTGCTGAGAACAAGAATGTCATGTTCTGAATATAATGCCATCCAGCATCCCATTAATAGATGGGACTGCACATTTCCCGAGTTTTGCTGCAGGTAGCTTGTTAAAATACAGCCCTATTCATATGACTTTTGGTATGTATAATAACTAGTAATTAACCACATGTATTATTATTTTTAGAATTGGACATGCAAAAATCACACAGTATGTGTGCAAAGGTTTAAGCAGGCAAGACTATTGCCTGGGCAATTTTTTCCCCTCAGGCACTGCTTTGTTTACAAGCAGCCATATGAGGTAATGGAGTGTTCGGTTAGAGATCAATGTGTCGGATAGTATTTGGATCAGTTACTGCAGTGAAGTATATAAATATAATAATAATAATGATGATAATAATAATAATAATAATAATAGCAGCCCACCTCCAAAGTGTGGGGGTAGGGGTCTGCCTCATACTGAAGAGGCTACAAGTTTGAATATCAGTTAGGGTGAGGTACCCAGATAAGTTTTTTTCCGGGTTTCCCATTATCTTGAGAAGATGAATGTCATGTTACTTTACGCTCCATGAATCATGAGTTAACTTGAGCTTCATTTCACATTGCCCAATGTTATCTTCTAGGTTAATTAACCTTCTTAACAATAATAATAATAATAAAAATAATAATTATGCATGCGTATATGCAGATGCGGCATTTGGTGGAAATATTTTATGCTGACATTTGTGAATATTTGTGGCATAGCACCAAAAATTGTTCAACAGAACCTTTCTAGGACTTGGTAGAAAACAGTGATTGGGTTTAGTTATACAATTAGTGTAATTTATTGACAAATAAAGACTTGGCAGCTTTGCATTAAGTTATACAAAATGCATAAATTGGCCTCACTCCATTCTTCAGTATGGCTACATGAGCAGAAAGTAATTAAATGACTGTGGACCTCATGTTAAAAAAAACATTCTCCAGCATGAAATCATAATTAAGTGTTTTTTTTTTAAATACATACCTATTAAATAAAAAAAGTCTAAAGCCACACTCAAAAAAATATTTGGCTCACGTTGGACTTGGTTATTAACCAGTTCTATTGAATTGCTTATGCTTAAGCTTTCAAATTTTGGAAAGCTGAGAAGTTTTTTGTTTAGCCATTGGGCTAGGTGATATGTGCATTGATGTTATTCACTTTTGGTCTCATCTTGCTTCCTGGCTTGAGACCAGATGGGTTGTCTACTTTAATTTTCTGGTGTTCTATTTTATAGATTATCTTGGCTTTTAGCTCTTTCTTTACAGAAGCTGTGCATCTGTGCAATGAGTCAGATTTTATTTCTATGAACTCATTGCTTGTCAATGTTTCTATATAATTAACATAATCATTTGTGTTCAGGTTTCCAATTTGTTTCCTTTGTGGCATTGGTTTAAATGATGTCTTTTTACTTTCTCTACACGTACTATGTACATTGTGTACATTTGATACCCAGATTTCACTGGAAATATACATTTTAGGGTCCCCTGTATCCAAAAAAAGTATTTTCAGAAAAAGGTGTGTGTGTGTGTCCATGAACCCGATAACTCAAAAACGGTAAAATACCAAAGTTGGTATTTGAGTTTAGTATCTTCCAGGGATACGACACAAAGATTTTGAGAAAAATACCCCCAACCCAAACTACCCTTTTCATGGAAAAAATTTCGAAAACTTTGATTTTCTCAAAAATGCCTCTAACGATTTTGATTAAAATATTGTATATCAAAGATATTTGCCTGACAAATAAAATGTATATATTGACTTTCTGGGAACAGCCTCTGAAGACTACTTTATTCTGGATGAATATTACAGAATTTTGCATAACTGCTAAACCATAAGAGATGGACAAAAACTTATCACACAAAAAATGTAGAACACATTAAAACACACCATTTATGTTATATACATTTTGTTCGTGGAATTGATCGTTTTAAAGATATTCCTTGTTTTTTGTTTCAGCTTTGAAAAACTTACTTTTCTCATGCAGGAATTTGTCAACTCCTGTCCATACAAACAAAGGTCCTTCAGTCACATAGCAATCAGCCTTTGGCTATCAGTTTAACGTATGTACTCCCTTATTCAGTTTCTACTTACAAAGAAGTAAGTAATAAGACTATTTCTGCTTATCTTTTCTCAATTAGAATGAAGTAACTACAAGCATAAGCTTTTTAACAATAATTTGTTGCAGAGATGTAGAGAAAATCATGTGAATGCAGCACATCAGATTTTTCATTTGTGAATTTCATGATTTTTTTGACAGATTTTTTTGTTTTTGAATTTCACCGAAGATTTTTTGCATTTAATTCTTATTGCATTCTTTTTTATGGCAGTTTTTCCTTCTATTTCGACCTCAATGTCAACTATAAATTCTTCTATGGTGTTGAAATATTGAATGCAAGTTTTTAATCCTTCATTTAGGAACTCTATTTTTTCTGTTTTAAATGTTTTGTCCAACAAATTTATACATTTTGGGGGTAATGTTTGCCTGTTTTGAATACAAGTGGTGTTGAGCTTTAGTTTTCAATTTTCTTTTTTGGACCTTTTGCATACATCATGAAAGAGTTTTGCTCAAGTTTTGTCCACAATATTGCTCCTACTATTTTTGAAAACTTTAGATGCAAATAATAAGTTTGAATATCTAACTCTGCCAAGATGCTTGTAATGCTTGAAAATTTCAACTTGAATTACTTTGCTCTTTATGTTTTTTTGATTCCATGTTTCACAGATTTTCTAACAAATTTTGGACAAATCTTTTTCCTACGACAGGTATTTAGGTACTTGCCACTTTTCTTTTTAGTTTTTATAGTGTTTTACCTCCATTTTGTAGCCACCAAGCACATACTTGAATGAAGCATACATCATACATCTTTGATATGGCCAACTGGCCAGTATCTCTTCCAAATGACATAACAGCCACATAATTGATCAAAAAAACCTTTGGTTCTATGAGTGTTTTGTATTTTGGATGCCATACAACTAATACCCTAGTTAATATATGTGAAGGATCCTGCTTCATTCTATGTAAAAATTTAAAGTTGGACATTTATATTAATTTAGTTTTTCCTATGTAACACTTATCTAACCTTTCCTGTGCCTTCATTAGAGAAATCCAATATCCTAATATAAGGTAAATGACATCAGCAACACATAGCACATATTTCTGGAAGTAACACTGCAGTATCTGTTTGAAGTTGGCTTTTTTACGAGAGAGCAATTTATTGTTATTCCTACTATAATTGTTATTGTTCGGTCTCATGCCATAATAAATTAGAGCCTGGTGCCCCAATTCCTAGCCATAGAACGAACCTGGGTTCCAGATCATTCACCCAGCAATGCAAATTTTTCAGCCCATGTTAGGCTCACATTTTAAGTTTGCACAAAACCTAGGGAAGTGAAACAATTTTTTGGAACAAACTGCCTTATTGCTTTTGAAAATTTTCATCTTTAAGATTTATACACTTTTGCATGTTTCAAACTAATTCTTAAAATATTTTTTCCACTTTGAAATAGAAAAACATGATTTTTAAAGGTCTTCAACAACTTCTTAGGTGATGAAAATTGCTGTCCATGCATATTTTGTTTGCCATTTGGGAATAAAAAGAGTTCTTAAGCGATAAATCAGGCAGAGGCAGTAAGGCATTACTTTTGATGTTTTTCTCCTTCAAATAATCAACTATTTTGACATGCTGTTTGAGAATTGAATTGCCATGGTAATGAATGATGCACTGTTCTCAGTAGTGTAACTATATTTTGTTGATGACTTCTGGCATACAAACTGTTGTATACCATTCAACATTAGTTTCTTTGATTCTCTAAAAGAATTATTGCAATATGTCCAATATAACCAAAGATACAAGTAATCATTTTCAGCAAGCAACTTTTGAGGTTTGGAACACTCAAACAATGGATTGTTGCCTAGTTTCCAGTTCATATGCATGCATCCGAGTTTTGTCACCTGTTATGCTGTTATATGCAGGTTTTAAAGTTCCTCATCGGAAATTTATGAACATTTCTTTACATCAATTAACAAATGTGTTTTTGAACTTAAATCAAGTAAGCAGAATCCATCAGGGATGGATTTTTACACAGCTAAATAAATGTTCATGCAAAATTGAATTTACTGTAATCTTCGATATGCCAATGTTCTTCAATCATGTCACACACAGCACTGATGTATTATCGAATAACAGCTTATTTGATTGACTTTCACAAAATTTATCATTGACAGATGCATTACACAGCCAGCCTAATCAGGAGAGAGGGGAGTTGGAACCTCCCCCTTTGCTAAAAAATAGTAATGTAATAGCAAAATCTAATTTTAATTCCAATTGCCGCACCTTAATCTATGAGTACCAAGTGGAAGTGAAATAATAATTCTGCAGACTGCTTTTGTCTTATTGTTAATAACAGAGAAAGTCTAATACCAAAAAGCTGAAAAGCTTATAGTTTTCTAGAAAAAAAAATACTTTTATACAAAAAAGTGTATCAATGCCTTGTTGGATTACTGTTGATTAAAGGTTCTTAATTTATGGCCATATTTGTAGAAAACTGAATAAACAACTTTTACTTTGGCATATTTCAACAGAATGAGCAGTTTCTGTGTAAATTAAACTTAAGACCATAATTTGTTGCCTCATTAGTTCTGTTAGAACTTGTAAAATTACATCAGCTACATTTATTATCTTCCAATATTGGTGCAAATCACAGGAAATGTTTATTTTATCACATGTAACTGTCTTTTTGTCAAAGCAAGATCAAAGCAGTTAAAGGAGGCATATATGTACAGAACAACGTACACCATGCCATGATTTTTAATGTCTCAATATCTGGACATTATCTTAATTTACGGAGAAATGCAGTGCAATTCTTAATCTGCTCAATGACTCTATGCTGAAATAATTTCAACTTGATGTTAAAGCATTTTCTAACAGGTGCATGCGAAGTAGAAACACATTAGTTGCCGTTGCATGGGGGTCTCCAATACAGATAGCGTAATTCTGAGTTGTAACTGAGAGTGACAACAACCTCATGAAATTATCAACATGGAAGAGGAACGGTTATATTTGGTTGATGAAAATCCTGATTGATATCACTCGCACAGTGGAGGTATTGCACTAACCTGCACTTAGAACTTTTAAACAGCAGTTATTGCGCCCATATCACATCCAGCAAGTATAATCTTTATCACCACAGGACTTTCATCCACGTATTGAGTTTTCTAAAGGGCTGCTTTATCAGTTGGCACTAAATCCAGATTTTTTAACAAAAATGTTGGTGATGGATGAGGCCTCTTTCATGTGTGGCAGTTCGAACTTTCACAACATACACACATGGACAGTGGAGAACCCAAGAAGTACACAACAGAGGGATTTTCAGCATAGATTCTCAATTAACGTTGAAGCCAGCATAATTGGAGATCACTTTATTGGATCATTCATCCTTCCACTTTGTTTGACTGGTATAGGGTATTGGCAAATTTTGAAATACCAATTACCTTAACTATTGTAGGAACATCCTTCTGGAGATAAGGAGGAAAATGTGGTTCCTTTCTGACGGTGCACCACCCTACTCCACTCTTGCAGTTTGCGTCACTTGACAAAAACTTTCCCAAACCATTGGATCAGTTGATCTGGATCTGTGCCTTGGTTTACCACATTGCCAAACTTGAATCCCTAGATTTTTATTTCTGGGTTGACATGAGAAACAAAGCATGCATGGGTGAAATAGAAACTGTAGACAAGCTGCATCAACACATTTTCTTAGCAGCTGAGGAAACTGGTGTGAAGCCTCTCTACAAGCAAATGGTGGACTTATGGAATACTTCCTCAAAACTCTAATTTCAAATTACTTCCTGGAAGCTAGTTAGATATTTTAAATAAATTACAAAATTTTAGTATACTTTTAAATGTTAATAAATGCCAATGAGCAAAGTTATGGCCATTTTTTGTTTCTAAAGCTCCCAGGTAAATAATGACTGTGAAACTCATTAGGAATGAAGAACAGTGTCAATTTTGTTTACCTACGTTTTTTTCAAATATTGTTTTATTTTTCAAAATACCCTTATTACAAATCTTATCAGTAATGTTAACATTGCAAATTTCATTAACTTGAGTTGTTTTAACAATAAGCTCATGAGTTTACTGCTAAATCAAATTGAAATAACCATTGGCGAAAGTGCTTCCAAAAACTTCTGCATCATATTATACAGGTTGCTTTTTTACTTTGTCTACATGCACTATGTACACAGTGTATAGAGAAGATATTGTAATGCACCCAAAAATTCAAAACTGAGATTTCACCGGAAATACATGTTTTGTGTCCCCCTGAATTAAAAAAAAAGCATTTATGGAATAAGGTCTGTGTGTGCATGCGTGCGTGCGTGTGTGTGTCTGTGGACAGCATAGCTCAAAAACAAAAAGACCATTAAATACCAAACTTGGTATTTAAGTTTGGTATCTTGCAAGGATGTGACTCGAAAATTTTCAAGAAAATCCCCCCCAATTACCCTTTACATGGAATTGTTTTCTCATAAATTTTGATTTTCTCAAAAATGGCTTTAACGATTTTGATTAAAATATCATATTTTAAAGATATTCACCTAACAAATAATATGTATATCTTTAATTTTCTGGGAATAGCCTCTGAAGACTACTTTATTTTAGATGAATTTTATGGAATTTTGCATAACTGCTAAACCGTAAGAGATAGACAAAATCTTATCATACAAAAATGTAGAGCACATTAAATCACACAATTTATGTTATATATATATTTTTTTTTTTGTAGAGGTGATTGTTTTTGAGATATTCCTTGTTTTTGGTTTCAGTTTTAAAAAACTTACTTTTCTCATACGGGAATTTGTCAACTCCTGTCCATACAAACAAAGGAACTTCAGTCACATAGCAAGCAGCTTTTGACTATCACTTTAACCTATGCTACTCCCTTATTTTGCTTTTATTTACAAGGAAGCAAGTAATAACACTATTTCCACTAATATTTTCTTGATTAGTATGAAGTAAATAGAAGCATTAGCTGTTTTTAACAATAATTTGTTGCAGAGATGTAGAGAAAGTCACATGAATGGATCACATCAGATTTTTCAGACTGGAAATTAGATGTACCTCCTGGCATGAAGCACATTAGTCTCAGTTTGAAATGGTTATATTAAAAATTAAATAGAAGCATATACTTCCCGGTTGGGCAAAACTATAAAAATTTGCACAATAATTTCCTTTAAGCGCAGTGGAGTGAAAATTTACATTATAAATTATGCCTTCCTAAACATTTAGCGATTATTTGTACCATTTGCTAAATTCAATAAGAATCATGTTAATAACGTAAGAGGTGCTTCACATAAGAGTGTCATAACCTTTGGAAAACTTATTTTCATTTCAACTAAAGCATTGCATTATCACATAAATAACACTGCAGTATAGCATTACCGCCTGCGGTGCCATAAGTAGTTAAAGCGGGCGTTAAACACTAACAAAAAAAAAAAGAAGTATAGCATTGAATAATTAAAATGTACCTTTAAACTACATATATAAGTATAGGTGTACAAAACCCTTAAAACTGTTTAATATTAGTAACAATGCCATTACCTTACAATGGCATAAATCTCTAAAACAGAACATGCCAGACATTCAGAACTTTTAACAATATAAAATAAAAAATTACACAGGAATGTAGAATTGGAGATAATGTTTAATACACTGCAGCGAACAAATACATCACTTTTCCCAGAGTTTTCTGGTGTCTCGTGCACCAGTAACAAAACATGGCCAAATTTACTTAGGGCCATTCTTACAATGTCCAGTAAACTGTTTACAGGGACTTTTATGGAAACTTTACGGACAGTTTGATTTTACAATGTCCAGTCAGTAAAATATACGATAACCGGGAGTTAACTTTACTGTAGCATTGTCTTCCAGTATACTCTTAACGAAGACATATTTTAAGGTTATGTACCAAATGGCAAAAAGGCACATTCAGTTCTTTGAAAGTGATGATGATCAGATTATAATACACAGGAGACCTAAATTACTGAAAATCAGAACAAACTATTACGAAACTTAAGAAAATCAAGAATTCTTTAAGCGATTCCAATTAACAAAACCAACAGTTTTCTTGCTCCTTGGTCTCATATGTGATGATATTCAGCATAAAACACAAAGTTAGGTTCATTTTATACATTATTATGACTTTGTTATTTTTTCATCCATAAGGTAGTGAATACCTGGTAATTCTGCACAATGCCTCTATTAATTCTACCGTCCAATAAACGGAGATACGTCGGGGTATCTATAGTAGGAATGAAAGTGAAATGTGTGTATTGTGGTAAAAACATTAGAGTAATTTAAAATTGGTTAATAAATAGAGAGTCTGCAATTCAGATTCAGCAACGACCGTGAATTCGATTTCGGCCAAATTAAACATACATCAGCTCGAGCATTCTAACTAAACGGAAACTACGTCGGGATATCTATAGCAGGAAATAAAATTTAAATGTGTAGATTGAGGTGAAAACACATAAAGTAATTTAAAATTGGTTAATAAATAGAAAATCTTCAATTCAAATCGGCAAAGACCATGTATTCAACACAATACATAGAAAGTCTGCAATTCAGATCCAGCAAAGACCATTATTCAATACCTGTAAATTATACATGAATCAGAGTAATTCTGCACCTTTTATTTATTAACCGATTTTAAATTACCTGTGTTTTCACCACAATCTGCACATATCACTTTTATTTCCCTCTATAGATACCAACAGGGTAGTTTTCCGTTTTGTAGAGTGCAGAATTATAGAGCCATTGTGCAAAATTACCAAATACTTGATGCATCTACAACTACACATTGCATTTCCATTTTAGGAATAATGCTCTATCGCCGATGAACCAGCTGCTTCTAACTTTACGATTTTTTCTCTAGGAAAGCATGCTAATTGCACTTTGTGATTTCATAGGAGTTAGCACAGCAACTGCTTCTCAAATAGTAAAACCTGTAAGCAGTGCTATTGCAAGGTTGGCAGAAGAATATATAAAACTTCCAGAAACTGAAGATGAAGTTGAAAATACTAAATTAAACTTTTTTCGCATTGCAAAATTTCCTGAAGTTTTGGGTGCATTAGGTTGCACTCATGTAAGAATTCAATCACCTGGAGGCGATCATGCTGAAATATTTAGAAACAGAAAAGGTTATCTTTTACTAAATGTTCAGGTGCGAGTCAATGCACAGCTACTTATCACTGATATTGTGGCAAGGTGGCCTGGTTCCACACAAGATGGTAACATTTTCATGAATAGTAGGTTAAGAGCACGCTTGGAAAGAGGAGACTACAGAACTTGTGGATATTAGGTGACAGTACATATCCCTTAAAAATGTATTTAATGACACCACTTGATATACCTAGTAACAAAGCAGAGAGGCTTTATAACGAGTCGCATATTCGTATCAGAAATGTAATAGAAAGATGTTTCGGTGTTTGCAAGCAAAGATTTCCCGTATTGTCACTAGGTCTGAGAGTTAAATTGCAAACTACAAATGGCTATTATTGTTGCTTGTGCTGCATTACATAATGTAGCTCAAGGAGAAGATGAGCCTCCTGTAGAGCAAAATATTACCTTAGAAACTTACAAAGTTCATGCTTCAGCAACTGTAGACGACATTCAGCAATCTACGGCAAGAATGTGCTCATAGAAGAGTATTTTGCACAACTGTAAAACCATATATTGCTACAAAAAACAAGTTTGGCCTCTGTACTTACACATTTTATTAAAAAGTTTAAATGCAATAAATAATATGCTATTATAAAATAAAATGTAAATATATCAGTAATCTACAGAACTTTGGTTTTGTTTTATCACATTTATTTTTGCATCCAATAGTTACATTTTTCTTTGATGTTCTAACCTCTCCTACTCATGCTTTTCTCTTTCCCATTCATGCCTCTCCTTAGCGCGCTTTTCTTCTTCCATGTAGAACACATTTCTACTTGCAGTGTCTTTATTACTATTCTTTATTTTCCCCAATTTAGACCTACCCTCAACTCTTAATTCAGAGCTTTTGACAGACTTGAGTTGTGCTGGCGACCAGGATGATCACATGTCTTGCATATTCTGCTCCTCTGTCAATTCTATAGCCTCAGTGGTATGCTCATTTCATTTCAGTGTGGCAGTAAAGTTTTTCCGACCCAGTGCTTGTTCCTGGTTCAGTATCTGAAATTAAAACACAAAAGATAATTAGTAACTTAAACGGGTATTTAGAAGGCAGCCTTCTTCTGTGGGTTGGATTTAGCATTTCTGCCAATTTTACTACAAAATCACGAAATGACTAGCTTAAGTCTTGCTTTCTTTGCAAGATGTATTAATATAATTTAAGGTTAGGGAGGAGCATGTTGTTTAAAGTGATGACAAAAACAATAAATACTGGCCAAATTGAAGTAAATAATGAAAATAAACTTACCTACAGCATCTCCATCGTATGGATTATCCAGTCCAACAGCGCTAGTACCCTTCAAGCACAGTAGCGATCTGTGTTCTTGTCGTGTTTGGTAGTCGGTTTACTATCTCCTCCCGTTAAGAAGATTTCTTTCTTTTCATCCGATATTTCCTTTCTAACCTTTTTCTTCATGTTCTCATACTTATCTTTTAAATTTTTTATAGGTCTTTTGGTAACACTCAGAGCTTCAAACAATTCACCCACTTCATCCTATGTTTTGGTTTTCTGCTCCCATGTAACAGCATAAGTTTTTTTTGTTCTCGATAATATGACGCTTCTCCTGTATAATTTTTAACAGAATTTCCTCTTCCCCAGAAGAAATATTCGCTTGTCTTACTCTTTGTTTACCACTCGCCATTGTATATAACACGCAAAAACAAATGACAGAAGATATTAATATTTCATAAACAGGTGCACCACTGCTATAAATTATGTACAGATTTGTTAACTGCCAGTAAAAGTTAACCTTAAGATGGTAAGAACTAAAGTGAGTACTGTAATATAAATATAAATGTATAATTTTGAAGCTGCTTACAGTGAAGGCATAATCAAATTGAATTAATTAAAGTGGTACTGTTAACACACTTCACTTACTTTTATTGAGTAGGACAATTGTTTCGCAGACCGTTGCCCGCATCCTCAGCTGTTGAACCAATACTGCTTGGGTTTGGATTCCAAGTTGTGGTTGTGGATGTGTTGGTTGTGGTGACATCTGTTGGGCGGGCAGTAGTGGTTCAACAGCTGAGGATGCGGGCAACGGTCCGCGAAACAATTGTCCTACTCAATAAAAGTAAGTGAAGTGTGTTAACAGTACCATTTTAATTAATTCAATTTGAGTACTGTAAGTTTAATCTGGCCATAAAGTTTACTGGAGGTTGGCCTTACTCTTACTTTACGGGATATTGTAAGAGCGGGCCTAAGTGGTTTCTGTGGGACATTAGAATAATTCAAGGCTTCATCAGTAGAAGGCCTCACCAAGTTGTGCCATGTTGCCAAATACTCCTATTTTTAAATGCAATTATCTAGTTAATGGTGCATTTAACTACAAAAAAGTATTCAAGTTTTTGTTCATTTACATCCATTTTCTGACCTTTACTCTGCAGGATTATTTCACTTCCATCCTGTATAAAAGCATTTCAACAGAGGATTACTTCACACTTATTATTTGTTTTATACAAGTTGTTTAAAAATAGATTGCTATATTTAACCCCCACGCCATAATACAGGGTTACTACAAAAGAAATAGACAACTTCAACTGTCTGTAAAACAAAAGCTATTAGAGATAGCAATCTAATTATTTTGGAGGTATGTTGAGAAACTCTCAAAGTTTCGTTTGTTACTATTGGTAACGCTGTAGTGTTTTGTTTTGTTGCAGAAGCTGAAATGGCGGAAAATCCTGTGGAAAAGGCATATTGCGTGTTGGAATTTGCTAGAACACAATCAGCAACTGTTGTCCGACATTTTAGAACACGTTACCACAAAAATGAAATGATGCGCTCACAAAAACCAGCATCGTCTTCATCATGTCGATGCAAAAGTCACGCCGTATGACCTTATCTTCTTCACTCAGAAACTGCAACATCTGTAATCTGTAAGACATCATGTGCAGTCGCTTCCACAAGATTTTCCATACAGTTTGCTGTGGAATTTGTAATTGCATGCTTGCCCTAGATGTCGATTTCTGTGGGCTTCTTATGTAGGCAGAACGAACACGTTCAACGTTTTCTTCCGAAACTCTTGGACGTCCCGAGCTCTTCCCTTTGTACAAACATCCCGTTGTCTCGAATTTTCTATACCAGTCATAGATTGACTGTCTAGTTGGTGGCATTTTGTGGTAATGTGTTCTAAAATGTCGTTGGACAACAGTTGCTGATTGCGTTCTAGCAAATTCCAACACGCAATATGCCTTTTCCACAGGATTTTCCGCCATTTCAGCTTCTGCAACAACAAACAAAACACTACAGCATTACCAATAGTAACAAACGAAACTTTGAGAGTTTCTCAACATACCTCCAAAATAATTAGGTTGCTATCTCTAATAGTTTTTGTTTTACAGGCAGTTGAAGTTGTCTATTTCTTTTGTAGTAACCCTGTATTTTGAGGCTATGCTACTGACTACAATGAAATTCTGGAAACAAATTCTAAACAGTGTTTTCTTACGTGCTTTATTACCAAAAGTGAATGAAGTGATTCTATGTATCGCTGTGAAAGAAATTAAGTTCTTATTAAAATCATAAAAAAAGGTCACCAAGGGAAAACCTTCATGTAAAATTTCAATTTTTTCACAGCATTGCTTTGTTCAAATACTCACTACAAAAAAATAATTTTGTCAATTTCTACACTGCCTCTGTTTTCACAATAACAAAATGTCCAATTTTGTGAAACTAGTAAAGAAATATCTCCAGTGGTTGTTGATAAAAACTTAAGGGGGGGACGTAGGCAGAAATACCTTGACACAACAAAAATTCTACCATGGCCATAGTTTTTGTTCTAAAGCAATGAAAGTTTGCACAGTTAAAGTCTTGATATCTTCTATGACTGTGCTATTTTATAAGTAATTTTATCAACAAATAAAGAAATTACACCACATTGGAATTTTCAAAACATCAAAAAACTTATGTACCTTTTTCTTAGTATTCCTTTGATGAAGGTGCTTGAAAACAAGTGTACATAAAGTATTAGAATGATGTTAAATTTTGGTGCAGAAGTTTTTTCTCTATCTCCCCTCAGTGATTTTTAAAGTATTTTTCAAGGTATGTGAGTTTTTTATTTCAAATTATTACGTATTTCATAGCACAATATCTATAGAATCTAAATCAAAAGAAAACTAGCTGCACCAAAATACTCATTGTGGACTGAAATATGTGTGTACAAAATTTCAATGCAATATCTCAAATAGTTTCCAAGAAAAAGGTACATAACTGTGAAAAATTATAAACCTGAGAAAACGAGAAAAGAAATTTTGTATGATTGTTCGATTAATGGAGTGATCTACATACTTTAGATACTGCCTAAAATCCACCATAACTATAGTCAGCGTTTTCTTCCAGGTCAGAAACTAAAACATACCTTCTAAACATTTATAACTACGTTTTCCTGTAAGAATTGTAGAGAAACAAGGGATCCAAGCTGATAATCAAGCAAGCAGAAAAAGTGGGCATGGCATGACAAGTCCTAAGTTTTTAATTTATTTGGACCACAAAAAAATTGAATTAGGTTAAACTTTAGGAACATAAAGCTGAATGTATTAACAATTAATTAGTGAAATAAAACAAAATTGAAACATTTGTCATTTTTAGCCTACGTCCTCCCTTAAAAAAGGTGGCCCACATATAGAATCACTCCCCACACTGCAATTCTTAAGAGATGTGTGGGATCACAAAAAGTCAAAATTTTGACTAGGGATGTATGGCACTGAACATGATAACTCCCTGAACCCATTGGATGATTGATTTACTCTGCTGTATGCCTGCACATGGCTGAACCCATTGGATGATTGATTTACTCTGCTGTATGCCTGCACATGGGAGACTTTCTTTTTCTTTTTTCTAAATTGTTTGATGCCCACCCTCAATACACACAGCCCATATTGGTAAGATTGAAGGCGAGGCAACGGTGGAGGTGAAAATATTCCAAAGTAAGGTAAGGATGCTTCAAATTGTGACTACACATCCATATGCACATGCCACCCTGAATTGTTGCAGGTGCACAGTCAGCTGGTTTACACAGCCCCTGCATTACTGCATGTGTGCGTAAATTGATTACATGGGTAAGTGAACACTTTACATCATCCATGCATTGTCACACCTGCATATAAACAGAACATGCAATAATGAACCCTACTTCTCAAAATTTCTTGCTGCATAATTGCAAACTATAACAGGATCTGATAGAGCCAGATGAGGCCAGTTTCAACAGTGACTACACAGAGAGAACCAAAGCAGTCACAGCTGTGAATGAGTGTTCACATAGCAAGCCATAAAAAATTTCACTAGCAGCTATTTAAACAGACATTCATTATATATCTATGGTTACAATAGTAACACAAGAACCAAAGAGATAGTTTTACTTACTACACTACACAGATGATAATAAAAGCAATGCTATGTGTCCCTTGTAGTAGTACTGCTACAGATTGCTATCAATAAATATCTTACTTCTGATGTACCTGAGTGTATTCACAAAAAATGGTGTCATTAATTTTGGACGTAGCGATGCAACTTCAACGACATTACTGAAGATTCCCAGTATTGACTCTTCAATGTCCCTATCATCTTCAAATTCCTTCAGAACTTTCATAAAGAGCTTTATTCCACCCTGTTTGACAAATATGCGACAGTTAACTGGTGATTCATCTGAAATGTAAAATGTTAATATTTTATGACCAAAACATATTACGGCTTAGCCCTGTCTTTAATCAGTATAATTAATGTTACCGTTCACTACACTTAAGATACAGAAGGCAATGTTAATCTGAATAAAATGAAAAACAGGAAAGAGTGATCTGATTATAAGAGCAGTTTGATGCCAGAAGGAGATTACAGTTGTGATGAAGGACTAGTTGAAAATGGGCAACAGCCCTGAAGACATGTTACTGCGCATATGAATTATTAGGAAACTTTAGTATGTTAAACTTTGCTTACTTTATCAATTATTTCATGTTGTTTTCTTAGCTGCAAAAACCTTACATAGGAACTGACATAAATATCAGCAGCAGTCATTTTGATCCTTTGGTACTAAAATGTTACAGCACAAAATAACATTGTTGAAAAGGCTAAAGAATGGAACAAAGATATGCTTCTTTGGAAGGCGTAAATAATAACAGTCATTCTATTTATAGAGCTATGGAGCCATTTCCTCACTTCAAAAATTCATATGACATTTATGTACCTAAGTATGCATTAAATATCACACTTTTAATATTTATGTCACAATAATTAAAAATCTGATGTGATTCATCACAAAACTTTCTCTATAGCTCTGTAACAAATTATTCTTGACAAGATTATTCTTCTATCTGCTTTATGCTAATTGAGATACACATTAGCAGAAATAGTCTTATTGTTATTATTATACAATTAAGGGAATGCACTAGGCTAAAGCAATGTGATTAAAATCTCTTTCTTTGCATGACCAGGAGTTGACAAATTTCCATATGAGAAAAGTTTTAAGTTCTTTAAAATCGAAACCAAAACAGGCAATATCTTGGAAATGGTCAATTCCAAGAAAAAAATGTATATGACAAATTGTGTATTTTAAGATTATCACATTTTTTGTGTAGCAAGGTTTTGTCTATCTGTTACGGTTTACCAGTTATGCAAACTTCAAACATAATGAAGAGATCTTCAGAGGCTATTCTCAGAAAATTCAAAATATACATTTTATTTGTCATTTATAACATTTTAATCAAAATTGTTAAGAGCAATTTTTGAGAAAATCAAAATGTTCAAAATTTGTTCATGTATAGGATGGTTTGGGGTGCGGGAATTTCCTCAAAATTTTTTGTGTCACATCCTTGGAAGATACTAAATTTAAATACCAAGGTTTGCATTTTACTGACTTTTCATTTTTGAATTATTGTGTTCTCTCTCTCTCTCTCTCTCTCTCTCTCTCTCTCTCATATGCACGCACGCATACACCTTTTTCTAAAAATGCTTTTTTTTTGATACAGTAGACCCTAAAATGTGTATTTTCAATGAAATCTCGGCATCAAATTTTTGGGTGGAGCTTAAAGCCTCTCTCCTATATACTATGTACTAGGCAGAGAAAATAAAAAGCTTAAATTACATCTTTCAAATAATAGGAACATAAAAATTCATTAATTTAAAACAAATCAAAATCCAACTGAAGCTAAACTGGTGATTATATATTGAATGAGTACTGTATGTTCTAATTTAAAGCAAACAATGTTATCCATTAGTAGGGATGTCCTAAGCAAAGTTCTGTAGCTAGATCACAGGATTGTTCCAGGGGCATGTCTGTTAATGCTCTTATGTATTGTGCTCAAAGAATTTGAGCAAACATGCCAAGTTGTATGCATATAATGCGACAATTATCTGGAATCAGTGAAACTGTACGACATAAACAGATACAAGAAAGAAGGATAAATAATGCATGTAATTGTTTGCTTGCAAAGTGATTCTCTTCAGAAATAGAGGAGAAAAACTCAAATATGTTCAAAATAAATAGAACAAAAGTCCATAGTGTTAAAAATGAAGCAAAAGAATTTGTCAAAACTGAATTACATCTGTAAATAATAAATGAAATAATATACCCTAGTACACATTATTGTTTTAAGCGTTAGACGACTTAACTGCATACTCCTATTACTTTATTGGGTGTAATTATTGTGACTATGCCCTGGGTCTACAATTGCTGCACATGTGTGAGTGGCTTGCTTTGGAAGTTTTAGCTAATTGTTGCCATGCATTGTTACACCTTCATGAGTGGCAAAGGTGCCATCAGCAAGGTCTTTTGACATCAAAGCTGAGATTGAATTAATTAAAGTGGTACGTATTAACACACACTTCGCTTACTTTTATTGTGCAGGACAATTGTTTCATGGACCGTTGCCCGCATCCTCAGCTGTTGAACCGTTACTGCTTGGGTTTGGATTCCAAGTTGTGGTTGTGGGTGTGTTGGTTGTGGTGACATAAGTGTGGTAGGTGATGAGACTTGTTAAGCAATCCTTGGGGGGGAACTCCATGTTCATCAATGTGTGGCGGTATTTACGGATGTAGATTTTTTCCATGCTGATTGAAATGGATTTGAAAGTTCTTTCAATAGTTTGATGTTCGGGTTGATTTCGTGGTGCTTTCCAAAAGTGATGTGCTACTGCAGATTTGTCTAGCTGTTTTGACTTGATGTGTCTTCTGTGTTCTTTATTGCATGTTTCAAGATTTCTTATTGTCTTCCCAATGTATTTCCTGTTACAGTCTTGACATTTAATTGCATATATTCCTGACTTTTTTCTCCATGGGTACTTTGTCCTTTAGAGAGGAGCCCAGGAGGTTGTTTACACTGTATTTATTAATTGGTGCTAGTTTGATGTTGAATTTCTTGAATACTTTTTTGGGTTGTGGAGTTGGGGTTGTATGTGATTTTGTGAAATTTGGGAGGTTTTTCTTTATGGGTTAAGCTGGTAATTTCTTTGATGTGTTTCTGCCTTTTGTATTTATTGATCTTTTTGATGATGGTGGAGGTATTAAAATCATTGTCTACTGCTGTGCTCAGAATGTGGTTATATTCTTCTTTATATGCAGTGATTGAGTGGGACATTAGTCTGAAAGCTAGATTGAACACTGCAAATTGGTGTGCAATGGGGTTGAAGCTATTTCTTTTTATGTAGTTGTTGGTGTGTGTAGTTTTCCTGTGTATTCCAAATTATATTTCGTTATTCTTTCTGAATATATTTAGATCTAGAAATAGGATGCAGCCGTCCTTTTCTCTTTATATGGTAAATTTTATTTTGGATTCCTGCAGGTTGAGGAGTTTTAAGGCGTCTAGTGCTACTTTTCTTGGGATTATGGCGAAAATGTCGTCTACATATCTGTATCATGTTTTGAAAATTTGTGAATAGGCTTTGGTAATGTGTGTTTCAAATGCACCCATAAACAGTTCTGCCAGGAATAGGAAAAGTGGTTTCCCATAGCTAGGCCTGTGACTTGTTCATATATGTGGTTGTTAAAGGTGAAAGCTGACTGTTTTATGCATAGGTTGGCAAGTTTGATCAAGTCTTCTATTTCTGTAATGTGTAGGTCTGTGGTGTAGCCATTTTCTGAGAAGTTCCGGAAGTATTTCTGTGGGAATGCTAGGAAATAATGAGTTTACATCGAAAGATACTAGTTCGTCTCCTTTGGATATTGTGATGTCTTTTATTTTGTAGTGAATTTTTTAGACTTAGGTTGTTGAATTTAGGTAGTGAGTTGAATTTATTGTTTAGCCATTTTGCTAGTTCATTAATAGCAAGAACTGTGGTGTAATGCATGGAAACTTGCAGAGTCAGAATGCAAATGATCTATAGTTTTGTTATAAATCAGTGTGTAAACATTATTTGAAGCAGTAATTCTGTTATCCGCTCTAATCTCAGCACATTTATTTGAATGGAACAAAATCTTTTTCCCTGGCGCTGGTTTGTTTTTAACACTTTGATAGGTATGTATGCGCTTCTCCTCTGTGCTCCTTGGTTACCCAGAAAGTAAAGAGATACTCATTGTAATTATATGTTACATCTCCCCATGACCTTGTGACTTCCATTCACTTTTCCGCTATCAAATGAAGCTGAATAACCGAAAGCAGTGCATTTTATTGTGATAAGCATGTAACATCAAAATTAGTAATTTCTGCATTTTCTTTCAAAAATAAAAATTAAAACCCAAGGTCAGCACTTTGGATCAATTTCTTGGTCAGGTCTGAAAGATGATCAAGGGAAGTAATTAAATACACATGTGAGAAGAGCTTCTGCAGCTGCACGTTCATAAGTGTCTTTAATAGGCTGAAATTGTATTTTTGACTGAAGTTAAAAAGGGTTAAGCTGCTTTTAGATGTTTCTTACTTTTTCCATGAAAAAGTACATCAGACAAGAGCACATTTACATTGTATTGGCAATATTGGTATCGCACACTACTAGGTTCCCTGGGCACCTCTAACAGCCATTCTTTTAATTATTCATTAGTTAACCATTCTTTTCTAAAATGTCATACATACTGCAAAGCCTTCTGTTCAATTAGGTAATTAAAAAAAAAAAAAAGAATGCATTAGTACTGAATTCACTATGTTGAATTCAGAATCCATTCTGATAAACACATGTGGCCATACACCACAGTGTCATGTTTGCAGAGTTGTTCAGTCATCCGAGAAGTTTGTTGCTGTTAGCTTGAAATAAAAGATAGCTGTTACATCGCTTAACAGACACTGTCTTGTAGGTACACAAAGATTTACATTCCTTCAGGTGCTTAGGAAATTGTCTATAAAATTGTTAAAATGGACTAAAAGTTGATAAAATTATCCATATTTATCTAAACGAGAAGAACATATACTAAAAGCAATATTTGCCTAAGATCTGTAACTTTTCATCTGTTTAAATGATTTGAGATTTAAATAGCCTACCAAGAAGGGGATGACATTTAAATAACTAACGCTGGAGAACGGATTAAAAACCAAATGTGGTATCACAGAATCTGCAGATATAAATGTACTTGGTGTCCACTTTTATTACAAATAAGTATTTAAATATTTTATTACTCCTAAGAAGTTTATGTTGTATGAAGTAATTCTATTTTCGGTTTTATCTGAAGTTTGCGTCTAAGTTATATACATATCAACACAAATGATAGGTGTGTCATTAACATTAATACCACTGATTCAAACATGTAAACGCGTTTGGATATACATATGTGATGTTAAACGACGAGTCATCTTGTGTTATTAATAGGGCCTGGAGTTTTAGTTTTTTATAAATGCTTTTAGCCTTTTACTATCTTCTTTTAACCTCTTTAGGTTTATAAACTATTTTCCTAGCTTTTTCTAGGCTTTTAAACAATGCTCCTGCTTTTTCCTAGCTATTTAAGCAAGTCGACGACAAAAGCCGTTTAAACATAATATAGATAAAAATATGAAAACTATTTTTACTTCACGTAAGCATGCTATTAATATGTACAGTAATTGAAAACAATGGCTTACACAGTAAACGTGTGCTAGAACATTGTAATTAACATATAAAGCACATGTTTTTAATATATAGCACTCACATAAAATAAAGTTCACTTGGTAGCACTGTTGTTTTACATAACCAGCCACATTTAAAAATTTTCTGTTGTTTTTTAATATATTCCTATAGGAGGGAGAGAACAAAAAAAAAAAAAAAAAAAAAAAGATCTTTTAACATCACAAGATGTCATTGGCACATACTTCATTTCATTCACACAATTTATATACCAAGAACATTCTTTCCCTGGATAACCCCACATGTACACTATAACAAAACTAAACAAATTGCTAACAAAAATTGTCAGTTCAAATAAACTGAAGAGAGAGGAAAAAAAAAAAAACTTAAGTTTAGCGAGTTTTAGGTTTTAATGTCCCATTTAGCTTTTTTAGGCTGAATAAGATTAGCACCCAACCGCTTGAAACATAAAAGTACTTTGAAGCTTTCTAATTTACAAGGGGAAAAATAGATTAAAACCAAAAAATCCGGTCCCTAGTTATTAAGAACCCAATTTATTCCACGGATCATATGTCAACTTCTCCATCTGTAGTTACGAGAATTCTCGAGTCGCCTTGCTCATGAGCACTAGTTCTCGATACACAAGACTCTCACAACCACACTCTCAAGAGTGGCGTGGCTTACGAGTAACAAGCGAGAGTGGCAAGGGTTTTGACCGGCTCTAATAGAAATTGCTACTGACACAAATATTTAATGCAATATCTAAAGAGCACAAAGTTCTTAAGGATTGGAAAACTGCAATTGTAGTATCAATAGTGAAAGGAAAAGCTCATACAGTAAAACCTGAATTCAGCAGAATTGATCGGAATGCTCAGGTGTTTCCTTTATCGGCAGGTTTCCATTTTACAAAGATATAACAAAATTAAATCATGATCATACATAGACATATTGGGATAAAAAATATATGTAACTTATTTAGTTGTACATTTATGAATTTCTGCTATACATAATACCAAAAATTTTAATGAACGAAAAATAGATGTACATTAAATCGTTTACTTTTTTCAGCAGTCAAAGTATCTGGTGTCTTTTGCAGAAACACACCAGCCATCCATAGTTTCTTTGAAATTAGTCCTGCTACCTTTTTATGTATTCTTGTATATAGACTGATATGTGGTGATTTTTTTTGCCCTGACACCAACAAACCACTCCCACACTATTTTTTTTTATTGATGTCTTGGTTTTCAGTTTTCTTAAACTATCTCTTCTTTTTTCTATTAGCACAGTTTTCCATTGCTTCAAAATTTAAGATTGTTTTTTTTTTTAGAATTTTAAACTTGAGTTTTGTCTACAATGAACACCTTCATGATCAGCTTGACACTCAGCTTATCACATTCCTAGCATAAATCACTTTCTGTCGTGTTAAGAACTAGCACAACACTTGTTTTCGAAGTCTTGGTGACTACTGTTGAACTCACTTATGTAATTTAAATGTATTGATTCACCTTTCTTCACTTTTTACTCCAACTTTGCCTTCATTTGGGAAGACCGGTTTCAAGGTACTTTAACCCTATCTCCAATTCCGGGGATGAGTCACCTTTTTGTCTAAAAAGGTGACTCATTACATTTAAATTATGGCGCTCCACTGTCTAAACTACTTCTTTTTATTTGATATATTCACTTATGTAAGTTTAGAGGTAAACAAAGTGCTGGTTGACATGACATTACAGCGCAAATTGTATAGGGTACAAACAACAATAAAAAGATGATTAGCCGTGCTTATCTTAACATCAGTGGCTAACTAAACTATGCAATGAAGGACGATTCTGATAGGATTTCTCCATATTCATCAGCGCACCACCTCTCATAGACCAGGTAGCAGCAAAATGGTCATGTCTCAACATAAACATCACATCTGTATAGCACACAATATAGACTTTCAAAGATGCCTGAAAATTTTCTAAACACTACATTCTGGAACTGGAAATTTTTCATTAAAAGGTGTACTTTAAATCTGTTGTCCATGTTAGACAGTTTCCGTTTAATAAAGGAAATTTAGCATGCTTTTCAAGCATAAATTCGCAGGGCAATGAAATATTTCCATTTAAGGCACATTTCCATTTAATAAGGAGTCCATTAAACTCAGGTTTTACTGTATAAACAAACCAGCTAATTATAGAGGAATTAGTCTATTGTCAGTCTTATGCAATCTATACACTGGCATTTTGGCAGAAACGTTACAAAATTGGGCAGAGCAAGAAAATAAATTCCAAGCAGGTTTTAGGAAAATTACAGAATAATGAATAACATTTTCATAATAAATACAATGGTAAAGAAATATTTGGAGGGGGGGGGGCCTATACATGCTCTTTGTCAATTTTGAAAAGGTATTTGACACAATTAACCGCAATGCACCTGGTCAAAATTGAACAATTGTGATAAGTTAATAAAAACATTACAACACTTACTACTATGAAAACAAGTAATGTATTAAGATTACACAGGATAGGGTAACTGAAAATAAATAGGTCTTAGACAAGGATATAAGTTAAGTTCTATACTATTTTGCTTATTTATTAATGTCATATCAGAAGAAGTTAGGAAAGTTAACATCCACAAGCCCGCAATCGAAAAAGAGATTCTGGACTTCTATTTGCCGACTTAGTAGTGAGATCAATTACTAAAATTGGTCTAGTGAAATCAATTGAAGCAATACTGAAATTCTGTAAGGAGTGGATACTAAGAATAAACACTCAGAAATAAAAATGGAGAATGGAAACACACTATATAATAATGAAAAATAGTATTGGGAAGAGACAGAAATCGAGATTAGTTAATAAATTTGAGTATTTGGGTATCAGGCTTAGTGCAAATAGAGGGTGGAGGGAGCAAAAAAGGAAAGCTTTAGCTAAAGGATGGTTGGCTTTAAAAGCTATTGGTGCCTGGAGGTACAAATGCATATAAAGTGGTTGATAAAAATATGTGTGGCAGTAGTAGAGGCTAAATTTATGATTGGAGTAGAAATATGGGGCATTAAGGAGGGATGGCTAAATATAGATTGCAATCACAGGAATTTCTGTAAACAAATTTGGGGCTACCTAAAAGCTCACCAAACAGGGTTGCACAAGCTTAACTAAGCAGAATAGGGAGCAAAGAATAAATAATGACAAGAACCCTGAAATATTGGTTTAGGATTAAGAATTCAGAAAAGAAATAGCATTTTGAAACATTGCCTAGTGCCACAAGAGAAAACAGGTTAATAGAGTTAAGGAATCATGGAAAACATCAGCCTGGGCATGGTGTGGCAGGATAGAGAGAGCAAGGAAAGTGGATTTTGGAAAAAAGTTAAAGAATTGATGAGATGCAAATTCAGGGGATATTAGGTAGTTTCAGCAACAAAAAGTCACTGAGGGTATTCAGGCAGCTAAAGCAAATATGGGGCAGAGAGAATTATGTAGATAAAGGTGAAAGGTGGATGAGGGAAGGATCTGCATGGTCCCAAACACGGATAATGGAGTTGAAAGGTTCAAGAGAAGGCTTAAATATAGAGGTATGCCCAAAGAGTGGAATGCAAGACAACCATTGGCATGTAATCCTGGAATGTTAAGAAACTAAATAAAAGAGAGTTTGAGAAGTGTGCAAATTTATATAATACTGATATAATATAATAATACATAACAATATAATATTTTATATAATACCTACTAATTATATACATTTTTTCAATTTGAAGTTGTTGCTTTCTTATTTACAAATTTGTAGATGCCAGTAACAAACCATATTATGCTCAATATTAAAATCTCTAATTTCAAAGGTTTGAATTTTGTTTGTAATACAGTTTCATTTGGGACATGTAAAGACAAGATTTGTGACTGTTAGTTTTCAAATGCCTCCCATAGTTTGTGCAATTCATTTTTGGCTTTTTCTATAAGATTTTCCTTTTTGGACATAATACGGTTTGCAATGATTGTGGATCAATTCCTCAATTGTCAATTTATTGTAGCAGTTTCTGTATGCCTAATTCATATGACTTCCTTCATTGCAAATATTTCTTTATTATCTAACTATTACATCTTTATCTATTTGTTATTGTCTCTACTCAAGGCCAATTTTTCATGTGCCACCTGGTGTCATACATACTTCACAATTATGTGAAATGTTTTCCTGTGGATAAAATCTAAAAAAATTAAAACATTAATGGGAATGCACAGAGAAGTAACTAATCAATTAGGAGTAAAAACATAGATTTCACTCAAAGTAAGTTACTTTATTTCAAGAGTGAAGTTTGAGTGTAATCTATGTTTTTACTCCTAATTGATGTAAAATCTGTTTGCATAATCAATTTAAAATCAGCATCATATTGAAATTAAAATATAAAGACAACTTTTTCAGTCGGTAATAATACAAAATGTAATTTTTATTTATACAATTTATCTCAAACCATGTGTTTCTGATGAATTTTCTGTATTGTAAGTTTAGGTGAAACGCAAAAATAGAAAGAAAAAATATTTTTCTTTTCGTTCCACGGGACTCAAATCATGTATTTCTAGCAAAATCTCAGCACTAAATTTGTAGATGGAATGCAATACATTCTCTACCTACTATGTATGTGGTAGAGAAAGCAAAGTGTTACTTTTTCTCCATTTCCCATTAGCTTACCAGCTTTCCTTATAATATTGCTTTTTAAGCCTATCTATGTTTTAATGTATAGCAGCCCAGTCCGACATAGCGCTCATGGGTGCCATGGCACCCTAAATATGATTTCCTGGTGTCCTTCATGTGCCAAATTTTTATTCTGAGAATTTCTAATTTTAAATTAAATTTTAGGAAAAAATTAGTTTCATCTGAATATCTTCCCAGTGAACCATGAAACTTGCTTTTGTACAATCAAAGCTGTACTCATTATTTCCCTTAACAAATAGTAGACCTCAATTACTGGGAATTGGAGACAGAGTCACTTTAATCCCATCAAAGCTTTATTGCAAACAAAAAGTTCACTCTTTTAAACACTGTTGTTTATAGCAATAATGAGCAAAGGGGTCCATTTGCTTATATAATACTTAAACTGATAGCAAACGAAGGAGTCAGGTTTTTAAACAAACATTAAGTATAACTTGAGAGATTGTGAATGTAGGTTCAGTTATGTCTTGTGTTGGATGGATGCTCTTACTATAATATGGCCAAGAGACAAAGAACTTACAGTTTTAACAGTGACTGGGAGGAGCAGTATTGTTTTATGTAATTCAAAGGAACACCCATGTGTTTATTATGTAACAGTAGTGTGTCTGTTTCCAAGAAAAATAATGTAGAACCTCATTCTTCAACATATCACAAACTATAATAGCAAATTTCCTGTTAATTCTGAATTACAAAACATAAAGTTAGAGACTTAAAATGCAAATTAACATTACAGCAAAGGTATTTACAAAGCCAGTGATGGGGAAGTAGTTAAAGAAGGATTAGTGCTGCAGAATCTCCGTTCAATGGTCACAAAAATAAATCTGAAGGGCTATAGAAGGGCTTCAATTGTCTCACTAAACTGTTGCTGTACAAACTGAACAGATTTCTAAGAATTTAAAATAGGAATTATATCAGGACCTGAAATTCTGTAATATTTTTCACTTCAGTTTGATGAAAGTACTGATATTGGACATTTGTGTTTATTTATTAGACTGGTCTTTCATGAATTTACAGTTAAAGAGGAATTTGTAAAAGTGCTGCCAATTCATGCATGTACTAGTGGAGAAGACATATTTAACGTATTCCTGAAATTTACAAAAAATAGTAATATTCCACTCTCTAAATTTGATACTATGACAACAGATGGGACACCTTCAATGATTGTCTTGCTCTTTGTGCTAAAGATGATTCATTTCCAACATTTCTTTCTTATAACTGTATTAATCACCAGGAAGCTTTACACGTAAAGGTTTTGAATTACATCCATGTCATGAAAATTGTAACTTGTATAATAAATCACATCAGGCCATTTTCTACATGTTCACTGATAGTTCAGAAATCTTTAGAATATAACAGATCCTGAGCATAACGGCATAATTCTTTATGCAGACATTACAGTATCTTAATAGGGGGAAAAGTCTGAAATAATTATGCAGTCTTCTGAATGAGATAAGAGATTTTTGAAGTTATCACCTGGGCAAGTTTGTCTAGAACTTGAGCAGACACCATAGCTCCTATAATTAGGTTTCTTGGCAGATATCACCTCAAAATTAAATGAGCTGCACCTCGATTTGTAAGGAATAAATTGCACATTTCAGACATGCTAAGTACTGTAAATGCTTCTTGGAGGAAACTAAATTTATGGACTGCACATTTAAAAAGAAATTCCCTATCACACTTTCCAACTTTCAGTTGTGGAAACCATGAGTATTGGCAAATGTGATGTTCTATCTTTTGCTCAGCATCTTGAAATTCTAGTCACAGAATTTAGTAACAGGTTTAGCCAGTTTTCAGCACTTGAGCCAGTGATTGTGTTTATCAATAACCCATTCACTTCAGTTGGCATTACTGAACTTGGAGGTTGAATATGTGAGATCTTCGGAAATTGTGATCTTGAATTAGAAATGGAAATTTTAAATCTTCAAGAAGATATGTCTTTGAAATCATATTTATGAAGTTCCTGCAATTTTTGGACTCTGGTGGACAGGAATAAATATCCCACTATTGGTAGTGTGTTGAATTTTATTTTATTATTATTATTATTATTATTTTTTTTTTTTTTTTTTTTTTTTTTTTTTTGCTTAACATATCTTTGCAAGGTCACATTTTTATCAATGAGCATCATGAAGAATAAGTACTGGTTTGACAGACTTGCATCTAGATGACACATTAAGGCGCTTGTTCCAGCTACACATTGGATTTTTCTGCACTTAACAGTGAACATACACTACCAAACTACACATAAACATATAAGTTGTAAACTTAAGCAATTTAACTGTTATTCTTTGAAATACTTTTATACTAATACAGGTTTGTAGCAGTAGTAACAAAATAGTGGTTGCACCCACATCTCATTATGTACGAGTTAAATGTGCCCGAGGGCATGAGAAAGTTGATGTATAGTGTTCTAATGAATTTTTGCAAAAAACACAAATACAAGATATAATTAATCTTACCTGTAATGCTCCAAAGAGTGCAAAGAGTGTGCTTCACAGTTTGATCAACTTTGTATGTTTTCAGCATTGAACGTATAATCAACAGCAACTTGGGCATAAACCTTGGGCGAGTTCCAACAAGTGTATTCTCTAAAGGAGTACTTCTTCTGACTGTAAGAGAAGTAGATACAATCTTCACAAGGTTATAATTAACATGAAACCAAATCATAGAATTGTAGCTTTTTATTAAATTTGCTGTTCAACAGATCATGCAAGGTTTTATTAAGGCTATGCTTTCCTTTTTGGTCATTAAACTGGTCATTAAATTCACAAGGCTACTGCAGACCACAATCAATGCACTCCTGTTTGATTGCAAATACAAAGGCTAAAGACCAGTTTTCAACCAATTTTGTAAAATATCAAATTCTGATTAACAGTTTTTCCATCTAATTATTATCTTGCCAACAGACAGAATACAATTTATGACAGGGCAATGAATCAAAACTTTGACTCACTCTCATCCTCTCTATCTCCCTCAGAACCCTGATGCTCTTAAAATTGTTCTCTCATTAAACTTTACAGGTGAACAGTAGCATGTGCTTCTAGTTTTCTGTATTTGGTTGCTGGATACATAATCATTTATTATGTTTTTGATATATGCATACACTTCTCTGCACTAAAATTGCTGCTCAGAGCACCTTAGCCATATTTTGCCTGTCTTTAAGAATAAAACCACCCATTAACTGCTTTATGTATACATAGGAATTTGAATTAATTGTCAATTGCTTCCAAATTTATTCAAATTGGCACACAATGAGAATATCAGCCACCTAAAAATGTATAATTTAAACCAAAAACCGCTTAACATATTTAAAATCTTATAGTTTGAGAAGTAATATGAATCAAGTAAGTTGAAATCTGAACAAAATTGCACATATTTATGACTTTTACTTGACCTGTTACAGGTATAAAATTTAAATTTTAAATACACGAGGGTCACTAGTTAAGTATTGAGACAGCAAATAAAACTCGTAGAAACATTTTCTTAATCTCAGTTTCTCAAAGAAATCTCACTGGTACTGAGAGCACTCCATCCCCTGGAACCACTTCTGGAAGCACCCATGCCACTCACTTTCAGACACTGCAGATAACTCTTCTTCATATGCTGCAACAGCTTCATCAGGGCTGGAAAATTGGTGACCTTGAAGCCGATTCTTTGCCACAGGGAACAGCAAGAAATCACATTGTGCTAGGATGGATGAGCCAATAGTTTTACCTTGTTCCTTGCAGAAACTCCATTGTTACATTAGAAATGTGAGCTGATGCATTGTCATGATGCAACAAAATACCCCATAGTCCTGTCTTTGTATGTTTTTCTTGGATTTTTTTAAACATTTTTAGAAGGAAAACTTCTGTGTACCAGTTTGCAGTAATAACTTTCTGATTTTCGAGCACAGCTGTTGCCAAGGGACCACTTGTAGAGAAGAAGGAAACAACCATTTTCTTTCCAGCATTCCTTGCTCTCTTGACCTTGACAGCGTTGGCCATCTGAAAACACCAAAATGAGGAGTGACATTTCGTTTCTTGGTCAAACTGATATATTCACGTTTTGTCACCCGCAACATTATTTGAAATTTTGTAAGACTTTCCACAGTTAAATCTCTGCAGCATTTCTTGGCATCACTCTATCTTATGGAGCTTCTGTGCTTCAGACAAATTATGGGACATCCATCTTGAAGAAATTTTCTTTTTTATACAAAGGTATTCATGAAAGATGGTTGAAAAATTCAGGGAACTAATCGCTAATGCCAGCTCAACATCCCTGTAGGTTGGTCTTAAATCTTTTATAATTATTGTTTCCAAAGTGGTTATGTTTTTTTGTTTTTTTTAAGTCATTACTGTTGTTGATCTGCCATTCATCTCTTTGTCTTTAAGAGATTGCCGCCTCCTCTCAAATTCTCCAAACCAGCAGAACACAGTGACACATGATGGAGAATGGTCTCCAAAAGCCATCCTCACATACTCAAGTGATTCTTTCGTTTAAGCTACATTTAAAGTCGTACAAGATCATTGCATGAAAATGCTCTCTCTGAATCTCCATTACACTTGTAAGATTGCTTACCTTTCCAGAAAATATGGGAAATGTTGCAACAATACTTTCCCCAAGGATGGCCAATATTCCATGCCTTTATACTTTATCTAGTGATCTTTGTATATAAGAGCTACTTATTTTTAGGAAATTAAAGACAATGGTGCAATGAGTCTGCTTATGAATCAATTAGTGATCTTTACACAACACTTACAATAAGAACTAGAGACATTATCTGAGATCAATGCTCTCACCAACTTTCAACATAGACAATGATCTCATGAAATATGTTTCTCGATATTAGTGTAAGTGGTGTATAAAGGTCACTAATCAATTAAAAGCAATGTACTAAGCTTGAAAATATTTTCACCAATTTTGGTTTTTATGCAAACATGTATGAAACAAAAAATATGCCACTTTTTTTTTCTTTTCCTTTTTTAGGATATAGTTCTAAAATATTGTAACAGTACCTTGGTATGTGAATCTGCAAAGTTGGAAACCTTGAAACGCGTAAAAACACAGGAAGTGCAGTGTGCCTGTAACTGGAGGCTTTGGAATGTGACACATCTGGCGCATGCCAGATTCTTCCAGAAGCTTCAGCTTCTACAATTTTCCAGAAAGGAAGAACTGTAACCTAGTGTGTTAGTATGACTCAGTCACGAGTAGACTGGAGTGGGCAGTAGTGTGTCAGCAGTCACATGAGGAAAAAGCAGTCAACTGTCTTCACATATGTGTTGAGTGAATTGTTTGCAGAAGTGAATTAAAGACTTTATTTGTAACCAATTTTTGAGTTAATAAAGAAATCTGTTACACTGGTGTCAAGAATAGGATTAAGAAGCCAAGATGGAAGAGGTGCTTCCAAAATTGTTGGAGAAGATGAACAGAATGGGAAGTGAAACAGCAACAGTGAATTCCTCATTAGAGAAGGTGCAGACAGAAATGAAGAAGGAACTGAAGGGGAACTGGAGTGGAGAAAATAAAATCCAGAATAGGGACAATGGAGGGGGGGGGGGGGAATTTAGCCTGGCATGGAAAAGATGGAAAATAAAATGAAGTCGGCAATGGAGAAAATAAAAATGAAATTCTCTAGCAAAATCAACAAACAACTGGCTGTCGTAAAGAAGGACATGGAGGAGCAGGGGAGAAAGGTGAAAGAGCTTGGGGAACAATGAAGAGCATTGACCATCATGTTGATACCTTGGACGACCTTGATAACGCGTTGACAGTGGTGTCAAACTGATTGGCAAGATGGAAAAGATTCTCAACAGAAGGTTGAAAGACTGCCAGAACAGGACACAACATCTGCATGTATGTCAAGCCACCCAAGTACGACAGAATATCCATTGAAGTCTTCCACCAACAGTTTGCAGCTGTTGCCAAGCCTCCAAGGATGGGCAGGAGATATACTGAATGTGATCCCAATGTTGACTAAGTCTGGGGAGATCTGGGAGACTCTCGAGAACTGCTTTGGGATCATCACTTGGTTATAGCCTATTGTAGTCAACTTAAGGTGAGGCTGCAACAGCCAAATGAGACAATGCAGGAATTCATCCTGGCCATCAAACATCTTGTGAACAAAGCCCTGGTGAACCTGCCACTTAGTTTAAGTCCTAGTGCCTACTCCATCGTCGGTGTGGTTTCATGACTCCAAAATATGATAGCGCCCGATGCTAAGTGATTATAAGACAATCTACGAGGGTTAACGGCAGCACTAAGAATGGAGTGGCCAAGGTTACAGTGGTCCCTACCTGGAGGATAAGGACTATTCGGTATTATAGCAGGGACAGAGACTCATGCCTGGGATGTCAGTGAAGATCTTACAATGGTTTGTATAGGGGGCAGGGCCAGAACTGTCCACACTAAGACAACATACGTCACCTGCATAGAGAGAGGAAACCATTGGCCTGAGGAGAGGGAACAGCCAAGTGGCTGGGGTAATTAAAAAGATCTCAGTGCTAAGAAGAAAGGGGATCAACCCAAGGATGACAACAAATTTCCAGTGGTATGTTCTGGGGATGTGGCCAACTCAGGCACCTGGTGAAGGACTGAATGCAACTGAGACAAGCGTCAGTGTGTATTGGGGATGCAGCTGCCCAGAGCACCTAGTGAATTGCTGTCTGCAATCTCATCAACTTGCAGGTGGGACATGGATAGGACCTGCAAGGCAAGGGACACACATGAGTCTTTATCACTATCTCCTCACTTGATGCTATGTGCCTTAGACAGAGGGATGGAAGACACACTTATTGCAGATGGCTGGATACAAGGGAAGCTGTGCTAGTTACTGGTGGACATTCATATAGCCATGACTATAATGCAACCAGGTTGTGGCAGAGGGCTTGCCAACAAGGGAAACGAATAGTCCCTAAAAGATTGTGACAGCCTCAGGTGAAACCTTGCTAGTGGAAAAGGAAATCTTGCTGGAGTTGACCCTGGGGCAGAGCACCATAAGTCTGTGTGTGTTCATTGCGACGGTGGCTAAGATGAGACTGGATGCCCTCAGGAGCCATAATGTGATAGTCAACATTGGCAGGAGGGTCCTACGCCAGTTGCTCAGGGGTTCCGACAGTTCCTGAAGTAGGGTGACCCTGAAGCAGGGTATGGTCAAGCTAAGAGGTGCAGTGGCTATGAGGGCAAATCTGGTAGACCACCTTTTGATGGACCTCGTGTACCGTCTGATTCATCAACACACCCAGGGTGCGAGCAACAAGGTGGAGACCTGTTACGACCATCAAGCCAACAGGGAAGGTTACTGGTAGGAAGTTCAGGTATGGTTATATCGCTGCAAGGAGCATAGGTCCAGGTTACAAGAATCATGGGCAGGACATGCCATGTGGCGGAGAGGGTCAATGAGTAGTAGATAGCACCCAAAGGGAAGAAGCTGATAGTGCATTTGGATTGTCCAGCCCACTATGATGGCACTGGTCGGGATTAGTGTATAGTTACAATTATAACATAAGAAAATTGAAAATTAAATAAGTAAATATTAACACATTTTGAAGTCATGATGTTTATCATCATACTGTTTTGCTTGAAGTGTGTGTGCATGCGTGTGTGTGTGTGTGTGTGTTTTTTTTTTTTTTTTTTTTTTTTCCCCCCTACACTTCTGTACATTTCTCACACAGGAACTTCTCAACCTCTGCCCATGCAAAGAAAAAAAATTTCAATTCCATAGCAACCACATTTTAAAACATTTGACTGTCAGTTTCGCCTAGTGTATTCCCTTATTTCCCTTCTAATCATAAGGAACATGACTGTTTCTGCTAATATTTATCTAAATTAGCATGAAGTAGATAGAAGAATAAGCTTATTAATAATAATTTGTTACACAAATGTAGAGAAAGGCATGTGAATGGAACCCAGATTTCTTTTATTTTTTGTTTTGTAGTGTCCTGAGTGTTTCACACGTTAAGTGTCTTCTGTAATAAATTGTAATACTTCAAAAAATGCAGGGCTACTGGGCAAGTACACCTAAAGATAAAAGAATCAAATTGTAAGGTAAGAACTTTTAAATGTTTATTTTCGTACGACATATAAGAAGGGCAAGTATTGTATTCCACCCAAAAATTTGATGTTGAGATTTTACTGGAAATATATGTTTTGAGGTCCCCTAAATAAAAGCTGTTTTAGGTGTAAGCATGTATGTGTGCATGCGTGACTGTGAACAGCATGGCCCAAAAATGAAAAGTCCATTAAATATCAAACTTATATATTTAAATTTTCCATTTAAAGAGAATGGAATGGGATGTGACAATAAGATTTGTAAGAAAATCCTCTCATCCTAAACCACCCTTTAAATGGAAAACTATTAGATGAAATACCTGGTGTCCATGGTTTAATGGTTTTTACTGTCAACATTGTATTATTTAGCAAAAAAATCTAGAAAATAGGCCCAGTTATGCTGAAAAATGTCAAAATTGGTTTCAATCCAATATTTTGGTGCCATCTTCTATTGAAGAGCCTTTGAGTGTTTCTATTCCTTACATAATGAAGAAAATATATCTTTATTTAGCAAAAATATTTATAAATCAAGCCTGTTCTGCAGAAGTCTCCAGAATGGCTCCCCCTGAGCATTTTTCAATCTTTTCTTCCATTAGGGTAGGACTATTGTCACCACTCCTAAGAAGTATAATAAAAACAACCTGTGATTGTTACTTAGGAAAAGTATTGAAAAAAAAAAGCCTCATTTATAACTAAAAGTATCCGAATTGCCTCTCTAAACATTTTATGCCCCTCAGATATGGGTTTTGAGATGTCACCTCTACAGTATTTTTACTCTTATCCTAAAATTTATGACTTTCAAACATAATGGAAATGTTGCAATGGTGTAGAAATCTAAGAAAAACGCCTACTTTTACATACATACATAATAAAATTTGAAATATTATTCTCTTTTCTAAACCATGAAACCACATACAGGGAAATGCTAGGCATTTCAGCTAGTAATACAATGTTGCTGCATTCTTTACACCACAATGAATGCAACTGAAATTTAGAATTATGCATGCAAGGAGTATTCTAAACTCTTTTGGCCTAACTTGGAGATGTTTATGAAGATGATCACAAGATGATGCTGCAGAGTTTAAACATTGTCATAGATCAATTCAAGGGGAATGCTAGGACATTCCAAAATTACAACTAATGAGGAGCACAATGCCATCCATACCCAATAAGCACTGATTGAAGGTGTACAAGTTGGCTAACACTGCAAACACATTGATTGATTGTGTTTACTGATTATAATTTGACAAAAATATACAATGTCATATTCAGTGATTAGGGATATGTATGTGAATTGGCTAACATTGAAAACATCTTGATAGGCCATGTTAACCAACAAGACTGATAACGTTCACAATGCCATACTCATTGATTGCTTATTGAAGTTATGTAAGTTGCTAACATCAAAACAATTTGATAGGTTGTATCCATCAATGAGAATGGGGCAAAAATTAACAATGACATACTTAGATCGCTGTTCGAAGGTTGGGTAACACTACATATATGTTGCTGAGCATAAAGTTTTCAGTATGAGAAAGCTTTGTGCTCAAGGATGCAGCAGCTTCTCCTCTTCTTCCATCTTCTTTCTACATTCTTCTACATTGTTTCAAGGTATTCCAGCTACATATCTCTAAAATTTAAATATTCAGCATAATCACAGACACCTTGTAAAGGAACACCTATACAAGATAAGTATGGTTGTTGAAAATTTAAAACCTTGTAAATTCTGCGTTTTCTTGGTTAAAAGTAATATTGGTAGAATATGTGTAAATATTGCATAAAATAGAACCTCTGATATTACACACTTCATAATAGAGGTGGGTTTGTACACAAGGGTTAAAGTGCTGCATAAACATGTACATAGACTTTCCATTAGCTACCTATGTCACGGAGAAGTAAATGTGGGTTTGTGCTTATGAGTTTGTTAAAAGTGCTGTTTATGCATGTAAGGTATGACATATAGTTATAAATAAAATATAAATGAATTTAAATCACAATCAAGAAAAATCAATATTTGTTTTTGTGTAGCAACATTTTGGATAGATTAAAATGGTTCAATTGATTTTTAAACTTTTTATTATTAATGCTTTCCGTTAGCTAGTCGTAAGTACCTGCCTTAAGGCCACAGAAGATGGCAAGTCTCAGTGACCAAAATACACACTGATTTTTCATGAAATATGTACACCATGGACAAAAAAAAGAGTCATGTCTGGAACACCAAATTTGCCTAAGTCCTACATGGCACAGCGCCTTGTGTACACCATCCACAATACAGTTGTGTAGTGGCAGCAACAGGTTCCAACTCTTAATATTATCACCCCAAATGATCAATAATCAAATAGTTAACTTAAGCTTCTTCAACAACTATCAATATTAACTAAAATTATTAACAACACAAAATATGATAACCTGCCACCTTCAATGTAAGATCGCTGTAGCACTGTTGCAAAACATTCATTACTCCTCTAGTGAGGAGATTTGCTTCTTGCACGTAGCAGACATTTTCTTCCACTTCTCTTATTGATGTTGAATCAACCTATAGCAGCTGTATATTTTAGACATACTTATTTCATACACAACATTCTGTACAGTTAATAATGATAATTATTCTTTTTAAGGGTTTATTCTACAGAACAGTAATATGCTGCACACGAAAGCATGCTGTGCATAGAATGGTGTGCAAACGCATCAGGCAAGAACAGTTCTCACTCAATGAAAAAAAATAAATAAATAAAATAAAAATGGAATATGTATAGTGAAAAAGTAATAAAAGTATCATTAGGAAAACCAATGTTTTGAAACATTTTAGGAATCCAATTTTGATCAAATTTTATTTATTAGGGAGATAGGAACTTTGTTTGTTTTCTTTAACTCAACATGCCATTCACAAGCCAATCTGACAAAAAAATGCAAACTACAACTCGAATAACATGATATTCTCAGACGAAGTTACATTTTCTTCTACACATAAGGAAAAGGTGACTATTGTCCAAAGGGGTCGTGATGTGATGCAAAATACATGGCTTCATAATTCCATCATGGTCTCATATGTATATCATGTTGAGGCTGGATATCAAGGGGTAGTCTAAGTGTACTGTGGCAGTTTGATGATACAGTGAACGGTGTCCAGTACATGGTAATACTTGATTACATTTTGATTCCCTCTGTGAGGATGAGGTATCCTGATGGAATTGCTGAATTTGTACAGGATAATTATCCTTCCACACATCTTGAAAGGTTTCAAATTGATTTTCAGAGAGGCAAGATATCAGAATGGTAGACTGGTCTTCCTGTTTGCTAGATTGAACCTTATTGAGAATGTAAGGGCTGAGGCAAAAAGGAAGCTCTGCTCCAATTTACCTTTAGATGAGTGAAATAGCTTCTGGGAAGCCTGGGATATTGTAGCTTCTTGTCCACATTACTGCAGGTATTCAATTTTGTCTATACCCTGAAGACTGAGGGCAGTTATACTTGCTGAGGGCTTATACATCCAATATTAATTATGTTTCTTTTTTATGTTTTAGTTTTAGAAGATAATAGTTTACACATACTTTTTTTTTTAGTTATTTAACACAAGTATTAGTAGAATTATTTTTGTATGTATAGATAGCCTCATAACATCATATGCTTAAGTTATATTAATGCAATATTATGTTCTACATAACCAGTCATAAAATTAAAAAACATAAAAAAAAGAGATTTGAATATAGGAACTTATGAGTGGAAGCAAGGCCTTCTTAACCTTTCAATCCCCATAACATTGTTCTGTGATCTTTTCTCAGTTCTTATAAGTTAACTATTGCTCTGTCCATCACAGAATATTGAACAGTTCTTTTGTGTGCATTGTGAAAACAGTTTTTACGAAGATACATAAAGCTCTTCAATCAACACATAGATTCTGGGGATGACTTATTTTTCTGTCCATGGATGTATGCATCAAGCAACAAACTATGTATGGATATGATCATCCAGATGTCTTTTATTGCCTGTGAAATTTTCAACTCTTATAGCCTTTACATTTTGTATCCATATTTATTTTTTCTTTCTTTCATTTTTAACCCTCCTCATATGAAGGAATTCTAATCCCCCTCCCCTGCAGGACTTATAGGCCAGTGTCTGTGATCTGATGCCTGTTGAGGAGCACATGGAGTCTGGATCAGAGTGTGCAGTCAGGATGGGTGATCTGCCAGATGCCTTGTATGTGTGAGGAAGAAGATAATATGAAATGATGGTGAAATGGATGAAAGGAAATGAGGAAAGGTGATTATGGAGTAAGTAATAGAATGAATAGCAGGGGAAACCCACTCAGTTGTCACTTTGTCCACCACAAACCCCACTTTGAATCAAACCCAGGTACCTTAGTGAGAGGCAAGTGATATAACCACTTGGCCATGGTACTGCCTTAACCATATTTATTTACTGTTTTAAAAATCTACTTAATACCTGCAAAACAAATGAGATAAACTGTGAATTCTTGTACCAATATTCAGAGCTAAATTGTATTTTAATAGAAACAATGTTACTCACCTACATAACTCAAAATGGTGACAGATGCACGAATTACAGATTGTGCAGAGCAGGCAACGAAGTTTTGCACCACAAGCTGGGCACAACAGTGATAATCAAAGCTTATATCTTCTAGAATCCTTGTTCTGCATAGAAACTGCAGGCATTTTTTACGGAACTGGAAATAAGTGTGTGTTAACTACAATCCAAACAAGCAAGATGGAGGATTCAATAAATTCATTAAAGTCAATTAGTCTGAATTAGTGACAAACACATTTTCATTCCAAATATATTTCATTGGCTGTCTTGATTATTCCCAGCTGGATTAGATTACGTTTGAATCATGCTGCCATCTCTTTACATTTTAAATATCCTGTCTCTTCTCCAATTCCTCTCCAAAACTTTAAACTCCATAATTTCAAAACAAACCTTTGCATTTATGATCAAGTCTATATTTTTTTTTCCTCATTCATTAATAATTCTCCTGCATCATTTCATGACTGACACTTCTAGAACTGTGAGCTAATGATTTATTTTATTGTTTACACTTTTATGTGTGAGAAATTTTACAGTCCACATTTGTGTTTTACTCAGCTAAATACATCTTTCATTACACTGAAGTGAAAGATATATTTCAGAAGAAATAAAGTGACAGTGAAAATTTGAACCAGATCACATTAGGTGACAAAGAGAACTTAAAGTAACGATGATTACTTACTTCAACAGTTTTAATGTGATGTGAAAACCTTGAAATCCAGAATAGAGAAAATAAATTTAAAAATGGAGAAAATGAAATCTGGGGTGTAGAAAATGGATTTCAAAATGGATAAGATAGAAATCAAAATGAAAAACTAAATGGAGGAAATGAAATCTGAACTTTGCTTTAACACTGAGTCTGAAAAATCAGAGTTAACTGCTACTGTAAAACACTTTGATGAATGATATTGCATAGGAATTAGAAGAAATTAAATCTGCCATGGAAAGAAAAATTAGGATAGTGGAAGAGTGCCTAAACCAGCAGGAAAAACAGTTAGCAAAGGAGAGCAAGAAAATGGTGCAAGCCTCAGTGGAGAATATGTGCTGCGAGATCAAAGTTCATGTTAAATTTAGTGGATTCCACGATTATGGATGCTGGCAGAGAAGACAACATAACTCATGACTACCTTGTAGGGGCAAGCAGTGCTATTCTTTGTATATTGTTTGGCAGAGGCTCAACAAATAACATAATTAAACTTTTGGAGGAGCACTATGGAGAACATTGTCTGCCCCCTGCAGACCAGACCCAGCTAAAGGCAAATGTGCAAAAAGTGGATGGTGAGATATTACAGGAATTCAGCATGGAAATTGAGCAGCTAATACACAAATCCCTGTTAGATTACCAGAATATTTTTATTTCTGGAGAGGCAGGCAGCCCTTGCAGGTTAAGAGTACAGCAGGTGAAAAAATAGCTTCTCCTAGCGTAACACCATGACATCAACGACATTCTGATAGCTGACCTCTGCACTGATCTGACAAAGATGATACCCTACTGGCCAGAGCTTTGATGAATTTAAATGACAGGAATTGGCACTTCAACACACTTGACCAATATAGATTTGGGGGCTGGAGATCTAACTATTCCAGTTGCAGAAGGTCTTGATACCTATGGCCAAACTGCGAGGGATCAGAAACATTCCTAAGAGAAGTTTTGAAGAAGACTTCATTGGTGCTTCACTGCCTAGCTGTTTCTTGGAATGCCAGGTAGGAATAAGCCACTCTAACAGAGATGCACTCTCATGAAGATTTTGCCAAAAAAAATGCAGTCATTGCATGAAGATGGATGCAAAGGATGCTGCAAAACTATGCTCCATTTCAATGTAACTGGCAGTCAATATGCTGGTACTACTACAAGGCATCTGGGTGTAAATAAGATCTTGGGACAGCAATATAGCATTTGAAAGTATTGCAATTGACATGACAGGTCCTTTCCCCTATACAGACCAAGGAAATTGTTCTCTGCTTTGGTTATGGACTGCTTCACCAATTGCCAGAGATATACAGATTCCCAATCAATCCCTTCCCAATACTGGCTTATGCACTAGTGAAAAACTTCAACTGAGGCTCAGGATCTCCCAGGAGCTCCCTCGGAAAATAATTTCAAATCTAACCTTAAATGACAGCTGCTCCTCACCTTGGGACATACAATATCTGTACCACTGCCCTTCATCGGCTGTCAAAGCATAATATTCAGACTGTTAAGATGGACCTTCAGAAAGCGGTATTCAGCAATAATGGAATGTGGATGTAGTTATGTAGTTATTTTTTTGGCCTATTAAGCATCAGACCATGAACCTGCCAGCATGATACCGGCCAACATGGTATTCGGATGTCAACTGCAGCTATCATATAATTTGTTATTTGGAATGTGTCCTGATGCTGTTCAATCAGCAGTGGATTTTGTCGGGATGCTAACAAAAAGGATAGAAGACATCTAATCAGAAGCGCATTTGAAATTGGCAAGTGACTGGATGAAGGCATCATCTGGTAAACAGAACCAGATTTCAAGAGGGGACCTCATATGGCTCTATTGTCAGAACAGGACTAAAGGGAAGTTACTCAAGTTGCCCTTAACAGGTAATCCACTCATCAAACGAAGTTGTATGCTGCATTTGGCATCAACCCCAAGGAAAAATGATGGAGGTCTATTCTGATCAGCTTATTTCATATTGTGGAGCTGCTTGGGAAGACCAGATGAGGATAGAGCAATGTATCGCAACTATGGGTTTCAGCTATCAATACTGGCCGGGTGAAGAAATAAATACTACTAGCCAGTGTAAACACTAGAAGTACTATCAAGAGATAATGGATTGTTCTGGAATCTTCTTTGTCTCTGTCTCCAAAACATACTCCCTCAAAAACTCCAACAGCTATATCAACGAGTATGTTCATCCGTTAGTGAGTGTGTTTCTATGCAACATAAAATGCACCTTCAGAGTGAGGTTGCAATGATAGTTATGACATCTAGTGAGTGCTACTATTGTACGGCATTAGGAGAGATCTTGTGTTTGACTTCCCAGTAGGTACACCATCTGAAGAAGAGGCTGTCTTGTGCAAATTTCATTGTCATTAAGAAAGTGAAGAGACAGTGAAAACTGGACGACACAGCATGTTTAAAATTTTAAGATATCACACTTTTCCACCTTGCATATAATTATTAAAATTAATTGTTTTACAAATATGATCTGATCAGATAAAAACATCACATTTCATTAATATAATCAAAATAATTGACCGTCCAAAGGTTAGTTAACTTCAATAGTGGAACATGAGCTCAAAATATTATTAATGTTAGATGTGAATATTATTTAAAAGAATGTTCTCATTTAAACAAACAAGGAAGGTAACACAAAAATGAGCATCTATATTTCGCCAATTCCATAGGAGAAATATAACAATATTAATTACTCTTAGGGCTGATTTTACTGATTTTCATTACTGTATTAATCTGTCAATTTTCTTAATGATGCATTTATTCTGTTATTACATTTTACACAAATTATTTGTTACAGTAACACCAATATATTCTTCATTAATTTATATACTAAAAATTGTCTTTAAATTGAAAACGCCACGTTATTTACATTCAGCATGGCTGAAGCATTCGATGTTAAACTTACATATTTAGAATATCTTTAAGATAGCAAGATTATGGTAGGTAATTAGAAGCCTCTAAATCATGAATTTGAAGAACTAGAAAAAAACATTTTTTTTTAATGAGAGATTATTTAAGAAATGGGTAGTTGGGTTGTTAAGAATACACAATATATAAAATCATCACTAATTTAACATTTGTTATAACACTGCAATTTTACGCAACAGGAACTTTTCAAATAGTTATTGATGATAATTATTAAAGGCATGTCAAAGGTTACAGTATCCAGACATATTAAAAAAGTTTCAGCCATACTTGCATCTTTAAAAACACAATTTGTGAAATTTCCAACTAGCGATGAAATGCAAAATGTCATTCAAAAGTTTAGTGACATTCCTTAATTTCTTGCAGTCACCAAGCAATGCGTAGATTGCACTCATGTACCAGTTATATGACCTGATAGTGAAATTTCAGTTAAACAATCATGTTGCATAGTGAGGTTTTGTTTGTTCATTGTATCAACCAAATTTAATTCCACTAGCTATATATGAAACTTTCTTTAATGTTATGTAGGTTGATATAAAGCACTAGGAAAATAACATATAACTTTAAACTTAATCATAAATAAATGTAAGGAATTTGTAATTTAATTTTGTCAACAGCTGTACAGCAGTCAGCTGTATAAATGAAAAAAATTCTATTCAACAACAAATTTGGTATTTAACCCTTTTAGTGCTAATCATGATCCACTTCTGATCTGAAAATTGCACAAGAACTACCAGCCACAATATAATCATTTGAGATGCCAATTTTATATGTCTGTGTACATTCTACATCATAACCTTAGAGAAAGATTTTCTGGAGTGTTTCAGGGCCTTATCTTTACATTCCAAAGAGCTAAATAGCTGAAAATTTAATTTCTCAAGCTTATGTTTATGTTGGTTGAAAAATGGCATCATCCAGCAAAAGGTTACAACCCAAAGAGGAAATAAGAGCTGCAGTTTGCAATGTGTTCGAAGAAAGCAAGAATGATTTTGAAATTTCAGACCTTGCTGAAAGTGTTTCTGACATCGACATAAGGAGATGATATATTCTAGCTCCAGCAATAAAAATGTATGCAATAATGACCCTTGTGAGCATGCAAATAATCAGTGTACTTATCAAAATAGATGTACGGAGGTGTAACCAGATGATGCAGATGTGAATTATCCATACATTTATGCTACAACACAAATGCTAAATTGTACAGTAACCTATGTTACATCTGTACTCCTTACTTTATGCCATTTTTGTTATTAGTTGCATTATGCTTATGTGTGGTTTTTGGTGGATGTATTAGTAAAGAAATATCTGTACTTTAATTTTATTAGTCTGAACTTCCTGTATAGTAAGGTTCTGTATACCTAATTATTGGTTATCTTAGGATTTTTTATTTTATTTTCAAATTTTCCTTCTAAAACTACCAAGGCTTTCACGACCAGTGTTCATACCATAAAATGTAGATTCTGCATTTGAAGGCCATGGTCCAACAGATAAAAGTTCACCCGACATTTCGCCCATAACTTTGTTGGGCATTTTAAAGGGAAAGTTGATTTCTCACTGGTATGGCCATAGTGAAGACAGGTTGACAGATGGCCATTTATATATGCTTGGCAGTCCAGCCCCCTCACTTCTGATTGGCAGTTGTTCCATCAATCTCGTGTGAGGGAAATGTCGGATGAACTTTCATCTGTTGGACCAGGGCCTACAAGCTCGGAATCTACATTTAATGATAATTTTTCTTCTGAAATAGGATCTGAAGCTTTCCTGGCAACGAACATATTCTAGATGTTCTTGACCGGCTCAGGAAGCACAGATTTCAATGCAGTAAACTGCATCCAGAGTAGTTGCGTTTTCTATGAGGTCCGCCACCACCAACCTGGCAGAAACATTCCTCGTTTTCTACCGGGTCCGTGCTACTTGCCACGGCACACATTATATATACTGCCATTTTTACCCGTTTGAGTCATTCATCATCCTGATGTTGGAAGAGATGCACGCTCCTGAAACGTCGATGACTCTTCATCATTACACCTGGCTTGAAGCCTGAGAACGTCTAGAATAATTTTTCTTCTGTTTTTAATTTCTTAAAAACATTGAAGAGACTTCTCATCTGCATAACACATATTATACAGTAGACAAAGGTCTTACTAAAAATAAAAGAAAGAATACACCTCTCTATGTCATTTGGTACTCATTTTATTACTAATAATTTAAAACCCTGCATTCTGCCCTAAAGTTGCTTGGAACTTTTCAGACAGCATTGTGTTATTCGGGCTGGCACTAAAAGGGTTGTTTCCTATCTTCCAAGGATGTGTCATGAAGATTTTCAAGAAAATCCCCCACCCCAAGTTATACTTTAAATAGAAAATGTTGATTTTAACAATAATGACTCTATTTTGATTACAATACTGTTTGAAATATTTACACGACAAATGAAATGTATATCTTGAATTTTATGGGAATAGCCTCTGAAGTCCTCTTCATTCCACATAACTTTTGAACAACTAGAATTGTTAACTGACAGACAAATTCATACTGCACAAAACATGTAGATCTTTTTAAATCACAAACTTATGCCAAATACATTTCTTTGTAGTGTTAACCAGTTTTTAGATATTCCTTGTTATTGGTTTAAATTTTCTAATACACTACTTTCAAATGGGAAGTTGTCATTCCTTTTTTTCTTTTACCTCTGGCAATGCAAAGAGAAAACAATTCAAGATCATCATAAGGCGAACAGCTCTTAAAACTATCACTTAGACTAATATATTCTCTATTTTGTATGTACCTACATGGAAATAAGTAATAAGAAAGCAACTACTCTTTGATTAACATGAAGTAGATAGAATAAACTTTTATAATATTTGTTGCAGAATAGGCAGAAAAAAGTCAAGTGAATGAAAGACACTCTATTTTCTTTCTGTTTTCTCCTTCCTGCCGAAAACCAATAAAATGCAGACTCTCACTCCACAATAGCTAACTCCATAACATGAGTAAAGAAATAAATAACAAAGTATTATATTTATAATTTTTAATATTGTAATACCTGCATATAGGTGTTCTCTTTCATTGAAGCAAGCACCAGATTCACTGCACGGCTCAGTACATTGGGATGAATTTCTTCAATTAAAATTTCCCTTGTCATTTTCAACAGACATTCTAAACAAGCTAGCTGTATGTTGTACACATTTAAATGATCCTCCATTGCAGAAAGCACTGCCTGCAACATTTTTTTTATTGTATAAATAAGTCTGAAATCATATTACTGAACAATTTTATCATAGGTAATAATTTAATCTTTAAACTTAAACATGCAGCATTTATATGTTTACTAGGCATGCACCTTTTTTTGGGTGGAGTTTTATGGAGATGCATGGGCTGGGGGAAGAAGAGAGGTTTCTGTCTCTCTTACCACAGCATTGTCAAATGCAGCTTCTTGCTTTGAGGCTGTCTGTCATTATAATGAATAAGTTATCTAATTCACCACAAACTAGCAGAATTAAGAAATGAAACACAGTGAACGCACATGCGTTGAACTCTTGAGATCTATAGACAGAATGAAACCTTAGCATTGAAGCCGTTATATATCAGGGTATATAACATACTTGATGTCTCAATGTTGTCGCAGTGCTCTGCTTCTGAAGTGTGCAAAATCTACCAAATTAAGACTAGGGAGCTGAGTGACTAAGAAAACATTTGCACATAAGAATTATGTCCATAGGATTTATTTTATTCCGTCAAGCAATTTGTATATGTTTAAGTATACAAAACATATCTTAACACTGTAATAAACCAAATGAATTAAAATAATGATTTCCCTATGCATAGCACTGTTAGTGATTATAATATTACTATTAATGAGGTTATTATATTATTACTATGATAACAGTGTAAGTTCTTATAAATCTAAAGCATGTTTTTTTCCAATTATGCCATTGTTTTGAAGTGCTTTTCCATAAACAATGTAATTTTGTTACTTATCCTACTCACGTCATTGATGCATTTCTATCTATCCAATCTTGCTAACATCCCAAAATCAGCTACATTTATTGTAAAGAATATTGCAATATAAAAATGAATATTTAAATAATTGTAAGCTTTAATAAGGAGGTGTTCATGCCAGCAGCTGTGCTCTAGTATGCACTTGCTTAAACATGCATTTGACATGCATGGCGCTGTATCAATGGGTTTGTCATTGTATGGATTAGATTAGATTAGAAAGCATTCTGTAGGTTCATTTAGGCCAGCAAGCCACTGAACATAGAACTCGTCAAGGTATATATATGTGTATCCACATTTTAAAATGTTAAAAAAGCCATTACATACAGTGAAGCTGCAAACCTGCAAGAGGATGACAACAAAAGTTGTTGAAACACGCATCCGGGTACTCCATCTACACCATGACCAAGTGAAGCACATGTTGGTAATAGATGTTCAGATTTTAATAAAAATGTATCCACATGTTTATATACTATGGAAGAAAATAAAATAAAAAAAAAAAAAAAAAAAAAAATAATAATAATAAAAAAAAAAAACAAAAAAAAAAACAAAAAAAAAACAAAACAATCTTGTGCTAAAAGCACAGGTTACAAAAACAGCAGAATAAACATATAATCACATGGTTTGGCTTTTGAGGCATGTATGCCACTGCGCTATACTTAATGAAATCCATAAGAGCATATGTACTTGTTTTTTTGCATGTAGATATAAACAAATAGTATAAAAAATTAGTGTTAAAATGTAGAAATAAATATAATTTCATTATGTAACACTATTTAATGTCAGATGACAGTTTTCTAATTATTGACATAATAGTTACTACTAGTAATTATTTAACTAAAATATGATTATTGTATTATGTAGACTCCTTAGTGCATATATGTTAACAATTTACAATACATATTTACAAATATGTTTTAGTATTTACAGTGCAAAAATATGCAAATTTACAATTATGTACTAGAGTGTAAAATATCATAGGGGCAGGCTTTACAGACCTTGTATCATTGCTAAGTACTAAAAAATTCATTTGACACATTCGTGAAGTCAAAGTATACAGCAGTTTAGTTTGAGTATAAAACACACACAATAATATGCACAAAATGTAATACAATTATACTACTTATAAAAACATTGATTATTACGGTATTGTCAGACAGATTTGTCACTTAAATATTCATCTACAAAGTAAAATGATTTATTGCATAGCTACTCCTTAAGAGAAGTCTTAAAAGTCCTGAAATTGTCTATTTTTCTTTGAGATTACTGGGGAGAGCATTAAATATCTTGATTGTTTCATAATATACACCTTTCTGAAAGCAACAAAGATTACCATTGGAATGATGAATATATCCCTTTTGTCTAGTATTAATGTTATGAATTTCCATGTTTGTTGTAAAATTATGTTGATTAACTGCATAGAATTTTAAAATGGATAGTATATAAATGCAAGGTAAGGTGAGTATGCCCAATCTTTCAAATAGTTCTTTACATTACTGTCTGCTGTAAGCATTATAGATTATTCATATAGCCTTCTTCTGTATCCAGAATATACATTTACTATCCACTGAATTACCTTAGAATATTATTCCATATTCGATGATGGAGTAGGCAAAATACACTAATTTAAGTATATCAATTGAGTGAAATTAAACAGTGCTCGGAGAGCATAACATGCTGAGCTAAGTTTAGGCATGATATAGCTAATATTTGACTTCCAGTCCAAACGTTTATCTACCTGAAGGCCAAGAAATTTCACTACATTTAGCTGTTCGAACAATGTATCATTAATTCTTATTTTTATGTGTGTTTGAGGTGAGTGAGTAGCTACAAATTTAATTGATTTTGTTTTTTCAAGGTTTACTGAGAGTTAGTTTGCTTTGAACCAATTTAACATACAATTTAGAATACAGTTTAATTTTACTACACAGTCATTGAAATCTTTACTTGTTACTAGAACACTAATGTCATCTGCAAATAAATAAATACTTGCAATACTGTTACTGTACAATGGGAGGTCATTTATGTGAATCAAGAGCAAAAGAGGCCCTAAGATCGATCCCTGGGGCACAACATGTTTTACTGATTTCCATTCTGCGGCACTGTTTTGATACCCATTGGAGTTATTTATTTCAACCCTTTATTTTCTCTTTTCCAGGTATGAAATGAACCAATATAATATGTTATTCTTTATTCCATAGAAATGTAGTTTTGCGATCAGAATCTGATGATTCACACAGTCCAAAGCCTTTGCTAGGTCACAAAGAACTTGTAAGAATTTAAGTACAAATGTATACCAGCAAGTTATACAAGATGCTGCACAAACTGTTATGAGCTTGGTTGTGTCAATACATATAGAAACTATCCTCCTGGTTTCAAGTTTTTTGTGTTTCCAAACAGTAGGCAGTATTTAATTTGAAGAAAGCTTAAATTGCTCAACTATGTTGTCTGACTGTGGGTAGAGTGGTGGTGAGTGCATCTTGAGCACTCTACATTGTTCCAGCATTTCCCCTCAACATGTTAAGATTAAAAATTGGTGGCCCGAATACTGGTAGCATCAAAGATAGCGCAAAGCAGCAAAAGATGCTTCCAAAGGACTTTTGCGGAAACGAAAACCTACTGGCCTTGGACTAAGCGAGAGGTAATATATCGTTGTCCAGCTTGGTAGAGAAAAAAGGGCGAAACATTGGATGCGCAGGCATGCTCTTAAACCCACAGCCATAATTAGCTAACAGAACATTATGCTGATATTGCAGAGGGGGTTCTGCAGATTTGTTGTAGACGGTAACAACTGGACTGGTTGGAAAAACTTCAACTACCACACGGATGCCCAGATTATAGACTCCTCAGCACAGATGATTGTGCTGAAGAATAAACAATGCATCCATAGTCTAACTTGGAGCAAATTAGTGAACGATAAAGATGCAACAACGCTGTCTGATTCGTTCCCCAAGATTCAGAAATTGGCCACATCACATTTTCAGCTGTGCTAAATGACCAACAAAGTTTCTGATCGAATATCAACCCAAGAGGGTAATCTGGAGGCGAAGAGAAGGTGGCGATGATGATGATGGTTAGTGTTTATGGGCGCTCAACTACAAGATCATCAGCGCCCTTATTAAACAAATCATGGCAAAAGCCAGAGATGATGATGATGGTTAGTGTTTATGGGCGCTCAACTACAAGGTCATCAGCGCCCTTATTAAACAAATCATGGCAAAAGCCAGAGATAAAGCTCAATAAGAAATATCATAAGTAAGAACGAAAGATTAATCTAAAAATTAAAGTAAAAGGTAATCATAGAGAAAGCCACAGATTGGTGTACTGAGAAAAGAAAAAAAAAATCAAAACTAATACAAAAGCAAGGATAAAAACAACTAAATCCAAAATTTGAAGGGTATCTTCGATAAAAATTTAAAAATCTTAGCTACCGCTCAACTATTGTCTGCCAGGACTTCTGCAAAACTGACCGGCAGTTGCACTGATTCCCGAATATGTGCTAGATTAACACAATCTAGCAACACATGACGAACAGACAAATCTTCTCCACAAAGCGGACTAAATGGAGGAGATTCACTCTTAAAAAGGAAACTATGTGTAAAATTGCAGTGGCCAATACGCAAACAAGCCAAAATTACTTCCTCCCGTCGAGAATGACGAGAGGAAGTTACCCAGTTTGTTGGAGGGCCTTTCATTACTCTAAGCTTGTTTCCACGGAGAGCTGACCACTCTTCGTGACAGCACGAAAGTATCGCCCTGCGCACAAGCTTAGTCTTCCGATGTTATACAAGAAATTTTTGTACTGGGCTCGGTGGTTGCCATCTTTGCTGCAAAATCTGCCAGTTCATTCCCCGGCAAGCCGATATGACTAGGAATCCATGCACACTTCAAATTAACGCCGGAAGTATATAAAACGTGGAGGGCATCCTGGATATGCTGCACGATACGATGATAGTTGTAGAGATGACCAAGGCTCTGAAGTGCACTCAGGGAATCACTCAATATAAGGCAGTCACTTAAATTTCGACGGCCAACGTACAGAATGACTCGATATATTGCATATAGCTCCGCACTATAAATAGATGTGCCACTATGTATATTGTTCAGTATCATAAACAAAGGCACACCCAACACCAACGGTACACTTACTTCCGTCAGTATATATACAAGTTCAGTCATTGTAGTTTGACAAAATTTCTAAAAAACATCTACGGATACTAGAAAAAGGCATTGTAGACTTTCGGTATGCCATCATCCCGAGATTTACGTGGGATGTTGTAAGTAACCAAGGTGGGTGAACCCTTTCCCCCTTGGGAAACATTCTAGACATTACAATATCGTGCTTATGAAGAAGCATTCGGAAGCGAACACCTGGGGGCCGTGGACTAATTGCGATATTTCTATTACGTTCGTCCAGCTCGGTGTTAAAAAAAGGAGTGAACGTTGGATGCGAAGGCATGCACTTTAGCCCACAGCCATAATTTGTTAACAGAATATCTCGTCTACACTGCAGAGGGGGTTCCGCCGATTCAGCATAAAGGCTAGCTACTGGACTGGTTGGAAAAGCTCCAACAGCCAGACGTATACCCTGATTATGGACAGTGTCTAATCTTCTAAGCACAGATGGTCTTGCCGAAGAATAAACTATGCATCCGTAATCTAACTTGGCTCGGATCAGTGCGCAATAAAGTCGCAGCAGGACTGTCCGATCCGCTCCCCAAGATTTGCCACTTAGTATCTGTAGAATATTAAGAGAACGGTTACAGCGCGCTTTCAGCTGTGCTATATGTGGTGACCCAACACAGTTTTCTATCGAATATAACCCAAGGAATCTCATCTCATCCGCGAATGGTAGTAAAACTGTGCCAAACTGCAGCGAAGGGGTAATCGCCTCCTGCGGCGCCAGAAGTTCACGCAGAGTGATTTCTCAGTAGAGAAGCGAAAGCCATTTTTAGAGCTCCAATCTGAGAGGTTGTCTAAACACCGCTGCAGACGGCGTTCCAAAAAAGGTGTGCGCTGAGAAGTATAATAGATGGAAAAGTCGTCCACGAATAAGCAGGACGATACTCCTGGGAGAATACATTTCGAGATAGAATTAATTGCTATAGCAAACAGGTGACGCTTAGTACCGATCCCTGTGGCACTCCGTTCTCTTGAACAAAAGTATTTGATAAAACCGAGCTGACCCTTACTCGGAAAACGCGGTCCCTCATAAACTCCTGAATGAATAACAGAAGGCGTCCACGTATGTTCCAGTTGTATAGGGAACGTATTATTCTTGCCCGCCAACACGTATCATATGCCTTTTCGAGGTCAAAGAACACACCAACGGTTTGACAGTTCTTCATGAATCCATTCATTGTCTGCGTTGAAATCGAAACAAGATGGTCAGCTGCTGAACGACGTCGTCAAAAACCGCATTGGGTGTTGGTCAGTAGGTTATAAGTTTCCAGCCACCATATCAACCGTCCATTGATCATGCGTTCCATCACCTTGCAAACGCAACTGGTGAGGGAAATTGGACGGTGGCTGGATGGAAGAAAACGGTTCTTTCCAGCTTTCAAAATAGGTACAATGGTGGCCTCTGGCTACTTTTCTGGAAAAGTGGTGTCAACCCAAACACGATTATAGACCTCTAGTAGGAAGGCCTTATCTTCAGGAGAGAGATGTTGCAACATTTGGACATGTATTCCATCAGGACCTGGTACAGAGTTTCGCGAAGATGATAGTGCATGGTCTAGCTCCCTCATGGTGAAGAGTCGATTGTAATCTTCAAGATTTTTAGAACGAAAGTTGAAACCTTGCAATTCAACCTGAGCCTTAACGGGAAGAAAATCAGGCGAATAATTCTCTGAGCTAGACACCTGAGCGAAAGCAATGCCAAAAGTGTTGGCCACGTCAAACTTATCAACAACATCTTCTACAGCTGTTTTAACACTGGCGATTGGCATATGAGTCATTTTTCCGACCACGCGCCTTAACTTATCCCATACGATAGAGGAAGGTGTATGTCGATTGAATGACACTACAAACTTGCTCCATGATGTCTTTTTGCTATCCTTAACAACCTGCCTAGATTTGGCACGCATCTTTTTATACTCAATCAGGTTATCCAGTGTTGGGCAACGTTGGAAAATCCTGAGAGCACGCCTGCGAGCACGAATGGCATTCCGGCATTCATCAGTCCACCAAGGTACAGGAAATCGACGACTGGTTTGGGTCGTCGACCGTGGAATAGACTGCTTGGCAGCATCAAGAATATTTTTTGTGAGGTGCTTCACTAAGAAATTCACAGAGTCGTGCTCATTGTAATAAAAGACAGCCAACCGGGAGTAAAGGTTCCAGTTGGCTTGATCTGTGCGCCATCTAGGTAAACGTGTGGAACATGTATCTTGTGGCAAGAGACTGATAAGACATGGAAAGTGGTCACTAGAATGTAGATCAGAGATGACATTCCACTGTAAGGAAGATGCTAATAGTGGTGAACAAACTGCTAAATCCAAGTGTGAAAAACTGTTGAAAGCATCCGAAAGAAATGTAGGTTCTCCGTTGTTCAGGAGAATTAGGTTAGAAGTATTCAAGAAATCAGCAATTAACTTACCTCTCGCACAAGCCCAAGGTGAGCCCCAAAGCGGATGGTGGGCATTTACATCACCTACCAAAAGAAAAGGTGTTGGTAGTTGAGAAACTAGATCCCCTAAATCAATGAGCGAGAGGTCGTCACTCGGAGGAAGGTATATATTACAAATGGTGAGTCTGGTATGTGACAGTTTAATCCTTACAGCTACAGACTGGATGTCGGACTGTAATGATACAGATTGCGCGAATATATCATCTCTGATGAGCATCATAGTGCCTCCGTATGCAGGTAAATTCTCTTCCGATGATAGATCACACCTTACAGGGGTGTACCGTTTGATTTTGAAGCTGTCTTGTGGACTGAGCTTAGTCTCTTGCAAACATACGACCAAAGGATCGTTCTGGTTAAGCAGCAGTTCAAGCTCAGGTCGATGTGTTCTTATTCCACGTAAGTTCCATTGTAGAATAGCCATGTTCTTTATAATGGGATAAGTTGTACATTGAGGTTGTTTCTATTTTGAAGGCTGCGGAGGTCGGTTGAGTTTATTCTTTTTAGGTGTCGGGAAGACACCTTCTACGGGAGGATGGTCCTGCCTCTTTGTCACTGTACTTCTGGCAGTGAGGGCAGTATCACCTTCCTCCATCTCCTCCACTTGGGAGGACCCCTTTCCAATTGAAAATTTCGGTTTGAGCACCTCGAACCAATTGGAAATAGAGACCGGCGAAGATGATAGTCGCCGACCTGAGTCCTTCCCAGACGAATCCTCAGAAGAGGACCTCCGTGGACTCTTGTTTCGCTTTATTGCTTTGGGAATAGGCTTTACACTTTGTTTGAGGAAGTCAGTCCTCTCATAGGTGTTCTTAAACTTTCTTTCTGGTTCTCTATATATTATTAGCTTGCCAGACTTGTTGGTCGAGGTCGATTGCTTTGGCGGCGATTTAATTTTGGTGCTTTTTACAGTTTCAGATGTTACTACTGACTTAGATGTTGAAGTCGAAGGCCTAGGAAGTGAGCTGGCTGTGAGAATCTTTTCTGCAATCGTGACCCCGTTTATATCGTAGGTTTGAATTGCGATTTCCCGACTTTGTACCGATTTAGCTACAACTGAGCTATAGGTACCATACATCGGGACAGAGGGTTTGCGGATTCGCAAGAATTTCCGGGCTTCCAAGAAGGACACCTTCTCTTTCACCCATATCTCCTGGACTGTCTTTTCCTCTGCAAAACGGGGACAACTATGGGAACTTGATGGATGTTCACCATTACAGTTAACACACGTTGGAGCTGATGTGCATTCTCCGTCATGCGAGATTTTGCCACAGTTCACACAGGTAGACTCGCTGTTGCAGAATTTGCTGGTGTGGCCAAAGCGCTGACATTTATAACATCTGAGCGGGTTCGGTATATACGGTCTTACCTCAATGGATTCATACCCTGCCATTATCCTTTGTGGGAGATCTACCCGATCAAAGGTAATAAACAGAGTACGGGTAGGCACGAATTCTCCATTTACTTTTCTTTGAACCCGATACACAGATGTTACGCCTTGGGGAGCAAGATTTTCTTGAATTTCCTCACAGGTCAAACCGTCCAATGGGCGCGTGTTTACCACACCGCGTGTGGAATTCAAGCTTTTGTGTACATCGACCTTTACTAAATAGCTAGCTAACATTTTGGCCTTTAGTATTTTTGCAGCCTGGGATGCTGATTATGCTTCTACCAGGAGCGTGCCATTAAGAGCTCTTATACAAGACTTTACAGGACCAGCAATGTTATCAAGACCCTTTTGAATAATAAAAGGGCTTACGCTAGAGAACTTTTTTCCTTCTTCTGTTCTATTGACAATCAAGTAGCTAGGACCACAACACTCGACTACTTCTTTTCCAAACTCAATACCATATTTAATGGAATTTTTTGATTTTGCCATGAAAGTAAAATTTTATTTTCATCCCCTGGTGCTCCCCACCCACCACGGAGCCCAACAAGGGGTCACCCCACTGGGATGACAGGCCTACACAGGGGATATAGGAGGCTCGCCGTCTCACTCACCCTGGAGTTCGGTATAATACCTAGTCCTGGCCGATTGACTAGGGGTGGGCTAGTCCCTAGCCTCCCATTTAGGTGAAGCAGAAACCAAAGTGGTGTATTAAGTTGCGTACCCTCCCTAGTCACTGAAAAGACAGAAGGCCCAGGCTCAGATACGCAACCCTCAACCAACCAGGATATTCCTTTCCACCGACACGGGTCTCCACGCACGGCCTACACGTGGGTGGGCATTTTGACCTAGTGACTCTCTCACCACTCAGAGGTTGCCCACTGAGGGAGTCAAGGTTGGCTCGGGACCCCGGGTGCGCCAAACCCGTACCTACCATAGTAGGCCCCTGGGGGGAAAGAGAAGATGGCAACCTCCCTCTATGGCATCAGAAGTTATTGCAGAGGGACTTCTCAATGGAGAAACAAAAGCAATTTTTAGAACTCCAAGCAGAAGTATAAAAGATGGTAAAGTTGTCTACAAATAAGCAGGACTAGAAACCTGGGGAAATACATTGTGACATAAAATTAATCGCTATAGCAAACAGCGTGACATAAGCAAGCCCTGTGGCACTCCATTCTCTTAAATAAAAACTGAAAGCTGATTCTTACTCTGAAAACGCAGTCACTCATAAACTCCTGAATGAGCAACGGTAAGCATCCATGTATATTCCAATTATGGAGGGAATGTAGTAAGATCCATGATTGCCAACACATACTATAACTCTTCTCAAGGTCAAAAAAAATTCCTGAAGTTCTTAAGAAACTATATTATCTGCACTGATAATGATACAAGATGGTCAGCCAATGATTGACGTCTTTGAAAACCACACTGGGTGTTGGACAGTAGATTGTAGGATTCCATTGATCCATTATATTCCATCATCTTCCAAATGCAACTGGTGAGGCAAATAGGACAATAGCTTTTCCTGGAAAAGTGGCATTAACCCAGACGCGATTATAGACATTGAATAAGAAAGTCTTACCCTTGGGAGAGAGATGTTGCAACATTTGGACATGGATGCCATCTGGACTCAGTGCAGAGTTAGGCGAAGATGAAAGGGCATTATCTAACTCCAGCATTGTGACAAGGCAATTGTAATCTTCAAGGTTTCCAGAACAAAACCTGAGCCTTAATGGCAAGAAACTAAGGGGAGTAATTGTCTGAATTAGACGCTGAGTGAAAGCACTGCCTAAAGCATTTGCCTCATCAAATGTATCAACAACAACTCCAACAGGTGCTTTGAGCCCAATATTTGGCATATGGATCGATTTTCCGGCCACACACATCAACTTATCCCATACGACAGAGGAAGAGGTATGCCGATTAAGAAGGTAACAAACTTGCATGGTTGTTTTTTGCTATCCATAATAATTTTCTTGATTTGGTACACATCTTACATTATATGAATTTATCAAGCATAGGGCAAAGCTGGGCGAACCTGCGAGCATGAATAGCATTCCGGCATTCATTGGTTTACCAAGAAATGGGAAATCAGCGAGGTTGGCCAATTGACTGCAGAATAGACTGCTCAGCAGCAGAAAGAATGGTTGCTGTAAGTGTTCAATTGAAACATCCATCACGCTGTACTTGTTGCAATTAAAAATGGTCAAACGTGAGTAGAGGTTCCAGTTCACATGATCTAAACACCATATAGGTAAACATAGTGAACATACATCTTGTGTTAGACTAATAAGAATTGGAAAGTGGTCACTAGAATGTAAGTCAGATTTGATATTCCATTGTAAGGAAACAGCCAATGGTGGAAAACAAATAGCTATATCCAGATGTGAAAAGCTGTTAAAGAGTCAGAGAGAAATGTAGGCTCTCTGGTGTTCAGGAGATTTAGGTTATTACTGTCCAAGAAATTGGTAATTAGTAGACCTCTTGCAAAGCCCAAGGTGAACCCCAAAATGGGTGGTGGTCAGTCACATCACTGACCAACAGAAATGGTGCTGGTAGCAGGGAAACTAGGTCTTCTAAATCAGTGTGTGAGAGGTCAAAGATGGACATACTACAAATGGTTAAGTTAGCAGACAACAGAGTAATCCTTACAGCGACTGATTGGATTTCAGACTGTAAGGACACAAATTCAGCATAAAGATCATCTCTGATGGGCATCATAAGTTTTGATGTTGAATATGGAAGAGGTGCATTAATTTTTTTTAAAGGAATATTCTAATACTTTATTTATGAATATATCAATGTGTTATTTTTCTTGGCTCTGATTTGAATTCATTTATATTTTATTTAAAATGTATTTTTATTGTGCCCCTGTGTGCAAGCACACCTTCTTCCAGTGATAAATCACACTGTACAGCAGAGAAGTGTCTGAATGTAATGTCAAGAGGACGGAGCTTGGTCTCTTGTAAGCAGATGACCAAAGGTTGGTTCTGTGCATCAACATTTCAAGCTCTGGTCAATGTGGTCGAATTCTGCTTATGTTTCACTGCAGGATAGCAATGGTCAATAGTATGGGATAAGATTTAAATAGAAAGACGTTTATGCATATTATGTGCTGGATGATTTAATTTATTCTTCTTGGCCAATAGACCTACTTTTTTCAGGAGCATGATCCTGTCAGTCTGGCAGTGAGGGCAAATCCTCCTGGTCCATCCCCTCCACAGGGGACATTCCCTTTCCGATAGAGAATTTCAGTTTGAGGTTCTCAAACCATTTAGAGGTTCTGATTGACGAAGATGGTGGTTGCTGACCTGCTCTCCCCCAAGAAAAGGATCTAAGCAGACAATGGTGTGGACTTTTCCTTCCCTTAGGTGTTTTGGCAGGAGACTTTACACTTTCATTCAGGAAGTTGGTCCTTATATAACTGGTCTTAAATGTTTTCACTGGTGCAGAGTACTCTATGGTTATGCCTGTTTTAGTGCCCGAGGTCGAAGGTTTGGGGAACTCCTTTACTGGAGTACTCTTTAATTGGCAGATGCAGCAAGATGATGATGGCATAGATGTAGATGTCAAATGCATCGGCAATGGTCTAGCTATGAAAATCTTTTCACCGATGGTGACCGTGTTTATATTGCTGGTCTGAGTTGCGATTTCCTGACTCAGTACTGGTTTAGCTGCAACAGAGCTACAGGTACCAGATTTTGGGACAGAGGGTTGGCAGAATTATAGGAGCTTCTGGGCTTCAGATCACACCTTCTCCATCCATATCTTCTGGATAGCTCTCTCCTCTGAAAAATGGGGGCATTCTCAGGAACTGGATGGATGTCTGCCAGTTAATGCAAGATGGAGTTCACATACAAGCACTATCATGCATGTCCTTTCCATAGTTAGAACATATAGACCAACTACTACAGAACTCACTGGTATGCCCAAAGCACTGACACTTGTAGCATCTGAATGGGTTAGACGTATGGCCTAACTTTGATGGATTCGCACCCTGCCTTAATCCCTTGAGGGAGATCTACTCTATCATAGGTAAGAAACAGGGTATGGATAGGCATAAACTCACCATCTACTCTCCACTGAACCCTGTACATAGAGCTAACACCTTGTTCCGCAAAATTCTCTTGAATCTCCTCATTGGACAAACCATCCAAACTGTGGGTGGTGACAACCCATACGAGGAATTCAAGGTCTTGTGCTTTTTTACTTTTACTAGGTAATTGCCCAACATATTGGCTTTCAATAATTTTACTGCTTGGGATGCTGATATTGCTTCGAGTGTACCATTACACAACTGAGTACATGATTTCACTGCAACAGCTATCTTATCTAGGCCCTTTTATATAAGAAATGTGCTAATCGATGTGAATTTCTTTCCTTCCTCTGTTCAATGTATAAGCAAGTAGCGAGGACCATTAGACTCGACTGCTTCCTTTCCAAGCATTAGGTTTTGTTTTTGCTTATTTTTTGTCATAAAAATATGGTTTAAATTCATCCCACAACTACGGAAGCTGAGAGGTCACCCCACTGGAGTGTCAGGGCTACACAGAGGATATAGCAGGCTTGCTGCCCAAATAACCCTGGAGTTTGGGATAGTACTAGTCCTGGCCGATTGACCAGGGCGGGTTAGTCTCTAGCCTCCCGTTTAGGAGAAGCAGAAACCAAAGTGGTGTATGAGGTTGTGCACCCTCCCCAGTTACTGAAAAACAGAAGCCAAGGCTCAGATACGCAACCCTCAACCACCCAGGATATCCCTTTCCACCGACATGGGTCTCCACGCACAGCCTATACGTGGGTGGGCGTTTAGTCGGACTGACTCCCTCACCACTCAGAGAAATCACTGAAGACCAAGAGAGAGTACTGTTCAAGAGTTTAGGAATCGCCTGACACATTCTGGGAGGAAGGGCCTTTGTTTAATTTTACTTAATCTATCCCTCATCAACCAAACCAATCTATTCCTCATAAACCAAACCAGTCTATCCTTCATCAATCTATCAGGAAGACCTAGAGAGAGTACTTGATCCTCGGAGTACGGTTATGGAAGTTCCAGAGGAAGTATATGCGTGGACTTCGGGAAGACATCTTGGATCCAACCAAACAATTGACAAGTTTTGAAATTGGAACTGATTGAGGCTATGGGCATATGAGTAATAGTGCTGCCAGTGTCATGTGTATGTGACAAGTCACAATCTACAGAACAGGAGCAGGATTTGCATACAGCAGGTAACACATAAGCATCCTTCAAACCTATTGCAATTGACATGGCTGGATCATTCCCTGTGTCAGACTGGGGTAACAAGTATGTGTTTTTGGTCAAGAATTACTTCATCAAATGGCCATAGATGCACGGCATTACTCACCAGGTTGCCAATACTATTGCAAATTGCCTTGTACAAGAACTGTTCAGCTGCACTGGGTTACTGTTGGGGCTATACAGTGATAACAGCATCAATTTTGGGCCAAACTTGATGAGGGGAAATCCTATGACTTGGGAGTGCACTAGAGGCACAACAACTTTCCACCCACAGTCAGGCGATGTGGTTCAACAGTACATCAAGATTCTTAGTGGGTTGACACTAACCAGCTGGATCTTTGGCAGGAAGCTGCATCTACCATGTTTGGGAGCCAGAAGTCAATACAAGAAGATTTTTGTATACAGACTTCATGACATGCATGAAATGGCCCATTAACATATCCAGGACAAAGCCACATTAAAATTGGCAGGCTAACAGCCAAGATTTCCAGCAGGGTGATCTGTATAGTTATATATGAATCAAGGGATGCAACCCCAATCTTCAATAACCATGGCAAGGGCTGTGACTAGTGGTGAAGAAGATTACTGATATTTTCTACCCCATCCAGAGGCTGCCCTGAGGGAAGAGGCTGGTGGCACACTTAGATCATCTAGACCACTACAATGGCATTGTTCAGGACAACCAGGCCTATGAAGGAAGCAGTGTAACTATCAACCTACAACTTGAAACCCTGAATTGCTACAGGTGCATGGCAGCTGCTTTACATAGCACCCCTGCTTTGTCACAAATGTGTTAAAGAACATGAGGAATAATGATCCCTACTTCTGCAAATTTATTGTTATGCAATCAGGGACTATAAAAGCAGAACAGTCAGGGCTGAGGAGATCAGTTTCGAAAAGACTTCTAAGAGTGTAGCTGTATTAGAGAGAGCTACAGAGGCCTCAACAACAGAGTATGAGCGTTGAAGCAACAAGTAGACAAAATTTGTTCTACACCAGGTACCATATATAGCTATGGGGAAGCAGCTTTACTTGATCTGCTTCGTTTGCATTTGCCACGAGGAAAACTGAACACCAGGTTGGGTTCTGAATTCTATGCCATTTCAAACAACTTCACAGGAATAACTTTGTTATAGAAATTGATTTGAGGTGTTATAATCATATTGTTTTTCTATTGTTTTCATATAGTTTTAATAGGATAACACATTAATATTATTATTATTATTATTATTATTATTATTAAATACAATTAGCAAGTTAAATATTTCTAGACATAATTAAATTGTGCAACAAATTATATACTCAATGAATACAAAAATATTTAATAAAATCAATATAATTAGCATGGATCTCCAAATACTGACAAATATCAGAATGACAAAGGCTGCAACTACAGAACGATAGAACATAGCCAAGGTAACTGTGAAGATAAAACCCCAATGATTCCCAAGAAGTCAAAATCTCTGCAATCTAGCAGATTTCAAATCTGGACATGTTAATATTTTCAACACTTTCAAATCCAGATTGCCTGTGGAAGTTTTACCAGAAAAAATGCACTTTCCTTACCAGGAAACATGCATTTTCCTTCATAGTAAATAGTTTTCAACTAGTTTTGTGTAGACACCAATTTTTCTATGGAGATGGCTGTTCATTTTGTGCTTCATTTGGCTTAATAATATTGTTTCATAAATTGTGAAGTGTGTCTACAATTGTAATGTGTACATACATACCCTGTCTATATGTGATACACTGTATTTTAGAAACTTCTTTGAGAGGTCTGGAGAAGTATCCCTTTGGGTTGTTTATTGTATTGTATTGAAATGTTCCTCATTGCACCTAGAAGCTAATCGTACATTAAATTTATTTTATTTCTCAGTACAAATAAATCCTATTGAGTAATGCACCAAAGTATGAACAGCTCATTATAAAATTGAAACAAAAGAGACAACATAAAAAGAAAGTTGCCTACAGAGATTTGAACCTGACACCCTCAAAAATCTTAACCCAAAGCCAACAAACATGCTGACCATAGTGTTAAATAATGCCACTACACCTACACTCTCCAAAATTTGAGTGTTCAATTCACTGCATATGGCAGTTAGATCAGTGGCATGTTAACCCTTAATACATTTTATGATGTAGCAAACAATTTAGAACCCACAGCCCATAGGTTCCCTATCTTGAATCCTCTACAATCCTCTCAATTTGTGTGGTTGAATTCCAGGATACCCTATATATACTTATTTTTAACACAAAAAAGCTGAAGCTGAAAAGTGAGGTTAAAAATAACTCATCCATCTTGTGCTAATTAGATACTTTACTAATTTTCATCTGTTGCATAAGAGCTTCATGCTCCTTTAGCTTTATTTTATCAACATTTATTACTAATGTTTGCATACTGGCAAGTGCTAAAGCAAATTTTAGGTTTTAATCGCTATACCCACTACTTTGTTTAGTCATACTTATCTTCAATAGCAAAAACATATAACTGTTCACACAGATAGATCCAAACATACTTAAAATAATTTGATAGCAGATTCCCTGAGATGAGTATTTTTTTGTTCAAAGTAAAACAAATTAAAATTAAAAATTTAAGATATTATAGGACAAATAAAATGTATATCTTGAATTTTCTGGAAATAGCCTCTGAAGACATGTTATTCTGGATGAATTTTGCATAACTGGCAAACTGTAACAAATATGCAAAAAAACTTACTTGACAAAAAATGTAGATCTTATTAAAACACACAATTTATGTTATATACATTTTTTTCATGGAGTTGGTTGTTTTTGAGATATTCCGTGTTATTAGTTTCAGCTTTAAAATACTTATACTTTTCTCATATGTGAATTTGTCAACTCCTGTCCATACAAACAAATGTACTTCAATAACATAGCAAACAGCTTTTAAAAGACTTGACTATCGATTTAGCCTACTCTCTTATTTCCCTTCTACTTACAAGGAAGCAAGTAATAAGATCCTTTCTACTAATTTTTTCTAGATTGGCATTAAGTAAATAGAAGCATAAACGTTTTAACAATAATTTATTGTAGAGAAAGTCATTTAGATGGACACATCCGATTTTTGTAGTAGGGCTTCATAAACTTTATAATATAATTGCCATAACGAATAATATGGCTACTTTATTACTCTCTTCTCTGTACTATTATATACTTCTACAGCCATATGTATCATAGTAAGATATTTTAAGGTTCTGAAGTTATCAGACACTGGAGTACACTTATTAAGAACATAATATGCCTAGCATTTAATTAGTACTTTCATAGTTATTATCAGTCTACTGATAATACAGAGTTGGTCAGCTGGTTGCTACAGATAAGACAACATAAATATATTACTGAATATACTGCAGCTTAAATTTTCATTTACTCTGTATTTTGTTTTGTGATCCTATAATTGTGCTCTTAAAGTATAACAAAACCTTATTTAAATCCGGGAAGAAGTCGCCATAATCTTCGTCCCTCTCAGCTAAATTACACAGAACCTCCACTAGATAGCTATGGCGATTATTATAGCGCCGCAATGCTTCCAGAATCTGTCTTTCAGTTTCAGTACCTGTAACCTGAAACATGCATTTGAGTTAAAACAGGTAAGGGTTTTCACATTTATTTGAATTAGATCAGTTTCACCAAGTAATGTTAAAAATACCCTTTAACACCTTATTTCATTTTTTTTATTTATTTATGCTAAGTTATATACAGATGAATATGATCGGTGTTCAGCCCTGGCTCTTTACCAGTCATACTTATATTTTGTAATAATTTCTTAATTCTAGTTTATTACAACATTTATGCTTGTTGTTTGAATCTATTTACTGTCCATACCCATTTATTTTTCACTTTATATAAGAATTATCCAATCTTCTTACTGTCAAATTTAAAAGATTTAAATTGGTGTTTTAATTATTGTATCATAAATATTAAAAATGCTTTATTTTTTTAAACATTTCATTTACAGCTATATTTTTATCCATCTTAATATACTTTTTTCTCCAAACTTCAGTCACTTTATATTTACATATTATATGTTCCATGTCTTCATTTCCACCATAAATAGGACATTGATTTTGTGGAATACCCTTCCTTAAACCTCCATACTCCTGTTTTCCTCTTTTCAATACCTTCTCTTTATTTGTCATGTCTATGTACTTTTCCCTCATCCATGAGTCAACACCTTATTTGCTATCACCATATTAGCATTAAGCATATTATTTATAATATAATTATATTATATGCATATAATCAGAAGTTATAATTGTGTTTTATCATGCTTTTACAATGTCTTGTTTGCTAACATCTTGTTCATGTCTAAACAACTGTGACCAAGCTTTCAAGAAGGGAGAATCTAATTGTGCATCTTCTGAATGTAGTCCAATATACTTTATCTCTACATCACAGTGACATGTTTCGGTAAAAGATTACTTTATGATCATACACAATTGGCATTGATATTCATGATTCGAGTTAGAATATCGATAACTGAAAAATCTAGGTTCAGAGGAATTAAGTTTTTGCTGCTTGAAAAAGCATTGGTTACTATGTGTAGAGAAAGTTGTTTTTTTCAGAGATAAATGCAGACTTTGTATTACAGACTTAACAGCTTAAAGTCATCAGACAGCATAAACATTTATGGATTGTCCAACAATCTAATTGAAAATGTCATAGATTGTATTGTATTTCCATTTACCTTTTGTTTAAAAGATGTCTTATGGGTGGAATCTTCCCAAATATGCTAAACATATCAAAAGTTATCCCAATCTATAAAAAGAGAGACAAAAACTCTACAGCTAGTTGTCATCCTATATCACTAGTTCCCATTTTTTCAAAAGTACTGGAAATTCTTATGTATACTCAATTATGTTAAATATCTAGACGAAGCCAACATATTTACAAAATCTCAATTTGGTTTCAGGAAAGGGAAGCCAACAGCTGATGCTATAGTATCACTGGTAAAAAGGGTATTTACAACCTTTGAATTAAAAAATTGTGCACAGGCTACCTTATGGTATGTATAGGATGCAAGAAATCAAGAATGGCTGAAGTCAAATGCAGCATTCCACAGGGCTCAATTCTCACACCGTTACTATTTTTATTAATGATAAAAGATCTCCCATCTTGTGTACCCACTCACTCAGTCCTCCATGCAGATGACACCACTTTTCTTGATGTTAACACAGATTTGCAAGTGCTTAAATCGGCAGCAAAAGAGACATTAATGCAAGCTGATATATTTAAGTCCAAATTTTCCAGAGTAACTCACTTGATCAGAAACTTGAAAGTTCTTATACCTGAAGCATACATTAGATCAGCTTATTTTGCTTTCTTCCAAAGCATAACAACATATGGAATTTTACTCTAGGGAAACAGCTCACAAGTTACCGATATTCTTCAATTACAAAAAAAAAGTTATTTAAATCTGCACCGAAACTTGCACCTTTGTTCATTAAACTAAAAGTAATGACTGTAAAGAATGTATACATTTACACCGTATTACTGTACATAGAAAGTCACTTACCTAAATTCCAAAATAGACAAGATATACATACAACACTAGAAGGGGGCTACATATTTATGTGCCATACCACAGGCTAACCACATCTCAGAAGAGCTTTGAAATATTAGGTATAAAACTTTACAATAATTTACCCTTAGAAAAAATGCAATTCTTAGGATCAACTTACAAGAATAAGATGTATGGATGGTTAGTAGCTAAACCTTATTACCCAGTACAGGAATATTTTGAAATGTACTTTTATTCACATAGAGGTGATTGGTTAAGAAAATTGTAAATACTCACTATATCTTAGTAATACTCTTATTTGTATACATATTATTGCTACTTTGTATTGAGAAGATCGTGTTTAAACTCTTATGTAATTCTGTGACGTCTAATGCTGTACAGCTCAATGACAATAAAAATTATTATTATTATTATTATTATTATTATTATTATTATTATTATTATTGAGACAAAAATAAAAAATATATATAAAATTAATCAAGAAGATTGCAGCTTGGGAGAAAATCCAAAAGGAATTTAATTGCAAATGTATGCGCTTCTCCCATGCCCAGTAGGCAACTGTGACATTTTATGTTAACATAAAACACAGTACCAAATACAAGTGTGAAGAGTCTTTGGAAGTTTTAAAACTGATGGTAGACACTACATGAAAACTACAGTGGTAAAACGTGTTAGTCCACATCACATTAAAGATGTCCCAAGTTTGAGTTTCTGAGTGAGTTATCTAGATAAGGTTTTTTTCTGGGAATTTCCCTTAACGTGAGAAGATGAATGTTAGGTAACTTAGATAATTCTAAGCCCTATGGAACCCAGGCATATTTGAGTATCACTTCACACATTTCATTCATCTATTGTCAACTATGACCTACTTTGTATATATATATAAAATAAAATAAAAACAGATCCCAAAATATATTGTTCACTTCTTGAAGCAACACATTTGGAACTTTTCAGACACACCCACAAATAGTAGCTGTAGGAATTGTGATACTATCACCCATCAAGACATAAAAAATGTCTGTAGGGCAAAATCTCACAATCATTAACCTTGTAGTATACGAGAAATAGGCACATCTAACCTCTCTACAACTCTGCTATGACCACTTTGGACAGTTTGTATCACTTTAAAAATTCCTTCTCTTGTAAGTTTTTTCATAATCGTTACGATGGAAGGCTTCTTCAGCTAGGAATTACATTCAAAATTTTCAAATAAGCAACTCTGCATCAGCAGCTTAAGCTTGTGACAGCCATTTTTCAACTTCCAACATTATTATTATTTTTTTTTTTTTTTTTTTTTTTTTTTTGGGTGTGTGTCTCCTAACCAGTGTTAAAATCGAATACCAGTTGGAAAAACAGTTGGTATTTCAAATGGTAAATTAAATTTATCATACATTTTTGTGGCAGAATCATTTCTTTGAAATTTATATAAACATCAATATTCCCAAGAAAAGTAGGGCAGCAGCACCTTGTCCTTGGCCAAGAATTGGGGGATTGTAGATCAGGTGGGACACATTATGTCCATTAAAGAGAGAATAAGGACAATATTGAAAATCTGTATGTAAACCACCCAGAACCACTTCTTGAACTAGCGGAAAAATGGATGCACTTTTAGTGTTCCTTGTTACATATTAGGTACCATTAATATTTGTATTCCATCATTTTCTATAAATCTCAAATCTTGCTTTATAAACCTTTCTTTAGTCTTACACACATGTCAAGATTCTGAATAATTATCGTAATGGCAGATTTAATAAATACTCACCTGTAAGTTTGGGTTGTAGAATGGGTTGGCAGGATTTATCAGGACGTCTTCAGTGCACATTAATGTCATAAAGCTTCCCAAAAAAACCAGCTCAGAATGTTTTTCCATGAACTTCATTAAATCTTCACCCCTTAAACCCGGCTGTCCTGAAATCAATGTTGATCACATAAACAAAGTACACATTAATTCACCTTGGTTTAGTACTCCTTAAAAATCAGTATTTACTCTTAGTAAGCTTTAAAGCACTCAGAAAAATAATATTTTTGTCCTGGTTTCATAATGTTTTCTATTGATTTTAAGCTTGAAAACTGCTCTTTAGACCCACATTTAAGAAATGGCATACACTGGGCCATCAATAAATTTATACTGGTATCATCTCAATATTGTGTTCTCATTAGCTTATTATTTACAATGTTTCACAGAATTACATGACTATCTTATATAAATTTATAAGCAAATGTTTCCCTACAAACTATTGTTATAAAAGATTATTCCTTTATATACATCAAGGTAATCAGGATAAACATTTGCACAAGTGGTTGCACAAGTTCCTTCTAAGTAGAAAAGAAATAAGGGAATATACTCAGCTAAAGGAAGTCAAATCTTTTAAAAGCTGGTCACTATGGGAACAATTGAAGCTCTTTGCTTTGCATGGACAGGAGTAAAACCAAAGCAATAAAACAGACAGAAGTTGGCTTCCCACATGAGAAAAGTTTAGGTAATTTAAAACTGAAACCAATAACAAGGAATATCTCAGATAAGATTAAATCTACAAAAAATGTAAATGTCATAAATTTTGTGTTTTAATGAGATTATATTTTTTTAGTAAGTTTCCGTCTATCTCTTACAGCTTACGAGTAATACAAAAGTCATCAAGAATAAATAGGTCTTCAGAGACTACTTCCAGAAAATTCAAAATCTATATTTGATTTTCATTAAAATATCTTAAACAATTTTTTAACTATTTTAATCAAAATTGTTAGAGCCATTTGAGAAAATCAAAATTTTCAGAAAATGTTCCCTGTAAAGGGTAATTAAGGGTGGGGAGATTTTCCTAAAAATCTTCATGTCCCCCCATCCTTGGAAGATCCTGAACTTAAATATCAAGTTTGACATGCATGCACGCACACCCCCCCACCTACTTGATATTTCATCACCATCTTGTGTTTATACAAAATATTATTGCATATAAAGAGCAACTTGGGAATCTAATTAGAAAAGTTGAAGTGCATGATCAAACTGTGTATAAATTTTCAATGCATTTGAAATATCCTCTAAATTTACTGAAGTAAAGTTATACAATAACCTACCAACAGTATATATAAAAATCTAATGTTTTTCTTTCGCATTATATTCTCTACTTGTACTGCAACTAACTATTCCTACAAAAGCTTATTTCAAGACAAGTAAAGGATAGCTCTAATCTCTATAGACCTCAGCTGAATATCATTTCATCCTTTTATACATTCATCGTCCAATATGACCTACCAGGTTAAAGGATGTTAAAACTGAAACAAAGAAACAAAGACACCTCTTCTTCTATCTACTTCATTCTTCTACCTACTAATCAAGATAAAACATGAGTAGAAATGGAATTTTTGTTATTTCTTTTTAGATACAAGGACTGATCAACAAAGACTCTGATTGAATTTTACTTTCTCTACCTAGTACATGTACTAAGTAGATATGGTATTAAACAAAGACCTTGGAATTATATTACCTAGACTCATCGCTGGTGCTGGTGTGTTGTCGCTAATTGAAACCTCTCGCACATAGGTAGGTCAAGGGCAAACATGCTTTTTGCCATATGTTCAGTATGCTTAAAAGGTTTTAAAAGTGAGGTGGTTTAAGGGTATTCGGGATTAATAATTAACATGGTGCACTTCTATGCTGGATAACTGTACCAACCACCAGAAAAATGATTCCGAGATCACTTTCCATCGGTAAGAATAAATTGTAACATTTGTGTTCCAAATTCATTCCAATTTATTCTCATGGGTTTTCTTGGTCACTAAGCAAATGATAATTTATTTTAGGTTCTTAATAAATAAACTAGAATTATTGAGTAAGTCATTAGCTGCCCCAAATTTATGCCATCGAAATATCACAGGCATTTTGCAAAAAATTGTTCCATGAGAATAAAGGCAAGATGATGTTAAACCCTGACACAGTTCCTTCAGTATTTAGTTTCCCTTCTCATCTCACAAAGGTAACGAGAATGCTTATTTTATTCTTATAACTATTTTGCCTACATTTTATTAGCATTAGAAGGCACTGCTAAAATATTAGATTCAATAATATAATTTGTCCTAAATTAAAAAATCTGATGTGTTCCATTCACATGACTTTCTCTACATCTCTACAATAAATTATTGTTAAAAAGTCTATGCTTCTATTTATTTCATGCCAGTCGAGAAAAAATAGCAGAAATAGCCTTATAACTTGGTTTCTTGTAAGTAGAAGCGAAATAAGGGACTACCATAGGTTCAAGTGATAGACAAAAGCTGGTTGTTATGTGACTGAAGTTCCTTTGTTTGTATGGACAGGAGTTGACCAATTCCAGTATAAGAAAAGTTTGTTTTTTGAAGGTGAAATCAAAAACAAAGAATAACTCAAGAACGATCAACTACATGAAAAAAAAATGTATATAACACAAATTGTATGTTTTAACGTGTTCTACAATTTTTGTGTGGTAAGTTTTTGTCCATTTCTTACAGTTTAGCAGTTATGCAAAATTCGGTAAAATTCATCCAGAATAAAGTAATCTTCAGAAGCTATTCCCAGAAAATTCGGAATATAAATTTTATTTGTGAGGTAAATATCTTTAATACACAATATTTTAATCAAAATCGTTGAGCCAGTTTTTGGAAAATCAAAATTTTCGAAAAAAAAATTCCATGTCAAGGGTAGTTTGGGGTGGGGGGGATTTTCTTGAAAATTTAATCCTTAAAAGATACCAAATTTAAATCACACACACACCCACCCATGGCCACGGCCGCCGCCACCGCCATCCCCACCCACACCCACACACACATGGACATTTTTCTAAAAATAAGATGTGTTACACTCACATGACTTTCTCTAGCTGCTCTACAAAACTCCTACAAAAGATAATTTTTCTTTGTACACAAAGCTAATCAAGATACATGTTAGCAGAATGTTATTACTTAGTTTCTTACAAGAAGAAGGGAATAAGGGAATGCACTATGCTAAAGTGATTGTCAAATGTTTTAAAAACTATCGTTATGCGATTGTCATTGGAAATCACTTCTTTGCTTGGCCAGGAGTAGAACAAAAGAAAACCAGACACTTCCTGTGTGAGAAAAGTTTAAGTATTGAGAAAAGTTTAAGTATTTCACAATTGAAACCAATAACGAGGAATATCTCGAAAACGGTTACCTCCACAACAAAAACGTAAAGGACAAAAAGTGTGTTTTGTCATGAGGTACATTTTTTGTGCAGTACATTTTTTTCTATCTTTTTCGGTTTAGCAGTTAAGCAAAATTCAGCAAAATTCATCTAGAATAAAGAGGTATGTAGAGGCTATTCCCAAAAAAATCGAGATATACATTTCATTTTGGACATAAATAGCTTTAATATACAGGATTTTAATCAAAATCGTTAGAGCCATTTTTAAGAAAATCAAAATTTTCAAAATTTTTTCCATGTAAAGGGTAGTCTGTAGTGAGAGGATTTTTTTTGAAAATCTTTGTGTTGCATCCTTGGAAGATACTAAACCTAAATACCAAGTTTGGTATTTAACGGTCTTTTCGTTTTGGGGCTATGCTGTCCAGACACACACACACACACACACACAGACAGACAGGCAGGCAGGCAGGCAGGCAGGCAGGCAGGCAGGCACACACACACACACAGACAGGCAGGCAGGCAGGCAGGCAGGCAGGCAGACGCGCGCACACACACACACACACACACACACACACACACACACACACACACACACACACACACACAGACCTTTTTTCGGACTCAAGGGACCCCAAAACATATATTTTCGATGAAATCTCGGTATTGAATTTTTGGGTGCATTACAATACCTTCTCTATCCCTATGTTCATTGTGCATATGGGGCTAGAGAAAGTAAAAAATCTTATGTGTTACACTCACATGACTTTCTCTAACTGTTCTACAAACTTCTTACATAAGATTATTCTTCTTTCTGCACCTTGCTAATCGAGGTACTCATTAGCACAATGTTATTACTTAGTTCCTTATAAATAGGAAGAAAATAAGGGAATACACTAGGCTAAACCGATAGTCAAATGTTTTAAAAGCTGTTGTTATGCGATTGTCATAACAAATCGCTTCTTCTCTTGGCAAGGAGTAGAACAAAAGAAAAACAGACACTCCCATCTGAGAAAAGTGTAAGTACTTCACAGCTGAAACTAATAACAAGAAATACCTCAAAAACGGTAAGCTCCATGAAAAAAATGTAATTTACATAACTTGTGCAATTTAACTAGACCTACATTTTTTGTATAGTAAGTTTTTGTCTGTCTCTTACAGTTTACTGGTTATGCCAAATAAAGCAAAATTTATCTAGAATAAACAGGTCTTTAGAGCTATTCCCAGAAAATTCAAGATATACATATACATACAAAATATATTTAATAAACAACATTTTAATCAAAATCATTAGCCATTTTTAAGAAAATCAACATTTTCGAAAAAAGTTCCATGTAAAGGGTAGTTTGGGGTGGGGGAATTTTTCTCCAAATCTTCGTGTCGCATCTCTAGAAGATACTAAACTTAAATACCAAGTTTGGTACTTTAGCTACTTTTCGTTTTTGAGTTATCGTGTTCACAGACACACTGAGACATGGACACACACACACACACACACACACACACACACACACACACACACACACACACACACACACAGACCTTTTTCTGAAAATGCTTTTTTTGGATACAGGGGGTCCTAAAACATGTATTTCTGGTAAAATCTCTGTATCAAATTTTTTGGTGGAATACAATTCTTCTCTATCCCTATGTACCTTGTACATACGCGGCTAGAGAAAGTAAAAATGCTTTTTCGAACTCAGGGGACCCCAAAACATATATTTCCGGTAAAATCTCAGTATCAAATTTTTGGGTGCATTACAATACCTTCTCTACCCCTATGGGGCTAGAGAAAGTAAAAAAAAATCTGTGTACCTTCACATGACTTTCTCTACATCCCTGCAACAAATTGTAGTTAAAAAGCATATGCTTCTATGTACTTCATGCTAATTGAGAAACATTAGCAGAAATAGTCTTATTATTTGCCTTCTTGTAAGTAGAAGCAAAATGAGAGAGTACCATAGGTTAAAATGATAGCCAAAAGCTGGTTGCTATGTAACTGAAGTTCCTTTGTTTGTATGGGCAGGAGTTAACAAATTCCTGTATGAGAAAAGTATGTTTTTCAAAGCAGAAACGAAAAACTAAGAATATCTTAAAAATGATCAACTCCACGAAAAAAATGTATATGACATAAATTGTGTGTTTTAATGTGCTCTATATTTTTCATGTAGTAAGTTTTTGTCCATCTCTTACGGTTTAGTAGTTATGCACAATTTCGTAAAATTCATCCAGAATAAAGTAGTCTTCAGAGGCCATTCCCAGAAAATTCAAGATATACATTTTATTTGTCAGGTAAATATCTTTAATATACAATATTTTAATCAAAATCGTTAGAGCCATTTTTAAGAAAATCAAAATGTTCAAAATTTTTCCATGTAAAGGATAGTTTGGGGTGGGGTGATTTTTCTGAAAATCTTCGTGACGCATCCCTGGAAGATACTAAACCTAAGTACCAAGTTTGGTATTTTAGTGACTTTTCGTTTTTGAGTTATTGGTTCACAGACACACACACAAATTACCTGAAATCTCGATTAAGTTAATTTTTCAAATCTGTAATTTCAGACTGAAGCACGATCCCACAGGGTGCAAAAAGGAATTTTGCAAAAGTGTTTGAACAAAATATTAAGTAATAATCAATTTTAATTTTAGATTTGTTTATAAATTATTTCAGGAAGCACAGACCATTCTCTTCTGTTGTGCACATAATAATATACCTATCTTATCTATCTACCTCAAATATACCACAAATACTGATGGAAAATGTTGAATATAGTTTACTGCTGATGAATACAGGTACCTAATTTCACGTTTATTTTATTTTTATACTGTACATACCATCTCTGAAAATGCAATATTGCATGTGTTTTTTTTTTTTCCTGCTAAATCATTTTATTTGTTTGTTTGTTTTTAATTATTTACATACTGCCTTAGGTAATATCGTCATATTAGCACTTTGACCTACTATAATGCTTGCTTAAATTTGAGGTGTACATTAAAACTGTTCTTCTCCATTAACTTACACATTTAGTATCGAATTCATATTTCCAGGCTCTTGTGGCTGAGGAATAAGAATAGCTTCATCAGCCTAGAATCGAACTCAGCATATTTTTCATTTTTAACTCAGCATTTTGACCACTTTACTACAGAGACACTCTTAACAAGCCTTCTTTATAATTCTTGTTGACGGCTTGTGCATTAAAGTAAAAAGGAGAAAGTATACATGGAATCATTGAGAAGAAATTGAGAAAACAGAATTAAAGCTGAATCATGCCCTCTGTGATGTGATGCTTATGTCCTGTTCGTAAAACACTTTAAATGCAGGTATGCGATATGCAAGTTCAACGATTAGCTGATTTAAATTTCACTGTTTTCCCATTACAACCAATGTATTGCACGTGGCCTAGGGAGTCTGTTGCCCTCCACCAGACTTCTTCACATTACAACACTTTATCTGGTCTGCGCAGCTAGGCGTGTAGGGGCTTGGTATTGCACTCCACCCAAATATTTGATACCGAGATTTCAGCAGAGATACACATTTTAGGGTCCCCTGTATAAAAAAGAAAGCATATTTAGAAAAAGGTCTGAGTGTGTGTATGTGCAGCTGTGAAAACAACTCAAAAACAAACAGTCTGAAAAACACCAAACTTGGGATTTAGGTTTAGTATCTTCCAAGGATATGACACAAAAGATTTTGAGAAAAATTCCCCAACCCCAAACTACCCTTGACCAGGTAAAAAATATCTTTATTGATCAACATATGTGTACAAATAAAGTAATAAAACATTCTGCTGCAAATAATTCACTGAACATTTTGACTGCATGCCATCCAGGGCTTGTGCACCACAAGCAAGTTGTATAGTGCCTCCAAGATGTGTTCTGCATTATAAATTCTGTTCTTTTGTTGAAATAGTAGTAGATTCTTGGGGTTGCAACATATATTGGTGTTAGCTGGCTTTTTGGAAAAGTGTAGCTATTAAAATTTTGGGAAATTATTTTTTGTCTGTGTTATTAAGAAAGATGTTTTATGAAATGTTTGTTGTTTGAACTTCACGATACTAGGAAGCTGGCAGCATAAAAGCAGTTTGAATATGCATATATTTCTACTTTCTCTGCCTGTATGTACAATGTACATAGTGGATAGAGGATGTATGTATTCCACCCAACAATTTGATGTCAAGATTTCACTGGAGATATATGTTTTGAGATCCCCTAAGTCACAAATAAGCATTCTTAGAAAAGTGTGCATGTGTAAGAGAGAGAGAGATAAATTCCACTCCCACCGGTTAGACCTTTGTGTGTGTGTGTGTGTGCTGATGTTCATTGTTGTCTGCGATTGCTTACCTGTGACAAAGCAAGACTGGGGAGCCTATATTGATGGGATTGACATGAACTAAAAATTTTTTGTTTTGTTTTAAAGATAACTTATTAGCTGACTGTAATTTGTAGTTGATCATACTGAACTAACAAACATTACTTGCCTAAGGTGAATAAGGTGAGATAAAACAGTCTTTGGTGATTTCTCATTCAGAATCACTACACTGCAACAAAATTTGTAATTATACTGATAACACGCCTAAATAATGCTAGTTGTTTAAATAATTTCATAATAATAAAAGCATTCTTTATTATCTCAAGTTTAGGCATGCAACTTAAATTTAAATCAATTACTTAGTTACATTAATTAAACTTTTATTAATGACCGTATGAAAGGCGTCTCTGTAAGGCTATTCCTTTAGAAGGGAAGTAAAACTGTTGGTACTGTGTCATAAAAGAACCTCAAGCCTGATAGAGGTGCCTCTGAGCAAAATTAAGTGGTCTTTCACATCCATTATACAACGGGATGCTGAGAACCACAGCAGTTAAAGAGTGTCCATAGATAAAACTCCATTTCCTGTAAGGTTATATTTACTACTTCAGTTCCCATATTTTTTTGTTCATAACATTTCATATTTTTCAAGTAGTTAAAATTTGTCATACCTCAACTATAATACATTCACAATCACAATAATCAATCACACTACAACAGATGATATAAAAAAAAAAAAAACAGAATTTTTCACACTACTTTGTACTTAAATTGCAAGTTTTTCTTGTACATTAAAACTAAAAGCATGGTCAACGAAATAGACAGGCTGCAGCGTGAACTGAAATCACATGTTTCTTTTAGTCCAGCCATGGTCCAATGAAGTAAAATTACAGTTGCCTAATACATCTATATTCTACACAGAGAAATAAATTGCTTGTTAAATTTGTAGAAAAGACACAGTTAAATCATGGAACACTTTCAGGTTGAAAACTATTACTACAATGTAACACTGATTCAATCCTACAGACTGTCTATCTAGTTAGCTATGAATTAAGAAAGACTGATGTCATGGAAAGAAATTAAGAAATACAATTTTTTCTATCATTCAACTACAACTTTATAGAGCGAGTCCCTGAGATATAGAATTTTAAATGAACGATTAATGCTACCAAAATCTATAATAATGGCTTCGGCAGTTGTGTAATCACAATTTTATTTAAATACTTAAATCAAGGGAAATTCATGTCAAAATAAACAAAAGATCCAAAATATATTAACTGGTACAAGAAACAAAAAATTATATTGAACTACACTATAAATCTACTAAATCTGCATGCGGAATCTCATATTTGCTGCCATTAAAATATTTGTGATCTGTATAATCACCTCCTCTTTAATGTCTTGCTGCAGTTTGGCAAGCTGAGTTACAACAAATGATTTAAAGGCAATATCCTCAGAAAATGCACTTCTGCGACCATTTGCAGGCTATTTTCTATTTCAGATTCTTCCTGTGATGTATTGCATCACAGATTACCAGATTGTCCACTCCGTGGTGGGGGTAAGGGATCGAATAGGGTGCTTTTTAAAACCTTTTGTATGGGTGTTGTTAGAACAATCATAGCGTCGATAATATAACAAATTTCTATATCGACCGAGCGTGCAATTTTGCACCCTCCCTTCCCTCGTGTATTCAACATAGGAATTATCTACAGAAGTTCTTTCGAAGTCCCATCTCGCGCACCAATGAATTGATACCAAACACATCCAAATAACTGATTTAACATTTATGTGTGAGAAATTGAAAAGTGCGGTAAATTATTCGTTGTGAGCAAGATAAAACTCAAGAAGAAATCCATGTTTAACTGAACTTTTTTCTGCTGTATACAACAAATTAGACTTTTTTTTTATAATCAGATGAGAAGCACAGTATTTATAGAAATTGTGATTGTGCAGAAATACATGTTTCATCCTTTCATCAAGTAGAATTAAAATTCTGTTTGTTATATGAGCACAGCAATTAAAATTTCACATTGAATTAATGCATTCTGTAAGTGGAGGAAAACTGGAAGGGATGCCAACAAGGTTAAATGTAATGCATTTTTTTGTACATAGCAATTCCATTAAAAAAAATCTGATGTGTTCCATTCACATGACTTTCTCTACATCTCTGCAACAAATTGTAGTTAAAATGCATATGCTGCTATTTACTTCATGCTAATTAGTAGAAATAGTCTTACTTGCTTCCTTGTAAGTTGAGGGAGTTCCATAGGTTAAAATGATAGCCAAAAGGTGGTTGCTATGTAACTGAAGTTGCTTTGTTAGTATGGGCAGGAGCTAAGAAATTCTTGTATGAGAAAAGTTTTTCAAAGCTAAAACGAAAAACCAGGAGTATCTTAAAAATAATCAACTCCACGAAAAAATGTATATAACATAAATTGTGTGTTTTTACATGTTCTACATTTCTAGTGTAAGTTTTTATCTATCTCTTACAGTTTAGTAGTAATGCAAAATTCCGTAAAATTCGCCCAGAATAAAGTAGTCTTTAGAGGATATTCCCAGAAAATTCAAAATATACATTTTATTTGTCAGATAAATATCTTTAATGTACAATATTTTAATCAAAATCGTTAGAGCCATTTTTGAGAAAATCGAAATTTTCGAAAAAGGTTCTATGTAAAGGGTAGTTTAGGGTGGGGTGAGTTTTCTCAAAATCATCGTGTAGCATCTCTGGAAGATACCAATCTTAAATACCAAGTTTGGTATTTTACCTAATTTTCGTTTTTGAGTTATCTCACATGCATGCATGCACGCGTGCGCCCATGCCCCCCCCCCACGCAGATGCAGACACAGACACACACACGCGCGCAGACCTTTTTCTGACAATATTTTTTTTGGATACTGGGGACCCTAAAACATATATTTCCAGTGAAATCTTGGTATTGAATTTTTGGGTGGATTGCAATACCTTCTCTATACACTATGTACATAGTATGTATAGAGAAAGTAACTAGTGTAAAAACAGCATAGATGCACACATAAAAATTCTAAATGAAGATAGGATAACAACTATGTAAAAAAAAACAGCACTAACTGTTTTAAGAAGAAAACATAAGTGTTATGTTAATGCTTGTATTAATGAATAAAGTTTTGAACAGCAGCGGCTGCATTTCAATGTATACACATACACTTTTTGCATAAAATTACAAAAGTTCCTCAGAGAGGGACCTCAAATTTGAAATTCTTTCCTATAGTATTAACATTTTAACAGCACCTTTAACATTTGTACACGAGACGATGTCAGCAACTAGTGGCACAAAATAAGAACTGAATTAGTGGCACAAGTTTTATCAATCATACTATTTGTGCATTCTTGTAATAACTTTGGTTAAAACATGTACTTTTCACAAATACAGAAAAAGCAAATTATTACAATTAGAATAACATATACTGCACAATGAAAGTAAGGAAGTAGTAAAATGCACCATCTGTTTAAAATCTACTTGTCTTTACAACACAAGGAATACTAGACTCTTCAGTTTCTAACAATTTTCCTCTGAGACCAAATGTTCTTCATGGTAATCGACATGAAAACATGCAGTTTTATAAACAAAATTTAAAACACCAATATATTTTGCTGTATGACAAATTTCCATGTGCTTGGTGTTCTGTCTGTCAAGTGAAGCATGTTTTTGAGTAGCTATCCCAATTTATTTTGGTAACAGTTTAAGCAATGCACTTTATTCTGCTTCAGCTAAGTTGGTATTACTGCTCTTTGCATAGCAAAACTGCATGACTGAGTGTATGCCATATAAGCAACTGAGGGAACGATTACACCTCAAAGTAAGAATACTACACATTTCATTTATGCCAAGAGTGAGGAATTTGCAATTGCATTTAAGGATTTTTAACTGCAACAGTTTCATTTCAATGCACATAACTCCTGTGGAACAAATTCTGGCATAAAATAAAGCTGATATGACTCCTAGAGTCTGTAACATTACAAAACTGAAGATTATTATTATTCAACAGAAATGGCAAACAATGAAAAGGAGTACAAACCAACTATATATATTGTCTTAATAGAATTGGATGAATGCAATTGCAAGTAAAACAGAAAAATGCCCATTCCATACAATAAAACAGGAGTTGAACATTAAGGTAATGAGTCACAAAAGCCTTGGCTATTGAAGCACTGAGCTGACATCATTGTAATAATTTATTTTCAATTATGTTCGGAAGCCATATGCAACAATAGCTGTGTGTATAATTTGTGCTGTTTCATCTCAGAATACATATAAAAATTGTGTTAATTAATCAAAGAAAAATTTCTGCTCATAATATCAGGGCAAAAATGGAGTAGAAACACCTCAATTATGAAAATGTTTAGTTCCATACTACTAATTAATTTGCATCTATAATAGCTGAAAAGTAAAAGCAACAATTCTTTGTTTTATATTTATGAACAATTACTTAAAATTGTGGTGTTTACAAACTTAAATCACACAGACGTTCTGCATAGGACAGTTACTAATTTTACTGTGATATATTCATAGATATACCAAAGGATTCTTTAAGCATTTTATTTCAGATTATATTATATTTATGTCAATTGAGCATAGGTTTGATCTAGTTTGGGTAAATTTTGCATTTTGTTTGGCTATTTTGAAGATGGCTAAAAATTCTATACATCCTGGACTTTTGTTTTTAAAAATGACAAGAATCAAGTTTATATATACATATATGTTAAGAAGGAAGATATCACACTCGGCTTTTAGGTTGTACCTGCTGCTGACACTGTAATACTTAAAATGGAAGTAACACTACACATAATAATAAAAAATAATACAAGGATATGCAAATCTAATGTATCTAATATTAATTATTATGTGAGTTTACTAACACATGTATAAGTTTTCCCTTTTCAGTTCCAAAGATCACATAATATATTTGAAGTTCCTTATTCATGTATTCCTATTTGTGCCATGTGTTTCATAATGATAAAAGCACAAAACAGGAAGAAATGGAATTTATGTATTTTCAGCAATATTTTTATGAGAATAAACCGAAGGCTGTGACATTCTTTATCATTGCCACAAGGTATTTAGACTAGATGAAGGTCCAAAAAAAATAAAAAAAAAGGTTACAAAACATGTGTCACTGCATGATAAAGCAAACTTTGTAACAAATCATTTCCAAGCAACTCACCCCAATATACTACTTAGCTAACTAGATTGTTACAAACATTTGTCACTAACTGATAAAGCAAACCTTGTAACAATTCATTTCCAAGCTACTCGCCCAAAAGTAATAATTAGCTTGCCACATTATTACAAACATAAAAATTCATATCTGAGCAACTCGCCCAAAAGTATTAATTAGCTTGTCACATCATTCCAAACATAAAAATTTCACATCCAAACAACTCGCCCAAAAGTATTAATTAGCTTGCCACAGTATTAAAAGCATTTGTCACTGCATGATAAAGGAAAACAGTTGTAAAAATTCATAACCAAGCAACTCACCCTAAGGTATTAATTAGGTAACAAGATTATTATTGGGCAGACATGGTGCCTATGACATGATACAGTTAACACATTAGAAACAAAGCAATGCTATTGAAATGAAAAAAATTAAAAATAATTAATTCAAGTGAGTTTACCAACATTTCCACCACACTTAATATATCTAGACACCAATAATATAGAATACATTTTTCTCTCGGTTTCATTAATGTTATCTGCCAAAAGAAATTAAGGAAACAAATTAAGTAATCATACCTTAACAATTCACTTCACTTATTCTACATTAATGTTTTTCCAATGTAAATAATGTATGCGGAAGCAAAGCAAACAACACAAAGTAGTCTTTCTTTATTAGTGATACTATTTCCTTCAATTCATCAGTTAATAGCATATAACCATTTCTGAACCATTGAGGTTTATAAATTGATACCCAAAATGTGTGCATCTAAATTAAAACTGATGGTTTTTTAAGTGTGTTTAAAATTGTGTCATATTATAAATTTACTACATGTAAAAGAACCTCTAATGATGACGTTTTGGTACACAGATGCTACTGGTATACTGGCAAATGATAGCATCATTGACAAAAAACTGTTTTAAAAA